>CAWUFW010014500.1:0-410582 GCA_963921515.1 Calotriton arnoldi | reverse complement strand
CATATGCACTCATACGCCTATATAGACACTCACACACCACCACTCATCCATAGAGGTACTCACACACCTAGTCAGTCATGCAAATAATTAATCACATTCCCATTTACTCACCTATACAGTTATACACACACCATCTCACTTACGCATGCAAATACTAGGACATTCTTATGCTCTTATACAATCACTGATACAAGCACACACTCATCCATACAGTCACTCTCATAATCACACACTCTCACTTATAGCTATTTATATATTCCAACACACATATATACTGCCTTTCACATATGTAGTTACTCACACATGTACCACTGAGATATACATTCACTCACTAACACACCCATACACACACTAACACACCCATACAGTCCATCACAGATGCACTCTTGAAACCTTGCACCCAGTGAATCACCCACTCACACATCTGCACAGAGTCACACACACCCCACCCATACAAACACTCAGGCATCCATACAGATACTCAGACAACCAATCAATAACCCATATAGACACTCATGTAGCTATTCACAAACCCATGCAGCCGCTTACACACCAACAGACTGACGGATACAGACATTCACACAGTTTAGTCACTAACCTGTGCATTCAGTAAGATACATTTAATCACTCACTTATAGAGTCAGTCACACACCTACTAAATCATCCATTCAGACACTTATACACCCACTCATTCTTCAATACGCCTTTCCCTATATATATTAAACATATTTAAACTTTACAGAAACACACAGTCACTAGATGATGTCATCAGTGATGTCATATGAGATGTCATCAGTGATGTCATCAGTGATGTCACTGACCATGTCATGAGTGATGTTATATGTGATGTCATCAGCAGTGCATTGCGGGGGCGCGAGTTATAGTTAGCTGAACTAACTATAACGGGGGAATTTCTCTGGTTTTGTACGAGTGAAATGTCCAACTAACTATAACTTTCCCTAAAACCTATGGTTTTTTCAGTGAATATATATATATACATACACACATATATTACTACACCGATTTTCTCCTTCTGCTCTCATACGCCCGCTGGTAGTTGGTGCGCTACGCCGGCGGAGCCCACCGGACAGAAAGTTTTCCAAGTCCACAAATTAAGCGCACACTCAGGAGATGATTTATCTCAGCCCAAGGTTTAATACCACTATTAAATCTTGGGCTGAGATAAATCATCTCCTGAGTGTTTGCTTAATTTGTGGACTTGGAGATACATACATATATATATATAGGTAAAGAGAGCGAGAGAGTATTCACGTTGTGTGTATCATGTTAGCCAAAGAAAGAGAAATATACATATATATATATATAAAAATATATATATATATATATTCACTAAAAAACATAGGTTTCAGGCACGTTATAGTTAGAAATTAGCATTTAAAAAACCTTAGAAATTCACTGAAAAAACCATAGGTTTTAGGGAAAGTTATAGTTAGTTGGACATTTCACTCGTACAAAACCAGAGAAATTCCCCCGTTATAGTTAGTTCAGCTAACTATAACTCGCGCCCCCGCAATGCACTGCTGATGACGTCACATATGACATCACTCATGACATGGTCAGTGACATCACTGATGACATCACTGATGACATCTCAAATGACTTCACTCATGACATCATCCATGTGCCTGGGTCATTGGATGAGTACATGGGTACTGACTGGATGATTAGAGTACTGCAAGGAGAGTGGATGGTGAATTTATAAGTGCTTGTGTTTTGGCGGAGTGATTGGATAAGTACATGGTGCTCGCTGGTTGATTGGAGGAGTGCATGGGTAGTGACAGGGCGATGGCTGGACTGCATCAGTAGTGCTCAGGGTAAGGTGGAGGATTAATTCCCCTTGAATCCTGAGGGTCCCTATTTGATAAAAGCCCTGGCGGTGGCGGTCCCCGGGGCTTGGTGGGGCCTTGGAGGCCCCCCCAAACATTAAAAAAACAAGCCCCAGAAGGTGGCGGTCCCCGGGGCTGCGGGGCCCCCCCGCGGGCCCTGCATATATTTGTTGGCAATGCCCCCGGGACCTGGTCCACCCGGGGTCTCAATTAAATGAAGCGCGGTATCCCGCGCTTCATTTTTTTTTACATTTCGGCGAGATTTGCGACCCCAGCGTGAATTTCGCCAATGTTTTTTTAAAAATGCTTTTTTGGCCCTGGGGTCCTTGTGGGACCCCTGAGCAGGCCTAGGGGGTCAGGGTGTTTCTACCCTGCCCCCTTTTCTACTTTTTCACCTTTATTTCCCTGTTTTCTTGTGACTCGGTTCTACCGAGTCACAAGATGGCTGCCAACACTTCCTGGTTTGGAGTGTTAGCAGCCAATTAAAATGAAGCTCGTGGTCGGGAGGGTTCGCGGATCCACCGCGCCTCTAGATATCGATATTTGTTTTTTACAATTTCTCAGCAACTACCGAACGGATTTACACCATTTTTAAAAAGGTCGCTTTCTGAGCCAAGCAGTTCTCAAATAGGGACAAAGCACTTTTGAATTATTTGTTATCTCTATGTTTTTTATCCAGTTGACCACTTGATTAAATGTTATGCTTAGGGGAGAAAATGTGGTGTTACCAAGTTGGAGTTTCTGCTTCAGCTCGTCATTCTGTGATTCTGGTCAAATCACTTAATCTCCCCATGCCTACAACCAAAATGAGTTTGTCCTTGTATGATGTAACCAATGCTCATGTAAAGCCCTCCAATATCTGACCAGCCTTCACTATATAAAACTGCAAAAAAACAAAGGATAAAAAGTGTTTTCCACACTTCTGTCATTGGGCTACACGTGGGCTACATCTGGGTGATATTTGTGCTACATTTGGGCTCATTTTTCTCTGGTGGCCATCTTGGGAGACTTCAATTACATTCATTAAACTTTATTCGATCTGATTTAGAAACATAGATCATAAAAGTGTACATAAAAACAGTAAATCCTCTTTCTTAATACAATACAGTGAGAATTAATTAAAACCAGTAGGTAAAAACGGGTGTTACAAAGCCCGGTTCATAGCAACTTCAGGTTAACAGAATAGTAAAGTTCAATGTTTCACAAGATCAATCTCATGTACTTCGTGCAAAATACGCAATAAGGGGTCCAAGTAAGATGCAACGCTCCAATACCTGACCAGTCTGCACTATATAAAACTGCAAAAAACTAAAAATAAAAAGTGTTTTCCACACTTCTGTCATTGGGCTATATGTGGGCTACATGTGGGTGATATTTGTGCTACATTTGGGCTCTTTTTTCTCTGGTGGCCATCTTGGGATACTTATTTGTTATGAAGTTTCCTAATTTCCTCATTTACTGCAGTCTCCTCAGTAGGAAATGCTTTTAGTTTTTACTTTGACTCCATCAAGAAGGCATTCAGATGTGTCACACATTTGCCATAAACTCAGAATGTTAGCACCCTAGTTGCTCATTAGATCACTGTAGTAAAGCTACTGCTCACCAGGGAGTTAACTGGAGTCTACTGCTGGTATTGAAAGTGATTGTTTCAGTCTGCATGTCAGAATTTTCTAATGAAATAGAAGAGGATTTGAGATCTCACTTAAAACATGCTCTAATTTTTCTTTCTGCAGAACTAACCATAATTTCTATGGCAAAATGTACCCCGTCATTTTTTTCCTTTTTAAATTAAATGTTTTAAGTGTTACCGGTTTATTCCAATCAAGATGGCTTCAGGATTGCCATAATTTTGTCATAAGTAAGACTGTTAGCGCTCTAGTTGTTCTTTAGAACACTCTGGGAAGCTGCAGTAGAACACAAAGGAATCAACTGGCAGGCTGCTCCTATTGAAATATAACAGGAAGATATTTGTAATCTCACTTAAAACATGTCCTAATTTTTCTTTCTACAGCACTAACCATAATTTCTATGACAAAATGAACCCCCTCATTTTGTTCCTTTTTAAATTAAATGTTTTAAGTGTTACCGGTTTATTCCAATCAAGATGGCTTCAGGTGTGCCATAATTTTTTCATAAGTAAGACTGTTAGCGCTCTAGTTGTTCTTTAGAACACTCTGGGAAGCTGCAGTAGAACACAAAGGAATCAACTGGCAGGCTGCTCCTGTTGAAATATAACAGGAAGATATTTGAAATCTCACTTAAAACATGTCCTAATTTTTCTTTCTACAGCACTAACCATAATTTCTATGACAAAATGAACCCCATCATTTTGTTCCTTTTTAAATTAAATGTTTTAAGTGTTACCAGTTTATTCCAATCAAGATGGCTTCAGGTGTGCCATACTTTTGTCATAGGTAAGGCTGTTAGCGCTCTAGTTGTTCTTTAGAACACTCTGGGAAGCTGCAGTAGAACACAAAGGAATCAACTGGCAGGCTGCTCCTGTTGAAATATAACAGGAAGATATTTGAGATCTCACTTAAAACATGTCCTAATTTTTCTTTCTACAGCACTAACCATAATTTCTAAGACAAAATGAACCCCATCATTTTGTTCCTTTTTAAATTAAATGTTTTAAGTGTTACCAGTTTATTCCAATCAAGATGGCTTCAGGTGTGCCATACTTTTGTCATAGGTAAGGTTGTTAGCGCTCTAGTTGTTCTTAAGAACACTCTGGGAAGCTGCAGTAGAACACAAAGGAATCAACTGACAGTCTCTGCCCTTGTTGGATTTACATGTTTTACTGAGAATGTCAGACTTCATTCTCACATGACTGAGAAAGATAATGTGAATTTACAGAAAATATGCTCTCATTTTAGCTTCTGGAGCACCTTCCAAACCTCTGTGGGACAAGCATGAGAAAATTGTTTTCTCTCAAACATGATTCATGAAATCCCAGCAGAAGGATTTTCACAGGGTAAAATCACCCTAGAACACACCACAATTCCTAAAATTAGTATGGTACCATCAACAAATGAATTCTAATGTAACTAAAGTCTGTTATCACCCTTTATAGTTCTCCTTTTGTGACCCTCAAAATCTTCTATTCACTACAATGCATTTCATTGGGGTGCTATCATGTATATTGGTCCCAAGATGGCTGCCAACACTTCTTGGATGAAGTGCTGACAGCCAATCAGATCTCACGATGACATGTGTGGTTAGGCTCCGCCCAGATATGTAAAGTTCTTTTTCCTTTAATATTTAAAAAACTACTGAACGGATTTACACCATTGTTGAAATGGTCGCTTTCTGAGCCAAGCAGTACCTTTATGCCAAATTTGGGGTAAATCCGTTCAGTAGTTTCCGCTGTAGCCTTGCACAAAGTTCCCTATGGGAAATTGATTTTTTTACTCTTATTTTTTGAATTTCTCAGCAACTACTGAACGGATTTACACCATTTAACAAAAAGGGCTCTGGCTGAACCAAGGGCTACCTTTTTGCAAAATTTGGTGTAATTCCGTTCAGCAGTTCGGGCTGTAGCTTTGTCTAAAGTTTCCTATAGAAAATAACATGGAGAAAACACGTTTTGGGACCCCCCTTTTTTCTCGGCCCCCGCTTGCCGAATCACCCCAAAACTTTCAAGATAGGAGCGGACCGGAGCGCCCCACGAGTTTTGAAAATTTTGCGAAGATTCGTCGACCGGCGCCAAAGTTATTGGGAATAGAATGTTGTGAATTTCATATGGAAAATAGGTCCTAACTATAACTACCTACTGGCAACCGCCAGTAGGTAATATAAAATATACATATATATATATACACATACACACATAGATGCTCATATATATATACAAAATTAAAACAATTAATTACTCAAATTATCATGTAAATGGTTCACATCTTTCTTATCACAATAATAACTTTGTGGCCTAACAGAATCAGAACGTCCATCAGGCTTCTATGTTGCTAATGTGATGCACTTCGGAACTAAGGGGACCAGAATTCCTCATTATTGATACACACAAGTCTATGTCAACTAATGAACTCATGGGTACAAGTGCAAATTCATGATGCAAATGTGAAATTACAATACACAAGATGAGTTTTGATTATACATTAAATGATTATATATCAATAATTTTTAAATGCTACATGATAGTCGAGCGATTTGTATGAGTGCATGATCAAGACAGATTTCTTTGTTACAATGTCATATTAATTGATTAATTGCCGTCAAAATAAAATAACTCCATATCAAGGGATATAGACCAAAATCATTGAAACATATACTAATAACATAATACATCCTGTCCACAGTGGGCCTGTGAAAAACATATGCAACTCATATGAAATTTCTAAGTTTTCACCACAAAAATTACATTGCATAACATTCTATTTCCCCTGTGGGCAATGTAGGCATAGACAATCAAATTGCCAACCCAACTGTTATTCCTGAAGCACAGCATCTAATATATGCCCAATGTGTACTCATATGGATATTTCTTCTTACTCAACATGTTATATAGAATATAAGCAAGGCCATGTAGAAAATTCTGGAATATGGAATCAGCATGGACAGAGTATTGAGAGAAACAGTGGCTTAATAATATAAGTATAGGTCAATTAATGAATCTAAAGAAAACCCAGTCAATCAATGCAAAGCAAATCATACATTTCCAACAAATCTGGTCCATGCACTTATTTTCAACATGAGAAATGAAGAGAGTTATGCTGTGTGGATATGGACAGCCATTTTCTCATCTTTGTTGAGGCCATTAGGATGTCTAGTATTCAGATCTAGAATGTAACGAGATTCCAAAATGAGCAGTCTTTTTTCTCTGTCAATGCCAAAATATTGCTGTAAATCTGCATTGCTTTGATTTTCTCAAAAATGTGGCGAGCAACTAGGTCAAATAATATCATGATTCCTAATAGCCCTCTGATGTTCTACTAGGCTTTTCCATACTGGAATACTGGTCCTGCCTATGTACCACAGTTTGCATGGGCAATTTTAATACATAGATACAGTAATCTGTGTCACAGGTAATGCATTTAGTAATGGGTTTGAGCTTCCCAGTAGGTAAGCTGTATTTGTCATGGTAGGTGCTATTTCTGCATGCTTTACATGTGCCACACTTGTGAAAGCCTGATAGTGGTTCCAACCATGCATGTGATTTCCTAAGTTACAAGTGACTGTGCACTAACATGTCAGAGCCCTAGCTTCTCTAAATAGAATGGCCACGTAGATGGCACATCTTTCCTATGATGGTATCAGATTCCAATATTTTCCAATGTTTATTCAATAAGTGCCTTATCTGATTGTATTGGTTGAGAAAGTCAATAATAAATCTAAACTTTTGTTTGTTGGGTATATTTTGGCTGGCTTTTTGGACTGCCTCTTGTAAGACTTTTTCAGGATACCCTCTCTGAATAAATCTGGTAATGATGTTATCTGCTTCTGGTGGGGATGTAATGTGGTCACTGCAATATGTTTAGCTCTCAGAAGTTCCACATAGGGGATGCTCAATTTGTGTTTAGTAGGGTGATGACTTTCAGCGTGTGAGAAGCTATTGCCAGCTGTTTCTTTTCTATGTAATCTGGTCAGTAGTTTTCCATTTCTAACCTCTAGCATTACCTTCAAGCACTCAACACTTACAGCACTGATTTTGTATGTGAATGAGAGATTCAAATCATTAGTCTATAAAGTTTGAATTAAGTATTCCACTTCTTCTACAGTGCGGTCCCAAATGAAAAATAAATCAGCAATATAGCATATCTAGGTGGGTAAATGTAAAGTGAAATGTTCATTGGCTGTGCTTCAGACTACCTGCTCATCCCACCAGCCCATTAAAAAGATTTGTGAAGCTGGTGGTGAAGCAGGTGCCCATTGCAGTACCTGTTAACTGCCAGCAGCTGGTATCTTCAAATATCAAAATATTCTATGATAAACACAATAGCGTTATTTTTTATAGCATCTTAGTATGGCCCAATAGCCATAAAGATCTACCCTTAAGAAAGGTTTTACACTCTGTGACATCCAACTCATGTTGAATACTTTTGTATAATGAATTTACATCCAGGGTGATCATGATATAATTGGCCTCCCATGTGATATTATGTATTTTTTTTAGAAAGTCTGAAGTGTCTTTATAGTATAAGGGTAGAGATGTGACGCAGGGCGCAAAAAAAAATCCAGGTATGTCACAGTGTTCTCCAACTGGAGGACACGATGGACCTACCTGGGGTTTTATAGGATCTTTATGGATTATTGGGAAAAGGTATAAGCATAGCACTACAGGTGTGTCTGTTTAGAGAGAAAACTGTGCTCATCCTGGTCGCTCAGACCTTTCTTTCTCCATTCAAGAAGGAGATCATGGTAGGTGTGAATGGTATTCCTGTATCCTGAATGTGAGATGATCTCATAACATGTGTTATCAGATAGCTGCCCAAATGCTTCTGATTTACAGACATCCAGATCCATAGTAACAACATTACCTCCCTATCAAAGGGATTAATACCTATGGAGTAGTTGGTAGTGAGATAGTGTCAAGCATCTTGTTGGTCTTTAGTGAGATTATACATGACAATTGAAACCTACATTTGTTTCAATTCATCAATCATAATATCATGAAATATACCAATACTGCCATGTGGTATGTTAGGGTTGATTTTAAATTTGGTGTTGAAACCACTTTCTGAAGATGAGTCAATCTTGAAACCCATAGACATTAATATATCTCTATGGTTTTGCCTGTCAACTCCTGTGTCACTCTATATGCTAATCCATGCAGTTCCACGAGGTATTAATGGCATTAATCTAAATGTGTCTGATGGGTTAGAAGTGCAAGTGATACTATCCATACCTCGATTCTTTTGCCTTCTCGCAGTTTATCTACTTTCAACAATTTTAGCATTCAACAATTTGATCACACGCACATATAAAAATAAGTCCACTCTAACTTGTGAATAATTAAAATTGGTAGTGCGGCAAAAGAATAGTCCTTTCAGGAACACTGAACGTTCATCATCTGTTAAGATATGTTTAGACAAATTAACCACAGTCATGTCACCAGAAGTGTCCTTTTTCAGTCCTCCTTTCATTCTATCAATCCTTGACATTGTTTGTATCGCCCTCCTTTCCTCCCTTAGTTCTCTCACACCTTTGTGTCCTCCTCTACCCTTTCCTCCTGGTCTTCCCCTTGTGGGGAAGTCCTGTTTCTGCTTTAGATTCTTGAATCCTCTAAAAAAGTAAAGGGTTTGTTGGGAGTGCTGGGTGTTTCGTCAAGCTTGGAGCTAATGCCAGAGCTTGATCCAGTTCTCAAGAGTTCTTGTTTCTGTGTTACTCTCAATTCTTTTCTTGGCGAGTCATATTTCTTGGCAAAGGTCAGCATTCTGCCTGCCGCATAGTCCTGTTTATTGCAAAGGAACTTGTGTTGCTTTGTCTGTTTAATAGCCTCCTGGTATTCAGTTAGTCTTTTTTTTAAGTTCTTCCAAAAAATAGGTCTCAGTTGTGTCTACTTTCATTTTAAGTATTTTCCCCTCGAAGATTTTCAGTTCTCAATTCATTACCTCTAGATCAACCTTGACATATTTTATCAGGATTTCCAGCATACCCTGTCGTGCCGTAGCCATAAACTCTGATCATTCTTGTAAAAACCCTGGGTGGGGATTGTCATTGGTTGGGAAAATGAAAGACCTCAGTCCTCTAGACACACATTTCACATTCATTTAATTCTAGAGTGAAGAGATTTCCAACCATTTGCCAATTTTTCCAATTGGAAATTTTTGTGTTTAGTAGAGTGCTCAAATGTGGTTGCTGTAATATTGTCCAATTTTGTACTATTTGTTATTCCATTTTCATAATACAGGACTTTTGCTTCATTTGATTGCTTTTTCCCATCCTTATCTTTCATACTAAAGTATTCGTGTGTGCCCCTGCTTTAAAAGTCCTATAATCCTGTTGAAACCAAAAAACATCCAATTTAACCAAGTACCCCCAAAATGGACAAGCTCGGTGGCCCACCGTGAAGAAAGCAGGTTGGTACTGGAGTTATTCAGTGCTCACTGGACATCTACCTACCCAATAAATCCTCATGCTGCTCAAAGGACACCATTGCAAGAGTTAGCTCCAACGTGTTGTGATCATAAACGTGTTCAAATCGCTCACATATCATGTAACATTTAGAAATGATTAATATATACTCATTGAACTAGATGTATAATCAAAACTCTACTTATGTATTGTGATTTCACATTGACATTGGGCCTTTGCACTTTTTCCCATGAATTCATTATTTAATGTTGATTTGTTTGTATAACAAGGAATTCTGGTTAACGTAGTTCCGAAGCACATCACAATAACTACATAGATGCATGATGTGCATTCTGCTAAGCCACAAAGGTATTAATGTGATCAAATATAAGTTAGATGTGACCCACATACATGATGATTTGAATAATTAATTATTGTTTTATGGTTGTTTAATATTGCTTATTCACTTTTGAAGATGTTTTCAATGTTCAGTAGGGTTTGTGTATTTGTTTCTATCGGTGGTGTGCACATATCAGCACCGAATAAACTCACAGTGAGATCGCACTGGAGTGCTGTTTTATTTTGGAGTTCCGTATTGCCGACGGGACTCTCAGCCTGCCTTCAGCACAGACACTGCGAGTGTGGATGTAATCGCTTGATAAGGGTAATCATACTTCAAAAAATATATATATACACTGTAATTCAAATAGATAAGTGAATTATGTAATACAAAAATGAGATCCTAATGTGAAATTCAAATTTGGATCAAAGACTGTGTCTTTAGAACATGATGCAAAAAAGTTTTAAATGGCTTTTATATATAAATTGCTATTTATATTCCGGAGATGTGTTACATAAGAAACATGTTCTAAGATGGCGCTCATTTTATGCCTAACATTAAGCAATGGTATTGGGTAGTCCACTTTCTATGTTTATGTTTTGTATAATGCGGAACGCGTGGATGTGGTATCGCTCGGGGTTGAAATAAACAGCTGTGGTTTAAATCGCAGGAGTGCCGAAGTCATCTTTTCGTTTTGAAGGTGTACCTGTTCATGTTTAAGAGACAAGGCGGAAGTCTCTTTTTCCGCACCACCGGCGTTCAGGACGCGCATCTGCAACCGCAACTTGCAACGTAGAGAAGCCGCTACGAGGCAGACGCGCCCCCCAGCCCTCCAAGCTTGCACAGGAGAGAAACGGAGATCGGAGCGAGTGGAAGGCAATGTGGGACAGGAATCAGAGGATGCTTGTCGAGCACGGGCAAGACACCAACTCCGGTAAGAAGCGTGCATAAAGTGGGGACAGGAGTCGGACTGCTTTACCGCTGACTCATAGAAACTTTCAAATAAAAGAGGCAAACAGCGGTTTAAGTGGCGCAAGGGAATGCGCTGTTCTTTTTCATTAATACCCCAAAAATGAGCGATGATGAGTGCTCTTTGAGGGAGCAGGAGGCATTAAAATTGTTTACAGAAGTGAATACCGGCACTCCTCGTAATGCGGGTGCGAGTGCGACAACCAGCCAAGGAAGCAGCGATCTTGGGAAATGTTTAAAACAATTGGAGAAACTAAAGAAAAGAGAAATCTCCCGATGGTAGGAGGTTGCCTCATTGAGACAATATATACAAGTAGGACGAGTGCCAAGAGGCCTCAGGATAATGATTACACCCACGTATGAAAATCCGAATCCTGGGCTTCTTAAAGATTGGGCAGACAACAGCACAGAGAGCTCAATGAATATGATCAGGATACTTTTGAAATATGCAGAACAAGAAAGAGCGGAGGTACTGACACTAATTAAGGAAATTCAAGAGACCCTGGAGAAGGAAACAGATCAGAGCAGAATCACTAAATTTAAGAGTGACTTAAAAAACCGTCTGGATAAGTATGAAAAAAGAATAAAAGATAGGAAAGCGACCAAATTTTTAAGAGATCGTCTGGACTACGAGAATGGGCAAATCTATACATTCGCAAAACGCTTCGACACAGTAAGGAGACAGAGGGTGCAGAATAGCGAAATGACTGGCAGAGACACGTTTCAGAGTGAACAGAGCTCTGACACAGGGTCAGAACAAGAAGATTTAACAAGAAGAAGAATACCAGCCACTAAACTCAATGTGTCTGAAGAATTTCGTTTTTTACAATTGGACCAGCTAGATCAGAGAACGGACAACAGATCAATGAGGGGACGCGGAAGACCAAGACGCAGAGGCAGAGGAAACAGAGGAGAGGGGGTGAGGGATATAGAAGATCAGGAAGAAGGAACACAAAGATCAATGAGATCGAATACGAAAAAGAAGAACAAAGATTGAATGAAGGAGGTAATGAAGGAAATACCATCATTAATTTGAGCCAAATAGACCTTTCTGATGATGATAAGAAAGTATTAGAGTTAGGTCTATCATATTGTCACAAAAGTGAATTTAACTACGCACATTGCAGAATGGATCTATTTAGATTCATAAGAAAGTTAAAACTGACTAAGATACACTCCAATTTCAATAGAAACAATATGACAGATGGTACAACCAATGAACAATCAACAACTGGAGATTTAACAGTTTCTGACCTTACAGTCTTGGAGGATATGTGGTCCTTACAGAACGAAAGTGAAACTGATCCCGAAATGGTAGACGATACCCAAAACGCCATGAATACTCTAATGAAATCACTAACAGGAGCAAGAGCGGAAACCCCTTTCCGTCCAAAATCAAGATATATTCCTCAAACAGGAAGGGACAATCTAGATATTTTTGCGGAACATGTCACACAAGATCTAAGACACCTCTACTACCTATGCAGTAAGAATTCAACATACTATAATCCAGAAGAGAGAAAACTGTTCAGAACTGTTGAAAAGATCAATAAAAGCTCGGAAGTTATTGTGAAACCCTCAGATAAGGGTGGTAACGTCGTACTTTGGGGCAGAGAATTGTACCATGAAGAGGCAATGAAACAACTTAACAATACGGCATGTTATAAGAGAATTATGATGAGTGACTATGAAAGAATTCAAGAAAAATTCTATTACAAGTTGTCTGAATGGAGAGACAAAGATCTTTTAAGCTGGGATGAATACAAGTTTTTAAAGCAAGAACATCCTGTACTCCCCACATTTTATATGATCCCAAAAGTACATAAAGATCAAAGTCATCCACCAGGAAGGCCTATAATTTCGGCCCAAAATAGCCTGTTTGAAAATGTTTCCAAATATCTGGATTCTTTTTTAAACCCTATAGTTAAGACTTTGCCATCATATCTTAAGGATTCATCTGATTTTTTTAAATGTATTTACGATGTCAGATGGGAAAAAGAAATGGTTCTGGTGACGTTAGATGTATCCACGTTATATACCAGCATCAGACATCATGATGGGCTTAGGGCCACAGAATACTACTTACAGATGAAACCTATGAAATATACTGAACATAATGGCATGTTGTTAGATATGATGGAGGACTGCCTTACCAAAAACATTTTTATATTTGAAAATGATCTTTTTCAACTTGAACAAGGGACTCCTATGGGCACCTGCTTCCCCCCAGTTATGCTAATTTACACCTAGGCTGGTGGGAGGAGCAGGTGCTCGGGGGACCCGAATTAAGTCATTGGTCTAACAAAATCCTTTTATGGTTAAGATACATCGATGATGTCTTCGTGTTGTGGCAGGGCACGGAGACAGAAGTGGATGATTTTATCAAGGATCTTAATGAAAATGATCTGAATTTGAATTTTGTGGGTCACAAGAGCACAACATCAATTGATTTTTTGGATGTAAGAGTAATGGTAGAGGGGGAGAAGTTAGAGACAACTATCTTTAGGAAGAAGACGGCAGGTAACACAATTTTACATGCTCAAAGTGCACACCCAGCTCCCCTGATTAGAAGTATTCCATTTGATGAATTTTATAGAGCTAGAAGAGCATGTAGCTCACAAATGGATTACAAAAAGGTGGAGAAAGAAATGAAATCCCATTTTTACAAAGAGGGTACTCACCAGAACTATTAGAAACAGCTTCCAGAAAATCTAGAAGCATAAAAAGAGATAAGATACTTTTTGACCCATCCAAATCAGACAAGAGGAAGAATAGTAAGAAGCAAAAAGTCACTCACAGATTTATTACAACATATAACAAAGAACATCTAAAAGTTCGACAAATTTTACAAAAGCACTGGCACTTTATTAGACATGATCCTGTGTTAGGGCATCAGATGTCAAGGAATCCCCAGATTACTTATAGAAAATCTAAATCACTGAGGGATTACCTAGTCAGAAGCGACAATTTACAAGTTAAACAAAAATGCACCTGGCTACAACAAAAGGAAGGTTTCAAGAAATGTTTAAAATGCAAGGCCTGTTTACATGGAGAGAACATCACGACTTTTAAAACAGTTTTTAATAAAACTGTGAAGGTGAAAGGGTTTTTAACATGTAAATCAGATTTTGTTGTATATATTTTAAAATGCCCGTGCAATAAAATCTATGTCGGTAGCACGACTCTTCCAGTACACAAACGAATTCTCCAGCATAGAAGAGCAATAGTAAACAAAGATCGTAGTTACCCCATAGCGAGGCACTTTGAAAAAGAACACTCAAGTGACCCAGTAACATTGAGATATAGCTGCATAGCACAAGCACCAAAAAAGAGGAGAGGCGGTGACAGGGAAAAAGAGTTGCGTAAACTCGAAACATATCTCATCCTAGAGTTAGACAGTCGAGAACCAAATGGGTTCAATGTGGATGAAGAGTTACACACCTGTCTTTATTAAATCCTCCTGTAGTCAATTGTAAATAAGGAACAATGAAATAATTTTAAACAAAATGTTTTTTCTGTTTTAACATAGATAGTGGATGGTAGGCACAGTTAAGCACTTTAATATAAAAAATAACCAAAAAAAAGTTTTTAGGGAATTTTTATCACTTTATAGGATACATTTTAGCACTTCATATTAAGCACATAGTCACTTTAGTACCATTGCACTTTAGAAAGATCTTTTGTGAAAAATGTGAAGATAGGTTTTTGAGCCGACTTGTAAATATAAAAATGTTTCTGATTTTTATGAATACAATAACGGGCACTTGCCCAGGACACTGTAATTCAAATAGATAAGTGAATTATGTAATACAAAAATGAGATCCTAATGTGAAATTCAAATTTGGATCGAAGACTGTGTCTTTAGAACATGATGCAAAAAAATTTTTAAATGGCTTTTATATATAAATTGCTATTTATATTCCGGAGATGTGTTACATAAGAAACATGTTCTAAGATGGCGCTCATTTTATGCCTAACATTAAGCAATGGTATTGGGTAGTCCACTTTCTATGTTTATGTTTTGTATAATGCACATAAAAAACAAAAAAGCCAAATGCTCACCATCATGAACAAGGCTGCATCAGGCAGCCGGAACGCGTGGATGTGGTATCGCTCGGGGTTGAAATAAACAGCTGTGGTTTAAATCGCAGGAGTGCCGAAGTCATCTTTTCGTTTTGAAGGTGTACCTGTTCATATATATATATATATATATATATATATATATATAAGCATAGAGGTTCTGACATTTTACGTTAAGTTGCTTTGTAGATAATGTGAGACTATGGGAGTGATTTAGAGTTTGGTCAGGAAACTGATGGTCTGCTTGCTCTATCTACGGTCAGGAAATGACCATCAGCTTTTCGTCGACAGAGCTCTCATTTGGCTCTGTTGGCAGAAAGCTACATCTGACAGCCTGATGGAGTAGGTGCCTTTAGAGTAAGCCATCACACCACCCACTCTATTTAGCGTGGACGGTCCATTGTTTTTTTCTGTCCGTCACTAACAGGGAAAACCTACGGATGAGGGACAGAAAAAAATATAATGATCTCTACACCCTGGGAGAGATCTCTGATGGTGTTGGGGTCATTAGTGTTTGTTTCTCAATTACAAACCCCCTTTTTGGGAGTTTATTTTTGAAAAACAAAAAATGGTAAAGATTTGGTGGATGGACACCAAAACAAATGACAGCCATCAGCCAATCTTTTTGTACATTGAAGGGAACCACTGTGAAGGTGGTTCCTTTCATTGTATAGAGATGACTGCTGGGCTGGAGGTCATCTCTAAATAGGCCAAACTACTGTTGGTAAGGGACGCACTGCCAAGGAACATACATTCCCCTCAATACTGGAGAAACTAAGGAGGTACTAGTTGCTAAATGTGCTTATTTCAAGCTAACGGGGTTTGCTAACAGGATTGCCATTCAGTGGCACTTATTTTGGATTTATTCCTTCACACAGACTCCAGGCTGTAAGGTTTGGATTAATGCCATTGGACAAGTGCGCGATTCTTACTGAGAATTCTCTCAAACAGGCCAGATACACTTTTTGTTTACAGTCCTGATGAAGACCCCACGGTGATGTTGTTTACCCACACTCATGAATAAGGGGTCGAAACGTTGACATTGATTTTACAAGCGTTCCCTGCCAAAATAGACAGAGCTGTATATGAAATAGAAATCACATGCCTATTTAGGGCTGTTTTGAGATATTTGGACGCTGCAATAATCTTTTTGTGTTATTTATGCGTAACATTTCGTTCTTCCCTTTTTTTGTCCTAGTTGCATTTTCATGTCACAAATTTGTATTTACATTGTTATGTATTGTATAATGTGTATCCGTCCTGTTTTTATTATCATTGATATCACATACAATATATGAATTTCAATATATCGGACACAAGTTTTTTAATTCGAAGTCTTTGTCTTTTGTAGTTGATTTTTATGTCAGTGTTGTGTATATCATTAACTGATGATCCTACCTCTGAGAGGACGAAGTTATTTATATTTCTGAAGAAATTTCTTTCCACATGGCAGAACCACTGTCTGTGTATTGTTGGTAAGGGAGGCAGATTTTAAGTCTTCCACTCCCTGACAGACTATACTCCATCTGCTCTTATTTTGTGCTTCCACTAAATGAAAAACTGATCTGCAGACAGAAGTCCTGGCCTACCTGTAAAAACATCTGAGTGGGGTAATCAGCCATTCATGGGAAGGCAGATGTTTTGGGGTTTCTTTATTATCAAATGTCTACATAAAAAGGCTGTTACATGCTCCTTACTTGTATAATATTGCATGCAATCTCAGCAAGTTTCGACTATACAGTCGAAACCCCCTGCATATAATACCAATGGCCTTGACTTATGATTATCTATCCTTACCTCCCTTCCTCTGCACGCCATACTCTCCTTCCTATCAACACATATGACTTTTGGCGTTTTGCACATAGTTTCTGTAAACTGTTCACATCTCAACCCATAGCCCATAGCATTTCCTGTCAATTATAAAATTAAAAATCCATTAATTAGTGTACCAGTGATTCACTCTCCTCTGCCCTGTATCACCCCCAATTAAATTGCTTGAACTCACATAGCCTGGCGACCATGCCTACCTTCTATTAGTTCCACCACTAAGAAACTTGTCTCAATGTATGAAGGTTTCTTTTTAAGACAATAGAACTAAAACTAATAACAACTGAATTAACCTCTAATTTTGAGTCCTAGAGTAGCATATTACTTAATACAAATTACTTCAACAATCGTCAGGGGTAGTAAGTGCTATAAAAATGTCAATACAATTCAGTAGAATACAAAAGCATTTTTAATATTGTAAGTATATGCTTCTGCTTAACCTATATGTATTTCATATTATACTGTTAACATATGCATAGATGATTGTCTGCTTAGAGGTTTGTGTTTTTCTATGACATTACATATATATCACAGTATGAAACTTTGATTATAGGAAAGGTACGTGTAAGCGTTTAACGATTTATTTAGATATAAAAAACCCACATGTTTATTTCTGCACAAAACATACGTGAATTTCTGAGCATCAAAATACTACAACATGTATATACATATGGGTATTTATGTAATGGAATTTGTGCCTTGCATGTACAATTCCATATTCATAATGTGTTTACGTGTGTATGTATGTATACATATTGCTATATATGTAGATGCCTGGGTATCTCTCTATAGATTTGTATATTAATTTTTACTTACTGGGGTGGAGAGAAAAAAAAACATTACAATAATTACCTTTGCATACTCTTCCCATACCTCCACTCATTCCAAACCTCTTCAACTACTATGGACTCCCAATTACAGTGATCATCTTGCTGGACCTTTCACCACATTCAACATGGTCTCTCATGAGATCCTGCTGGACCGGCTGAGATCTGCCGGCATTACCAACATGGCCAATAAGTGGCTCAAATATTTTTTATCGGACAGGGAGCAAGCTGTACATCTTCCACTGTTCACGTCGGACTTTAAGTAAATGTGTTGCGGGGTACCATAAGGATCGGCTTTAAGCCCACACTTTTCAACATTTATCTAGCACCTTTGGGAAAGTCAGTGGATAACTGGGGTTTTATTCTTGTTTCTTATGCTGACTACACCCGGCTGATGCTTTCCTTTCAACAAACGGATAGCGCAATGGTGCAAACCGCACAGAGCTGGTTCACCACTGTAGTGAACTGGATGAAACAAAGTTATCTAAAGTTGAACTCAGATAAATCTGAAATTCTGTTCTTTGGAGCGTCAGGTGCTCCTGCAATTACATTACTGTGGCCAGACAACTTAGGTCCTCCTCCGATTCCCAAAGATGAGGTAAGGAACCTGGGTGTAATATTGATAACCAACAATCTTTTAAACCACAGGTAAGAAATATCAAAGCGGCTTGCTTTATCCTTTTAAAATCCTTAAAGATAACACTGCTGTTTCTACCTGACCACACTCGCAAGATGATGATTCATGCTATGATCATGGTGAAGCTGGATTATGCTAATTCACTGTATCTTGGATTACCAGGTGGACTTCTCAATTACAACTATTCCAAAATGCCACTGCTCATTTTATCTTGAACTGTCCCAGAAGACAATCCACTGGGCAAAACTTAAAGATACTACACTAGCTTCCGATCAAACAGAGGGTAATGTTTAACCCTTTCGCTGCTAGGCCTTTCCCCCCCTGTGCTAAGCCTTTTTTTGGCTATTTGGGGTAGTTCGCTCTTAGGCCCCTGTAACTTTTTGTCCACATAAGGTATCCACGCCAAATTTGTGTCCTTTTCTTCCAACATCATGGGGATTTTAAAGGTATCCAAGATTTGTGGATTACCCTGGAGGGGACCCAGAAATTAGCCAAAATACAGCTAATTTTTTTTCTTTTTTAAATGGAGAAAAAGTGCTGCAGATGAAAGCGTCTGGTTTTTCCCCTGCAAATGGGATCAACAAAGGGTTTGTGGTGCTGAAATCTCCATCTTCCCAGCTTTCAGGGACAGGCAGACTTTTGTCAGAAAACCAACACTTTTTACACAGTTTTGGCATTTTACTGGGATATAGCCTATTTTTGCTACTTTTTGTGCTTTCAACCTCCTTCCAGTTAGTGGTAGAAATGGGTTTGAAAGCAATGATGGATGCCGGAAAGCTATACATTTCTAAAACTTAGACAAA
The DNA here is from genome assembly GCA_963921515.1 of Calotriton arnoldi. Taxonomy (NCBI): domain Eukaryota; kingdom Metazoa; phylum Chordata; class Amphibia; order Caudata; family Salamandridae; genus Calotriton; species Calotriton arnoldi. The sequence goes on along the minus strand of CAWUFW010014500.1, from coordinate 391,221 downwards.
ATTCTGAATTCAGCAAGGGGTCATTTGTGTAAATTCTTCAAGGTTTTTTTATAGAAACTAACAGTTGAAATTAAGAAAAATTGGTTGGCCCACCCACACAAACCATTGTGGGGATATAGAGGACCTGTAGGTTCACCAAGAACCCGAGGAACCCAGAGCCAATAACTGAGCAGCGTCTTGCAATGGTTTTTCATTGTGTACCGGGTATATAGCAATTCATTTGGTAAAATATAAAGAGTGAAAACTAGGCATCAAAGACACCTATGTATTTCCGAAATGGGAACAAAATATAGAGTTTAGAAACAGTAGCTATTTCCACATCTCCGAAATTGTGGGTACCCATACTAGCATGTGAATTATAGGACATTTTTCAAAGGAACTTCTTTTTTACACCTTGTCTTACATTTGGAAGGCAGAAATGCATTGAAAGGTAATAACAGTTGCTCTACAATTCTGTGTCTCCCTAAGTCCCCCGGTAAAAATGGTACCTCACTTGTGTGGGTAGGCCTAGTGCCCGCGACAGGAAACGGCCCAAAACGCAACGTGGACACACCACATTTTTACAGTGAAAACAGACCCTTTTTTTGCAAAGTGCCTAGCTGTGGATTTTGAACCCTAGCTCAGCCGGCAGCTAGGGAAACCTAGCAAGCCTATACATTTTTGAAAACTAGACACCCAGAGGAATCTAGGATGGGGTGAATTGAGTGGCTCTCATCAGGTTCTGTTACCCCGAATCCCTTGCAAATCTCAAACTTTGTCAAAAAGAACACATTTTCCTCACATTTCTTTGATGGAAAATTCTGGAATCTGCGTGGATCCACAAAATTCGACCCACCCCGCATTCCTTAAAGTCTTTCGATAAAAATGGTACCTCACTTGTGCGGGTAGGCCTAGTGCCCGCAACAGGAAACGGCCCAAAACCAACATGGACACACCACATTTTACAGTGAAAACTGACCCCTTTTTTGCAAAGTGCCTATCTGTGGATTTTGAACCCTAGCTCTGCCGGCACCTAGGGAAACCTAGCAACCCTATACATTTTTTAAAACTAGACACCCAGAGGAATTCGGGGGGGGTGACTTGTGTGGCTCTCTCCAGGTTCTGTTACCCAGAATCCCTTGCAAACCTCAAACATTGTAAAAAAAAACACATTTTCCTCACATTTCTGTCATGGAAGGTTCTGGAATCTGCGTGGATCCACAAAATTCCACCCACCCAGCATTCCCTAAAGTCTTCCAATAAAAATGGTACCTCACTTGTGTGGGTAGGCCTAGTGCCCCTGACAGGAAATGGCCCAGAACGCAATGTGGACACACCACATTTTTACAGGGAAAACTGACCCTTTTTTTGCAAAGTGCCAAGCTGTGGATTTTGAACCCTAGCTCTGCCGGCACCTAGGGAAACCTAGCAAACTTATACATTTTTTAAAACTAGACATACAGGGGAATCCAGGATGGGGTGACTTGTGTTTCTCTCACCAGGTTATGTTACCCAGAATCCCTTGCAAACCTCAGAATTTGTAAAAAAAAAAACAACACATTTTCCTCACATTTCTGTGATGGAAAGTTCTGGAGTCTGCGTGGATCCACAAAATTCCACCCTCCCCGCATTTCCCAAAGTCTTCTAATAAAAATAGTACCTCACTTGTGTGGGTAGGCCTAGTGCCTGAGACAGGAAACTGCTGAAAACGCAACATGGACAAACCACATTTTTACACCGAAAACTGACCCTTTTTTTGAGAAGTGCCTAGCGGTGGATTTTGAACCCGAGCTCTGCCGGCACCTAGGGAAACCTAGCAAACCTACACATTTTTGAAAACTAGACACCTAGGGGAATCCAGGAGGGGGTGAATTGTCTGGCTCTCACCAGGTTCTGTTACCCAGAATCCCTTGCAAACCTCAAACTTTGTAAAAAAAAAAAAAAAAACATTTTCCCCACATTTCTGTGATGGAAAGTTCTGGAATCTTGGTGGGTCCACAAACTTCCACCCAACCCGCATTCTCCAAAGTCTCCCGATAAAAATTGTACCTCACTTGTGTGGGTGGGCCAGGGACCCGCGACAGGCAAGGGCCCAAAACATATTGTGGAGACATCAAAATTACCTATCGCAAAACTACCTGTTTTTGCAAGGCGGGTCACCTGGGTTTTTGGTCCCCGGCTCAGCGGCCATCTAGGGAAACCTACCAAACCCACACATTTCTGAAAACTAGAGATGTGGGAGAGTCCAGGGAGGTATGGCTAGCATGGATCCCCCAATGTTTTCCTACCCAGAATCCCCTGCAAACCTTACATTTAGCAGAAAAAATCACATTTTTCTCAAATTTCTGTATGGTAAAGTTGTGGGATCACCGGGCTGACACAAATTTCCTACCAGCCAGCGTTCCCCCAGCTCTCCCGATAAAAATGGTACCTCACTCATGTGGGTGGGCCAAGTACCCGCAACAGGCAAGGGCCCAAAACGTATTGAGGAGACATCAAAATTACCTATCACAAAACTACCTGTTTTTGCAAGGGGGGTCACCTGGGTTTTGGGCCCCAGGCTCGGCGGCCATCTAGGAAAACCTACCAAACCCACACATTTCTGAAAACTAGAGACCCGGGGTAGTCCAGGGAGGTATGGCTTGCATGGATCCCCCAACGTTTTACCTACTCAGAATCTCCTGCAAACCTCAAATTTAGCAGAAAAAAATCAAATTTTTCTCACTTTTCTGTGTGGGAAAGTTGTGGGATCACCAGGCTGGCACAAATTTCCTACCACCCAGCGTTCCCCCAGGTCTCCCGATAAAAATGGTTTCTCACTCGTGTGGGTGGGCCAAATACCGGTGACAGGCAAGGGCCCACAACATATTGTGGAGACATCAAAATTACCTATCACAAAACGACCTGGTTTTGCAAGGAGGGTCACCTTGGTTTTTGGCCCCAGGCTCGGCAGCCAGCTAGGGAAACCTACCAAACGCACACATTTCTGAAAACTAGAGACCCAGGGGAGCACAGGGAGGGATGGCTTGCATGGATCCCCCAATGTTTTCATACCCAGATCCCCTGAAAACCTCAAATTTAGCTGTCCCATCTGCCTCCTGGGGGGCAGGAAGACTGTGCCATTTTTTTGGGGGGGTTGGGGCATTGACATGCCCATTCTGGGCAGCCCCCATCCCGAACTTTGAAAAAAGAAAATCCCTGGTGCCCAGTGGGCTTTCGGCCACCGTGGTGGCAGATAAGGGGCTATTGCCCCATCTGCCTCCGGGGGGGCAGAAAGACTAGCAGTTTTTTGGGGTGGGGGCATTGGCATGCCCATTCTGGACAGCCCCCACCCCTATGTATTAAAAAAAATCCCTGGTGCCTAGTGGGCTTTCTGCCCCCGCCCCCACCGGGGGCGGATCAGGGGCTACTTCCCCCATCTTCCTCCGGGGGGGCAGAAAGATTGTGGCAATTGTTTTTGGGGTGGGGGCATTGTCATGGCCAATCTGGGCAGCCCCCACCCCTACTTTAAAAAAATAATATCCCTGGTGCCTAGTGGGCTTTCTGCCCCCCCTGGGGGGCAGATCAGGGGCTACTGCCCCCATCTGCCTCCTGGGGGGGGGCAGAAAGACTGTGGCATTTTTTTGGGGGTTGGGGCATTGACATGCCCATTCTGCGCCGCCCCATCCTGAGGTTAAAAAAAAATCCCTGGTGCCTAGTGCGCTTTCTGCCCCCTGTGGGGGCAGATAAGGGGTTATTGCCCCACCTGCCTCCGGGGGGGCAGAAAGACTAGCAATTTTTTTGGGGTGGGGGCATTGGCATGCCCATTCTGGGCAGCCCCCACCCCTACGTATTAAAAAAAAAAACCTTGTGCCTAGTGGGCTTTCTGCCCCCCCGGGGGGCACATCAGGAGCTATTGCCCCCATCTGCCTCCTGGGGGGGGGCAGAAAGTATTTTGCCTTATTTGGGGGAAGGGTGGGGGCATTGGCATGCCCTTTCTCGGCAGCCCCCACCCCTGGCCCATACAAAAATTATCCCTAGCTTCTAGGGTGCTTTCTGCCCCCCCCCCAGATGGGCAGATTGTGGGCTACTGCCCCCATCTGCCCTTCAGAGGGGGCAGAAAGACTAGTTGTAGCAGAATAAAATGGGGGGGAAAGCCCTTACCCAAGGGGCCGCTCCCCCCTCCCTGGTGGCTGGTGGGTGGATCCCTGCTTGGGGATCACCCTCCTAGGGAAGGGTACCATTGGAAAGGGGATATTCTCCCATTTGCATCGATACCTCTCCCATGTGGTTTGGTGCTCGGGGGCTGAGATAGCCCCACGAGCACATAAACTGTGAAACTGAAACTAAGTTTCAGTTTCGTTTTAGTTGTAATGAAGACAACGCGCCATGCGCGCGATCGTCATTACAAGGAAAACAACAAATATGCCTTGGGAGATTGGGGAAGCTCTTCCCCACCTCCCAAGGCAAAAAAGAAAAATAGGAGATCCCTCTGCTGTTTACAGCAGAGGGATTTTTTGCAAGTGTGCTCATGACGGAATGGTTCCATCATGAGCACACTTGCACTTGTGCTCATGACGGAACCATTCCGTCATGAGCACAGAAGGGGTTCAAGCCCTGACCATTACTTATAGGGCCTTACATCATGTATTCCTAAAATACATAAGGATAGGCTGGGGGACGTTCTTACGCCTATCTGGCAGCTAAAAGCTGGAACCTGCTTCCTAAAGTGCTCAGAGATTTAGATACAGAAAAGGCATTTATAGCATAATTAAAACTCACCTTTTCAGGGAGCTTTAAGTTACCATCCCTCCCTATAGAATTTTAGTGCTGGGACACTTCTTGGGAAGCAGCTGTGCACTTTAAAAATGACATTCATTCAAACACCTTTTTCAAACTCTTCCCCACTTTTTCCAATTCATTCAACTAACAGTTGCACATGTCAGCTACTCCCAATTAACAACTCACATCTCCCCTTTACTAATCCACTTCAATTATTTCCATCTCTTTCAAAACAATTACAGTAAATGCATGAAATCTCAATGAGCAATAACATAACACATTTGCCACAAGGAAGTAACAAAACCCTTCTCACTTCTAACATCACGTTTTGGAGTAGCAGGCTATTCGCCTCAAAGCACTTCGACGCCTCATCTGGGGTAGTAAGCACTACATAAATAGAATTTACAATTACAATTAAGATCATACTATGGCATTGGCCATATCAATCAACATTTTTAATCTTCACCAACCATTGTTCATTTAAAAAAAGAAAAATTGCATACCACAATACACATTTTAATTATCTGGACAAAAGGGATGAACCTACTATTTTACATGAGGCAACTTTGTCTTCTGGGCAGCTCCAACAAGCCTTCTGGCCAGCTCAATTACCAAAAGGTATTTTCTTTCAATATGTCTGCCTTAATTATGAAGTGCTAATGTATACAAAAAAGGGATGAATAGAATGCTTGAATTAATCTCAGCCACATGTAATTTCCAGTCTGTCATTATTTTGCACACCCTGCCACCTCAGTGTGAACCCAACCATATGCAAATCAGTCTCGACCCTCCACTAGTAGGAACAGTCCCCCTTGAACTGCCATGCGAGGTCCTCCCTGAACCCGAACACAAGCAGTCCTGGACCGATTTCCCCCTAGTTAGGGCTCATCAGCCAGGTATAGTTTGGTTCCGGTGACACAGTGTGCACGGGACCCACGTCTGGTCATTCCCTTCTCATTTAGGGTGACACACTAAAGTATTCAAAAAAGTGATGGATGGAATGCCTGAATTAATCTCAGCCACTGGTAATTACTTGGGCTGCATCTCAGTCCATCGTTATTTTGCACTCTATGCCACCTCATTTTGGATCCATCCATATGCAAATCAGTCTTGATCCTGCTCCAGTGGGAACAGTCCAGCCCGAACTGCCAAGCCAGGTACTCCCTGAACCTGACCACAAGCAACCCAGGACAGGTTTTGCCCTAGTTAGGGTTCATCAGCTAGGTATAGCTTGGTATGGCTTGGTTCCAGTGACACAGTGTACACAGAACCCATGTCTGGCATACTACTCCCACTTCAGTCGACACACTAAAGCAAGAAAAAAGGTGATAGATGGAATGCTTGAATTAATCTCAGTCATTGGTAATTCCTCGACCCGCATCCCAGTTCATCGTAATTATGAAGTGATCACTTCATTGAAATAATGTCCGATTTCATTTTGTACAAAAATTTAATAAACAGTCAGTGCTCGTATGATAGGTCTAATAACCATTCAATTTAAGTACATATAAGCATTAAGAGCCAGATCTCCAAAGCAATTTTGCGATCACAAACCCTGTGATTTCCAAAATCACAGTACTGGCAACTGCAAAAGGGCCAAGATATATTAATAACACATTACACGTGTAGGGCATCTTTGATTCAATGTGTAAGTCAGAACCACCTGCAACTCTCGCCTGGCTCTGTAAAATATATTGAACATGTGTGCGCTAAGATGTCATTGTATTCACTCGCAGTGTCAGTCAATTGAATCACGTTCCTTTTTGAAATTGCTGTCCCTAAATTCCTTCAATGCTGATTGAAGCACATTGACACTGTCTGTATAAGTATTGTAAAGGTCTGTAATATTTTTTGGATAAGCATTTTAGAAAATGTGCTAAACTTGAAGGAAGCACATTGGCACTTTGTACGTAATTAAACATGATCGGGAAGGGTCGTTCTTGTTTATTATTTAGTGGGGGTTTGCTGCAGTGTTAAGGGAACTTGCAAAAATGTCTGAACTGGGTGCCCATTGGGTGGACCTGTGCTGGTTTGCATGGAAAATTGAAGTATCTTTGCCCATAATCTGCCAATGAACATGTTTTATGGATGAATTTATGTGCATTCTATAGTATTTTATATCGTTAGTCATTTTGTTTGTTTGGTATTTCAATCATGTTTTATCTACTGGTTTTATGGTTCAAGCTGACTTAGTTGATCGGCAAATGTTTTTATTCACATCTGATCTTATACTGTATGGTTTTGCAATTTGTGATAGTTTTTATCAACTATAAGCAATAAACGTGAACTTGAACACATTACCTATACTAAAAATTGTAAAGTAAATTTAATTACATTTGAGTAAAACATCTGGGGCACAATGTTATCAATTAAAATTATATTACATCAAAATAAATACAATTCGTCATACAAGATAATAAATAAATAGGCAGTTCCGACTAATTACAAATACACAAATTAAATCAAAAAGTAGAAATTAACACTAACAAAAAGTTTAAATAACTATAATGAAAGACATAAATAGAATAAATGGATCAAATAGATGAAACATTAAAGGCTAACTTGGTAAGTAAATTAATTATAAATAATTAAAGGATTGGGATTTGAAATTACAAAAGTCTGACATTAATTACTTTTTTAAATAAAAAGATAAGAGTTAGGTTAGTAATTACAATAATTGTTTAATTAGGTACATGTTGTGTTTAAACCATACGTGATTAGATTAAATTAAAATAATAAAACATTAACTAAGTAATTACAAAATATATTTAACTAAATTTAGTGGTTAGGATTAGGCTATGTACAATAATTAAAAATATAAAAGGCACAAAAGAGAAAGGGGTGGCATTTAATTAAGAATAAACAACAGTTGATGTAAAAATAGTTTAAGCATATTTTATATTGTGGGTGTCTTTGTAGTGGTAAAATACACATGAATCTTATCTAGACAACAAAGTAGAAGGCAATGTTGTGGAGGTGATGTAGTAGAAAGGTTATGCAACGGTGGCCAAAATTGTAACATACAGACCCCGCTGGACCAGTCTGGAAGGGTGATTGAACTGTAGCTGGGCTGTAGCCCAAAGCCCACTTAGAAATATCGAAACGTACGTATGTGGGCCCTGCAATCATTCTCCTGCTCCTTCTAATGGCTCCTACTAATGGCTGCTGTAGGTGGGTGTCAGACACGCTCTGAAACATTAGAGAAAGTCAAGACAAAAACACAGAAATAGATGCACAGAGGTATGGAGCTATCAATCAAAGCTCTATAAAAAAAATACGGGAGCCTGGTTATACTTTCTGCACAGCAGACCACGTTTTTATATAGCATATGAAAATCATTATTGGAGATGCTATTTTCCACCTTAGTTCTCGTAGTTACTAAAGTAGCTTCTCCTATCATTTTCTTGTCTCTGAGAGCATCACCAGCCTCTCGTTTGAAAACCTTAACAAAAATGCAATATGCGAACCACTTTAATGTGAGCATGCCTCGTTCCTAAACAATAGATGAGCCTCACAGAAAATGTTATTTTGATTTCTGCAAGTAATTTGATGTAATAATATATCATTCAGATATGGGTTAAATCATATGTGTATGTTTCATGTTTGGATTTATTCCTGAGTTTAGGCCTATAGATTTAGGGCACTGTTTCGGTGTCGGGACCGACCGACCTCCGGTCGGCGGTCCAGACACCGCAATCACAATGCGACCGCACCATATGGCCGTAAACCGGCTGTAGCTCAAGCTCCCATTGAGAAATAGGAGATTCTGTTAATCCCTGCACCGGGTGACAGGCACCTTAAGGTGCCTGCTACGCGGTGCAGAGATTAACAGGGGGCACCACAGGTGCCCCTTCGGCCCCCAACCAGAGGCCGCAGGGAAAAAGGGGCCCTGCTAGGGGCCCCCAAACTCACTTTCCAACAGGCATTCTATGTCAGAAAAGCCCGGCATGGAAAGCCTGTTGGAAACCGAGCATTGTAATCCCAATGGCAGAAACGCCATCCATTGGGACTACGTTACACACACGGAGCCCATAGGCCTTGTGTACATGTGATCTTGAGGAAATCACCAAGTGGCCAAAGTGGCAGTCTGAACGTGGACCCTTTTTGGTGCTAGTGAGCTCTCACAGAGGAAGAGAATGCAAGTGTTGAGGTAATTTGTCGTATGATTGATAATGATGTGAGAGATGTAAACTAACATTCTGGTTGAATATTAAATATGGGGTGAATCAGTGTCAGATTAGTTAAATAACTGTTCAGAGGCTGGTGTGTGAATCTGATGTCCCTCACCAAAATGGAAGATCTTCACTTAGTGTTATTCCAGTGTTTACAGCGGTATTCATTTACTATTAAAATATAGTATTTATTTAGTATGCATGAAGACTATGTAGTATGCCCACAAGCCGAAATATGCAAATGAGGGAATACTAGTTCTACTCAACTACCCTTCAAATACATGATGAACACTTCAATTGATTACTAAAAGAAGACTAGTAGTATTCTAGAAGAATAGTATTTGAAGCTTAGTAGTATTCTGTTTGGGTTTATTTGCAGCTCTTGTTCTATTTCAAGAGCAAAATGAAGGCTAGTCTCATTGATTGTGACCACTGTTTGAAGACTAGTGGTATTCTTTGTGAGCAATATCTGAATACTAACGGCAATGATTGTGAAGACTCAAGTAAGACTAGCAGAATTTAAAGTGAATGTTAATTGAACACTATTGTGCTATTTCAAGAGCAAAATTAAGGCTAGTCTCATTTATTGTGACCGCTAATTGAAGATTAGTGGTATCTTTGTGAGCAATATCTGAAGACTAATGGCAATGACTGTCAAGAGTTAAGTAAGACTAGCAGAATTCAAATTGAATGTTAATTGAACACAAGTCGCATTAATTCTGATTAATTTATAGCAATTTTATTCATTTGGTTGCTTGCACAAGGCTTCTTTTCATGATGGCTTTTGGAGTAAATTTTATGTGTTACATATCTTGGGAGTCAATGATTCTAATACGCCTGTTACAAACTCATTAGTCATGCATTTAGTAAGCATTTTATAATAGTGGTATTGTGAGAAGACCGGAGCAAGAGATCGTAGGAGAAGCACAAAGCAACGAAGCCAACCCAGACATACACAGGATTGTACCAGGAGACCCCTCCTCCTGCAAGTAGAGAGCCAGTTGAATTGTCGAGAACCTGACTGAATTCCCACTTGGTCCATGACAAGACAGGATCACCACCGTTTGTTTTCAGATTACCCAAAATGAGCAATAATGCAAAATTCAATTAGTTGTCAGATAAAAAAGTAATTGTTCTAATTCCTCCTGTGTTGATTGTCCACCAGACTCCATTAATGTTAGAACTTATAAAAACAATTCACTAAACACGTTTGTACAAGGCGTTTATGGCATTCACTTGTAATTTTTTTTAAAGGAAATGCAGTTGATCACAAAAGTGTGTGATATGACATTTCAATGATATTTGCCACTCAGCCTTTTATCCTGAGGTTGATAAAATGAGTACCATTGAGTTGGGTAACAATAAACATCTATTATTCAGCAACAAGATACCTTTTCGCTGAACGTGTGCATTACAAATGTACATGTTATGTTAGAGTAAACACCAATTAAAACTTAAAAATAACTGAACCATTGGTGCCAGATAATCTGCGATTGGCCCATTCAAAGTGGAAGGGTGGACCCTGATTGGCTGGCCACAAAAATGAGAATGTTGGATCAGCCATCTCAATCCTCCAGTCCTGAAGGGGGGAAAAAAAACATGAAAGGCCACATAGGGGTCAGGATAGGCATGCCTTTGCCTTTGGGACACCCCACTTTAATTCAAAACAGGTAAAAACAGAAAATAAGAAGATTGGGTAACAGGTACCCCGGTATCAGTGCCTGGTACTAGGGTACCCAGCGCAGTAGCCACTGTGGTACCAATAAAACATTAAAAAATAAAATACAAAACCCTACGGCCAATCACCACTTTGCACATGCGAAAGACAGGCACCATTATATCATGGCAGCCAACAACAGGACAGGAATTCCTACCATTATACCCAACCCAGCATTTTACCAGAGGTAGCCAACATATGCGTGCTCACATATGGCTAAGAATGACCCTTTTTGTGACTGGGCCAAAGTTTTCCAAAGGTTGGGTATCATGCAATGGTTGCCTAGTTGCCAAGGAAAACCATTATGTGAGGGTCAGCATATCACCAGTGTTGGCAATGGGAGCAAGACTACTCCCTCAGGCACTCACAGAGCCTTAAATGTTTTTCTAGATTACCTTTTACTGCTGTCACAACGCCAAATGGTGCTCCAGGCTGCCTTGCTTTTCCCCTCACGTAGACAGCAGCAGTTCCCCGATTAGTACTCCTGGGAGAAGTGGACGTGAGTCCTTTGGGTAGACTGCAGGAGATAACTGGGAGAGAATGACACGGCCTGGGGGAGGGTTTGAAACAGGAGAGCATGAGAGCAGCAAGCAGGAGCGGGAGTGCATGGATAACTGGACACTGCAGTGGTGAGAGACCTTGTTATGTGAAAACTGTAGGTGTGAATGAAAGCATGAGTGACTCCGCACCCGTGTAAACATTTATAATCTTTCTGATAGGACCATCAGGAAGAATGAAGTAAATGAGAATGCTAGCAGCTGAGGGACAGTATGAGTTAGCATACAGAAATCTTGTATTGGTTCATCTATTTAAACTCAATAATATTTGGTGTTAGAACTTTCTATGTAGAAGCCTCTACTCCAGTGGTGGCTGCTTTCAATAGAAAGTGGTAGAGCAGCGGATATTTAAAAAAAGAAAAAAGGACTTACCTGCCGCTGTCCAGCTTCTTCCGCGAGCGCAGTCCAGCTCCCAGACTGCACACCCAATCCCAAAGCTGCTCTCATGCTATTACCCAGCATGACAGCATCACCAGGATTGGGCTGAGCGGACTGCTTTAACGCTCACTAAGGCATATGAGTCTGTGGCTTTTCTCTACCTGGAAATACAACACAGCTGGGTTAGAGAAATGTAAGTGTGCATGTTGGTTTGGCCGTCCTAGGTTGGCCGGCCAAACAAACAAGCGAACTAACAGTGCCCACCACTCCTCCTCCCTGCTATTGTCCCTAGAGGATGGCCCTGCCGTAGACTCGGCCCACTTGGCCTAGCCAAGGAAAAATAAAATGATAAATTGTTTTATTATCATTTTATTGTTCATCTGCTGGCTTTTAGCAGTGGGGGGCGACGCTCCTTTGCCATTATGGAGGAGCCGCCACTGCTCTACTCTCTGCCCTCCCAACCCCACCACCTTAAACCTTACCAGGACAAAAGACAGAGGTGAAGACTAGGTAGTGTTTGAGAGATAGAGGAAGCTGGGGAGACTTGGAGTCTAGGTGTTTCTGTCAGGTTTCTTTGGCCTTGAATATTTATGTAGTTGTGCCTCTATATATGATCTAACCTTAAGGTAAGAGCAAAGAAAGAGCTGGTGGCATAGGATGTAAGTGGAGGAGGGATAGAAAATGGGAGAGAGAAGAACTATGAAAACAGTGGTCTAGATGGATGTTTCTTTGGGGATGCAGAGCAGGTGGTTACGAGCAATTTCTGAATTGAGCTATTTAGTACTGGGGGTGGGATTCTGGAGGATTATTAGAACAGGGCATCCAGGTTGGGGGGTGGGAGGGTTGTGTGGTGCAGTGATAGGATGGGTGCTCATTGCACTCATGCTTATACATTTCTATTTATCTAACATACATTTTCATCCATCATATCTGTTATGCATTTCAGTAATACTGGAAAGATAAAAGGCAGACTTCTTCTCACCAGGATTAAAACTGTTCCCAAAGCTGTGGGCCTTAACTCACTGAGCTGTCGGTACAGGTTTAATGTCAAATAGGATTAGAAACTATCTATAAGAACACAGTAGGTTAATGTGCCTTGTGCAAATAGCCTTATCCAACATGCAAATCAGGGTTTGCATTCTGGCATGTTTTATTCAGACTTTCACCCGCCCATTATAGATGAAAATTGGAACCTTTATATTTAAGAATCCTTGTGTACTGAAGGGCTTAGAGGACACTGTGGGAACAAAGTTGGCAAGAATTATGGTAGTAGAAGGAAACATGGTAACTGTCCATATCTCTACAAATATATATATTAGGCAGTTTTTCATAGCCTGATCTCAACCCGAGGGTATGGGAGCGGGATAACTATCAGTTACATTGCACAAGGTCACATTCATCTTTTTTCAGACACAGGAAGATAATGGGCCCGATTAGTATGTCGGCCGAAGAGTCTCCACCTGACATCCTGAGGTTCCCCACTGACTGCTGTAATCATAATACCGCAAGGGGATTGTGCTCCTCTCCCGACAGGCTCTTCGAGCCCGTCGGAAGAGAAGCAGAATAGTAATCCCTTCAATGACAGCAGAGCTAGGCTCGGCTTCGCCGTCAGGATTACGATGTTGGTTTCCGACAGCCAATCCATGTCTGCCTTTCTGTGCTTTATGGCAGGCATGGAGGGAGGGAGGGATGGTCTCGGCTGCAGCTCCGGCCTTGTACAGCGCCCCTGCTATTACTAGTGAGCGAGAGGCACTGAGGTGGTGGTATTAGTATTGGTGGTGGTATTGGTGGGGGTGGCATTGGTGGTGGTAGTGGTATTGTTATTGGTGGTGGTATTGGTGGTGGTGGTACTGGTATTGGTGGTACTAGTATTGGTGGTGGTAGGTGGGGGATTGGTGGTGGTGGGGTATTGCTGGTGGTATTGGTATTATTGGTGGTGGCGGTATTGGTGGTAGTATTGGTACTGGTGGTGGTGGTGGTGGTATTGGTGGTGGTGGTATTAGTGGTGGTGGTATTGGTGGTGGTATTAGTGGTGGTATAGTGGTGGTATTGGTGGTGATGATGGTATTGGTGGAGATGATGGTATTGGTGATGGTGGTATTTGTGGTGGTATTGGATTGGTGGTGGTGGTATTGGTGGTGGTATTGTATTGGTGGTGGTAGTATTGGTGGTCATGGAGGTGGTGGTATTGATGATGGTGGTGGTATTGGTGGTGGTGGTATTGGTGGTGCTATTGGTGGTGCTACTGGTGGTGGTGGTGGTCATGGAGGTGGTGGTATTGGTGGTGGTATTGGTGATTGGTGGTGGTATTGCTGGTGGTGGTGGTATTGGTGGTGATTGGTGGTGGTGGTATTGGTGTGGTGGTATTGGTGGTGGTGGTAGTGGTATTGGTAGTAGTCCTGGTATTAGTGGTTGTATTGGTAATTGGTGGTGGTATTACTGGTGGTATTATTGGTGGTGGTATTGGTGGTGGTGGTATTGGTGGTGGTGGTATTGGTGGTAATTGGTGGTGGTGGTATAGGTGGTAATTGGTGGTGGTGGTATAGGTGGTAGTGGTGGTGGTATTATTGCTGCTGGTGGTATTGGTAGTGGTATTGGTGGTGGTGGTATTGGTGGTGGTATTGGTTATGGTATTGCTGGGGGTGGTATTGGTGGTGGTGGTATAGGTGGTTGTGGTATTGGTGATAGTGGTATTGTTGGTAGTGGTATTGGTGGTAGTGGTATTGGTATTGGTGGTATTGCTGGTTGTATTATTGCTGGTGGTGGTAGTGGTGATGCTATTGGTGGTGACTGGTGATATTGGTTGTGGTATTGGTGGTAGTGGTATTGGTGGTGGTAGTGGTATTGGTGGTGGTAGTGGTATTGGTAGTAGTGGTATTGGTGGTGGTAGTGGTATTGGTAGTATTAGTGGTGGTATTGGTGGTGGTATTGATGGTGGTATTGGTGGTGGTGGTATTGGTGGTGGCGATGGTATTGGTGGAGGTGGTATTGATGGTGGTGGTATTGGTGGTGGCGATGGTATTGGTGGAGGTGGTGGTATTGGTGGTGGTGGTGGTATTGATGGTGGTGGTATTGGGGGTGGTATCGGTGGTTGTATTGGCAGTGGTATTGATGGTGTTGTTGTTAATAAAACAGGCTCGCAGAGCGGGAAGCGCATGCGCGCTGCAGCTAGGCTCGACCTAAAATGTAATGCAAAATGGATCACAGGCAGGGCCACTGGAAGAATGTATGACGTTACAATGCATACATTTATAATGGATTCCTTTACAACGCAGTTTTTACATCGCAACATCCTTTACAACGCATTCTTTTACATCGCATTCCATTACATCGCATTTTCAGAAACTGCCTTTACAACGCATTCCATTACATCGCATTATACCTTTACAGCGCATACCATTACATCGCATTTAAGGTAAGTGTTGGATAGTATAGGGGTAATAATTACTATTCTTATTCCAGTGAGTGCAACATTAGGGTAAGTGTTGGATAGTGTATGGGTACTATGCGTTGTAATGGTATGCATTGTAATGACTTGCTATATAATGCCTGCGTTGTAGTGACATGCGTTGTAATGACATGCGTTGTAGTGACATGCGATGTAATGGCTGCGTTGTAATGACATGCGATGTAAAGAATGTTGCAATGTAATGACTGCTATGTAAAGGTAATGCGATGTAATGACTGCGTTGTAAAGGTTGTTTCCCCCACTGGAATTATGCGATTGTGCGGCTGCCGCGATTTTCACATAATTATAGATTTGCTCCTTTTATCACATAATCCATAATCTGCCACACAATCGGCAGATTGTAACAAAAAATATAATTTGTTTGTAGCTCACACGGGTGAAAAGTTACTAAAAACGCAGCGATACATGTTGCAGTGCAATCGAAGGCCCTTTGAAAAGCTGGACTGGACACCTTTCTGTTGCTTATTTGTATTTTGGGTGTTAAACTGGTACTAAGGAGGTGCACCCAATGCACAGACAGTTTTACCAAGTTTAAGAATGGCGAGCTAATGAAGTAATACTATTACAAAATATGCTGCAGAACTTGCCTTTTCTTGATGCATAATTTACTCAACCTTGCCACATAATTTGTCCCTCTCCTGCCGCATAATTCCAGTGGACATGATCATAGGGTAGATTAATCTCGTCATCTTATCCACTGTACCAAAGCGAAGCAACAAAGAGTATCTGCTTCGGGTTTGTTGGAATAAAAGTCAGAGCCTTCTAGAAAATAAGTGAACATTAGCCGCAAACACACAACAGAAAAAAACGAGACTGTAGAACAAGACGCCAAATACCTAGTGATATGCAACACAAGTCAACAAAGTCCAGGGAAATGCAGAAATACTGAAAAACAATATTTCACAACATCTGGACACTTAACCATGCCATAAAGCATTACTGTCTTTTAATATAATGGTTGGGTGGGCCACTGATAAGGGGAACAGGTGGGTTGTACCTTCGAACGGAGTCCGGTTTTCACCCTCCCCAGGGAAAGATTTACCCGTTACACCATTTCCTGCAACACATGATTCTTTACAATGCAAGGAGCACTCTCTATTTGTTCAGGTGTACCCTCTCTCAACAATGTTGTGTGTATATCGGAACAAGAAGGGGATGCTCCGAACGCAATGCTTCCGTACATACAATGTGCATGAGCGAATGACGTGCACCTCTGATAACTGTGCCAGTCATAAACAGAGGACAGCGGGCTCCTCCTGCCACTGGGCTCGGTGACAGGCCAGTATGTGTCCAAGGCCAGTACAGGATTCCCGAGGTCCATAACCCAGCAACGGGCTGCCACGCAATGCTCACTAGGCAACCAGATGCAGAACCAGAGGCCTGGCTCTCCCGGGAGGAAGGAGGGGCCTTTCCATGTGCCTAGGAGCTGCCATCCCATAATGGCTTTACGTTCATGCACCAGCATGGCAGGCTTGTGGGATGTACAGAAGACGGCAGGCAAAGGTTCACAAACGCAGGCTCGGATTCTAATGAGCCATGTTTGGGGAGATTACTGATCCCTTTAATCTGTTTGCCTTCTGATGACTAATCCATATTTACTATCGTAGATAGGGTAGAACAAGCCATCACTAATAAACAGCGTTTGTGTGAATGTGCACTGATCTAGGGGGAGGAGGGGGCACAAAACAGGGGACGCTCCTCATAATCCAAATCCACTAGGCAGATCTGATATCCACCAAACGTCTCCTCAAAATGCGTGCAGCGAACAGGAAGGGGTAGGCAGTACCCGTCGGCTTATCTTTCTCAACAGAAGGGTGGGTGTGTTTGTAACTCCAACAAGCCAAGGGCGATGGAGCCTGCGGCCAACGGTACAGCATGAATGTAGCGCTCACACCACCGGCGCTTAGGAGTTTGGCGGCTGCTTCGGGACTCAGTTTGTGCTGCTTCTGCAAGTTGTGCCAGCGCTCCCGTTGCGCGCCCAGGTCCAGCAATGTAGCGGTTTTGGCAGGCTGAGGGGTGGCGAGGGCCTTCTTAGGCAGAGGGGGTGACGGGGAGCAGGCGGCGGGGGGCTTCCGGGCCTGATGGGGAGACTGGGAACGGGCGGCGGGAGCCTTCCAAACCGGAGGAGACTGTGAGCGAGCGGCAGGCGCCTTCCGGGCCTGCGGTGGTGACAGAGAGCGGGCGATCGGTGCTTTACGAGGCTGGGATGGAGAAGTGGCAGCGGGGTAGTGAGTGTGTGCTGCGGGGGCCTTGTGGGCATCGCGAGCACCCTGTAAATAAAACAAACAATATTTAAACAAAAAACATACAACAAAACATGCAACTTTTATAATAAATAAAAAATATATGCTTACCTTTAATCCTCCCGCTCTGTGCTCCCGATATAAAATCCACTTTAAACAAGGAATACGCGCCGTTGCTGCCCATGAGTCAGAGAGTCTACAGCCTGTCTTGATCACGCTGCCTGCACCCGCCAGTAGGCTCTCTAATTGGTTGACAAGGTCCACCTATCACAAAGCTTATTTGGTGGTTGCCAACCAATAAGAGAGCCAACTAGCCCGTGCAGACAGCGTGAACAACACACTCGTAGACTCGCTGTCTCATGGGCGTGTCAAACAAAGCCACAGGGCGGTAACATAAAACCCTGTAAACCAATAACAACCGAAAGTTTTAAATAATTATGAACGTTGCCCAATTGAAAGCAGGGGCGGAAACAGAAGTCCCTTTACACAAAATCCTTTACCCCAATAAATCTCTCGCTGTGCGAGTAGGGCTGCGCACTGCAACGCTAGGCGCGAGAACTAAAAATGACAGCTTAAGTACCACTTATCTTATTTGCCATGCTGCACAGCATCTGCAGTGTCCATCCCCTCCCCTCCCACCAGTACCCGCTGTCCTCGCACGCTGTGCTGCTCCCTCCTCCCCAGTTCCCCGTTTCTCCCATTGGGACTCATGCTCCCATCATTCCTCCTCCACTTGCTCTGTCCATCTCTTCTGATGCATCACCCTACACAAGAGTCTGGCACCTGTCACTTGCTGTTAGCCATTCAGTTTTCCAATTAAAAAGCTTTCACGCAAAATGTACACCTTCAATGAGCGTCCACCATCTCGAAACGGTAAATAAAAGAAAACTGCCTGTGTCATTTTGTATGCACACGCTTGTGGTAACACGCATGCATACGTTTTCACACGTCTGAACTTGAATGATAGGACTGCCAGCAGTACCATGACACATTCATACCATTACCTCGTCATTTTCTTTGTTTAAGCATTCGCATGTAATGCTTAAAGAAAAAAAGTATCTCCCTAAAAGTGAACAGTGGAAGGACACAAGAAATTAGGCTATACTCCAGGGAGGGACAAACAAGGTAAGCCATTGAAAAAAGAGCAGGCAAATGAGTGTCAAAGCTAACCAATGGGTGTGATTTAAGTTCAATGTCAATTCTTGGTTAGCTTACAACTGGTAATTTGCAACCAGACAGCTTGTGTCGTCTTTGCTTGCCCTGAAAATAGTGATAAATATGTCTCTCCACAGAGAGGACAGTAAAGACAATATAACAAAACAAACCCAAACAGTCAATTATCAAGCTAAATAAAACACCAAATCAAATTCAAGGAACATAACCTGCATGCCCTTCCGACACTAGGTCGGCTACGCAAAACTAAGCAACCACCAGTGGAGCCACGGATCGGTGAAGCAATTATATGGACTTTTCAGGGGCAACCAGAGAAACAATTCTGCCTCGGTTCATACACAAAGCTCATTCTGCTTAACTAGACTGGATATCAATTGACATCAGTGTGCTTACTGCCACGCAGCGCTGCGAAGCGTCTCCAAGACAATCATCGATATTATTATAATGCACTGAGAACCGAGTACGTTTTCAATCCGCATCAAAGACTAGATATTTTGTTCAATCTGAAGGGTGAAGAGACTACTGAGCCTGACAGCCCGACAGAGAAGGCAGTGCCACCTGGCCTGATCTTTCTTTGTGTCATAATTCGGCAAAGTAGACGGGAGGTGCAGAAACCAGTGGACTGGGGTAGTCGGCAAAGGGTGTACTAAAGGGAGGGGAGCATATTCATGTTAGGTGCGTGGACCAGACAGCGAGATTAGTTGAGAGGAGATTGGTACCACTTGCTTGAAACAACTACCGGTCCGTGATATGGTTCAATACACGTCAGTTTTCTTCATAGCCACCAAATTGCACAATGAAGCTATATTTAATCGCATGGCCAGGTTTTACCACGGAGTCGGCCGCATAGACCTCCAAGCCCTTTCAGATCTCTCAAACATGGAACTGCACACGCTCGGCGGGTTTGCCGCCCGGCATTTTTCGTGCCATTTCTCATCAGTCTCCACACACTCAAAACAGCACCCTGCTCTTTAGAAGCACTCAAGGGGCTAAAGAGTGAGCATGCATTTTGAGCAGATGAACATGCTGCAGTGCGACAACGTCATAACGGGTTAGGAGCACTCCAGACCCGGTGTGCTATGACGTCACAGTGCAGGCCGCTGTGTTTCTTCCCTACCCCGAGGTTGCGTGGCGCTTACTTTCTTTACTCGCCATCTTCTCGGGGTCCTCTTCTTCGCCCGCGTACCCTGTGCACCGAAGGCGTTCACTGGTTTTCCGCCCCTGATTATAGGAGACAGCCACCACCACAAATGTCAGGCGGGGCTGGCGTTCCCACTAATTCTAGGGGTGAGAGTAGACTGAGCGACGCGGTCAGCGGCCGCGCTGCTCTCTGGCGGGTTTCAGAAGTGCCTCGAGCTCCACCACCTCGCTCGCGCCCAGGCTGCGCAAAAGTTAGATTCTCACTTTCAACCCGCGCCGCCGATCATTACACCGCTATCAGCGCGCAGGCGTGACCTCCTGGGAGAAGGCGTGTGACAGCTAAAGTCCAGCCCTTCTTTCAAGTATTGACCGATCACAGGAGAGGAGGCAGTGAGTTAAACACTATAGCGAGTAGTCCTTAAAGCAATGGCACAGGCATGGCCCTCGGATGCTGCCACCATATTTGGGATTTGGAATCACGCTCCTTCTAAAAAGATAGAGCGGGACTGTGCCAAGAGATTTTCTTTCGTCCCGTGATACTGAGATAAGTTTGGCTCGTCCACTTTTCAAGAAGGATGTAATGTTTGTCTATGTATAATGGCTGGTCCCGTTTTCCATAACAAATCGTCAGCTAAAGATGAAGGGCTATAATGACAGCACAGAAACAGGATTCCACAAATGGGGCGAGGATTAAGCAATCCATCACTTTTTATTAACAGTAACCAATTCAGTTTACAGCAAAACAATAATGAAAACAAGCGCGCGCGCCGAAGGAAAAAAAAAGATGAGGAGAGGAGGAGGCCGTGACTGATTGGCTGAAACAGCCTAGGAGGCGGAGACAGGGCAACAAGGTTGGTTGCAGGAGAGCCCTTATCCAGTTTATTTTAACAAACTTTATTGAACACATGAGAGTAACAAAAAGACGGTAAAACTAATTCATTCAAACGTAGCGAAAATCTGAATTTATAATTTAAAGGAATAATAGAAGAATGTCGGCTCGGAGTCTGGAAATGAGAGAGGATCTGAGGTTAGAAGGGCCAGGGTTTGTTATAATGTTCATTGGTGCTGCGGCTGTTTACAATACTTATACAATAAGGAGGGAGAGGATGTGTTGTTTAAAGAGCCTGCAAAGACCTCGCCTTGACACTAAATAGGGTTATTATAAATAAAAAAGTATGTATTCATTTGTAATGTGACTCTTTCTTCCCTTTAATTATCAGTCATGGATAATTCAGGCAGCGCCCTAGCACACAATTAAAAGTGCTTTCTATTTATATTTTCTGTTCCAAGTATGCACAGATAAGTGCTGAAAATACAGCTATAGGTGACTGCTTATTTTTGTGCCATCTGGGACATCAAAATAATGAACTGGCAACCCTCATAAAACTGGAAGTTTGTTGCAGGATCAGCACATTATTTATTTCCTCTGCCCTTGATCCCTGATTAATGCCATAAAAGCAGGGCTTTTGGGCCGGGTCTTGCTGGTGCTCAGCACCAGCAGTTCTTAAAAGGAGGCGCTGAGACGGGCCCCTATCGGGCTCTCCATTTTCACCCTCACACTCAGAATAGAAAAAAAAAAATCTTAACTTTGCAGCAGTTCAGTGTTTTGATGTAACTTTTATTTTTTTGCAGTTCTGTATTGCTAAACTCGAAGTGCTTTTCCACCAACAAGGACATCTTCATTTATTTTTCGGTAGGCACGGACGATTAAGTGATTTTGCCCAGAAACACAGGATGCTGAGCCGACGCAGAGGCTCAAACCTGCTTCCTCAGCGCCAAAGTTGGCAGCTCTAGCCATTACGTCAAAGCCTCTCCCGCAAGAACTAAAGCATTTTCAATATTATATACAACGAAGCCATAGTTGTATGTATGCATGTAGTATATTTATCTTATGCAACTAACAACCTTTGACAAAGCCAATAGTCCTGGCTTGTTGTAGGTGTAATGTTACTTATGTGGAGGCAATAACAGAAGCAGCAAAATATCATTCAGACGGCACATTATGCTGAGCACAAATTTTTAGCATAAATGTTTTAAGCCACGCCCTTAATTATATCGGCCACGGCCCTTTGAGACACCCCCGCAGTTTTTCCATCCCACTTAAAGCCCTGCATAATAGCAATAGTTTAACTTGTATCTGAAACCCTATGCCGCCGTAAATAACATTCTGAGTTACTTAAAGTGTCTGGGAATGCACCCTGCATTCAGACAACTCACTCCTCATTCTCGTCCTTCACTTTCAATCAATCAATCAATCAATCAGGGGCTTTTAAAGCGCGCTACTTACCTGTGAGGGTTTTAAGGCGCTCGGGGGTGGGAGGGTGTGCAGCTCCGGGTCAGCCGAAAAGCCAGGTCTTGAGGCTCTTCCTGAAGGTGTGCAGGGTAGGGGAGCGTCTGATGTTGACTGGGAGCTCGTTCCAGGCTTTGGCTGCGACGTAGGAGAAAGCTCTTCCCCCAGCTCTGGTTCTGCAGATGCGAGGGGTTGCTGCCAGGGTGTCTTGAGGTTAACTGGATTCTGGCTTCCCCGCTTTACCACATTGTGTGGTCTTCGGCACATTGCTTTATATTTCACAATTGAAACGCACATTGACCAGTTACTAATACAAAAACATTGACGATTGAGCACCTATTCCCTATAACAGCCGTAAGAATTAGGATGTCCCTTTCCGCAAGCCCTTTCATGTCAGTTAACCCGCCATAAAAAGGCAGGCAGACAGTGACTTTGGGGGCCCCTAGCAAGGCCCCTGGCCCTCCGCTATGAGCTCTGAGGGGCATCTATGGTGCCCCCTAAACATCCCAGCACCATGTGGCAGGCACCACATGGATGTTTAAAATGTGTATATTTTGTACTGCGGCGTGTGCTGCAGCCTGCAGCACATGCCGCAATGCAAAGTATACACATTGCGATCGCCGTAAAGGCGGTCGTATCGTAATGCGGGACCACCGACTTCTAGTCAGGCGGTCCTGCTTCCGCCATGGTGCTGGTCGGACACAAGTCCGACCGGCATCGTGATCAGGCCCTAAGATGCATAAGTCACACAATTATAGCGCCTCAGGAACCACCCCAAGCCACACTCTATGAGGGGAGGCCAAAACGCATGTAAAGCAGCGAGCTTGCTCTGCTGCCCAGCTCCATGCTCTGTTCTCTTAACAGTAGCAGCCTCAATATTTTGACTAGATTGTATTAATTTATCTACCGCGCAAAGGGCCAGGAAATTAATTATCTCCCATTTACAAGGCAGCTGCCCCATAATTTCATACTCCATTGCTGCTAAATTCTATTGGCCCTACCTACAACTGATCAATTGGAATCCAAATTAACATGTTTTGAACATTGTATCACAATATACTTGTTAATATGATTATTATAAATAAAAATGATATAAAATAAAACACTACTTTTATTTTTTCCTGTGACTGTTATTACATATCTTATGAATCACACTGTATGCTAATTTGCATTTAAAGAAAACTCATTTAATACCTAAATAGTGTTCACTGAGTAGTAATCAGCAAATAATTCTAAAATCACACACTCAAACACTATCCTGCACGACCCCCCAGCACTACCCTAAACCCTAAAACACTACCCTACACTACACAAACACCACAACACTACCCTAAACCCTAAAACACTACCCCCAGCACGGCCCTCCCCCGACCCCCAGTCCGGCCCCTACACTCAAACACTACCCTGCACGACCCCCCAGCACTACCCTAAACCCTAAAACACTACCCTACACTACACAAACACCACAACACTACCCCAAACCCTAAAACACTACCCCCAGCATGACCCTCCCCCAACCCCCAGTCCAGTCCCCACACTCACACACTACCCTGCACGACCCCCCAGCACTACCCTACACTACACAAACACCACAACACTACCCTAAACCCTAAAACACTACCCCCAGCACGACCCTCCCCCGACCCCCAGTCCAGTCCCCACACTTAAACACTACCCTGCATGACCCCCCAGCACTTCCCTAAACCCTAAAACACTACACAAACACCACAACACTACCCTAAACCCTAAAACACTACCCCCAGCGCGACCCTCCCCAGACCTCCAGTCCGGTCCCCACACTCAAACACTACCCTGCACGACCCCCGAGCACTACCCTAAAACCTAAAACACTACCCTACACTACACAAACACCACAACACTACCCTAAACCCTAAAACACTACCCCCAGCACGACCCTCTCCCAACCCCCAGTCCAGTCCCTACACTCAATCGTTACCCTGCACGATCCCCCAGCACTACCCTAAACCCTAAAACACTACCCTACACTAAACAAACACCACAATAGTATAATAAATAAGGCATAAAAATAGTATAATAAATAAGGCACCGATCTACCATTCAGCATGCAGCTTGAATAGAATGTTCATAGTAGTCTGGGTAAAGTCCAGTAGTATTCAAATAGTTTGTATTCACTAAATGTTCTGCATTGTAAATGAAGACTATGTGATTACAAATAAGTATGTGCTTAGTATTCTGTTAGTATTCAAGAAGTATCACTCACATATCAGTAGTCTTCATGCACTAGCCTTCCCAAAAAGAACACTATTGAATACTAAAATTGGCATAAAATAGTCTTCGAATGCTATAAAAAGACAGGTTAACCACTAAATGTAGTATTCAACTTCGGTAAGGGGTATGTGGCAGCAAGAGAGGTGATTGCTTAGAATGATTTGTCATGTCAGGGTGATTACGTAAGAGCAAGTCAGATGTGGCAGTCTTCAAGTCTGAAAGGAAGGAGGGCTGGTTGATTTGGAAAAGTCACCAGAATTTTGCTGCAGTCTGAAAAGCCCAGAATATATCTCATCGACAAGTTAGATGAGAGGAAGTGATTGCTCCCTGCAACCTGCTGGAAAGACAGAGGAGACAGGAGAAGGAATATACACCTCGCCAGTCCATCACTGAAGATCAGTCACGGCTCCTGGAGGGAGTGCTGCGGGGCGGTGGGGCAGGTGAGGGGCAGGGTGGGGGGTAGTAAACTCTGGAATACAGCCGAACGGAGGTAAGTACATAAATAATGAAAACGAATTACATTGCGCTCGCTGCATCGCCATTTGGCGTTGCAGCGCGCGCAATGTAATTAGTTTTATTTATTTATTTATGTACTTACCTCCGTTCGGCCGTATTCCGGAGTTTACTACCCCCCACCCTGCCCCTCCCCCACCCCGCCCCACCGCCCCGCAGCACTCCCTCCAGGAGCCGCGACTGCTGAAGATTACTGAAAGCAGCTGAATAGTTATTCAGAAGGGCATATTATTTGCATGAACCAAAGGGAGGCCTCTCATAGAACTATGGGCCCAATGTACAAAGCCTTACTTCATTGCCTAAGTCAGTGATTCACAAAATTGGAGGATTTCAACTGCAAAAAGACAAATCACAATATACTTAAGGTGCAGTGTGAAACAGAAATGACTGCAATTCGCAAGGTTAAGGGGCATGAAAGAGGTTTCACCTCTTCCTTGTGAGTTCAAATGTTATGTGTCAATGCTTTGTGATTGCAATTGTGGTCTGAAATTATTGCGAGATTACCAAATGTTCAAGACAGGTGGTAGATACAAGTGAAGCCAGTTCATAATGTACAACTTCCATCGTGTGAATCACAGCTTGAGGCATCGGGGGAGCAGACACGGTCCATGGGATTACAACCTACTCTCCCTGATGTGCATTCGCAAGATGCTACTTTTTGTTTGTCTACAGTAGCCCTGACCCCTTAAGGGGACAGGGGCTGCCGTGTTGGCATTCTGAGAATGTGATTGCAGGGGCGAAGCTCTGCTGTCCCCCACAGGCTTCCATCCCTGAATCTGCAAGCATTAAGAGGGATTTGTTAAAATAACTTCTGACTCAGTAACATTGAAATAGATTCCATCTGGCCAGCCTGTATGGGTCCAAAACCCATCCCAAAAAAGGAAATAAAGAGCTTAGGCTTTTGGCTTGACGATGAGCTTAGCTTTAAAATTCAAGCCAGGACAGTGGCCTCCATTTGCTTTGGCATATTGAGGCTACTCCGCAAGGTGCTACCGCTACTCCCCTTTCAAGCTAAAAAACTGATGGTCCAGGCCCTCATATTATCTAGATTGGACTACGGAAATGCCCTATACCTGGCTGCTCCTAGCTCGGTCCTGGCGAAACTTCAAATTGTACAGAATTGTGCCGCCAGAACCTTGGTAGGGCTTTCTGGCCGTCAATCAGCTAGATCCGCCCTGAAAGCCCTTCATTGGCTTCCGATCAGGGAAAGGGTCTTTTTTAAAGCCCTGTGCATTTTTCACAGGGTGCTGAAAGGGAGGGGGCCAGCCATTATTTCCTCTTTGGCCCATCCTTACCGAGCCAATAGGCGGCTCCGTTCGGATGACCTCTACTTAGCCTCAGTCCCCAGAATCCGCAGGGCTAGAAGTGGTGGCCGCTTGTTCTCATACAATGCGGCCAAGCTCTGGAACACCCTTCCTCTGCGACTCCGGGTGGAATCCAGTCACAATATCTTTAGGAAGGACCTGAAGACCTGGCTTTTTCCCATCTAACTCGCTGTAGTCGATTTGGCGTCCGTTAGCGCTGGGATGCCTTCGGGTAGCTATGCGCTTTAGAAATGTTACTTCATTCATTCATTCAGTGATCAAGAATTCCCTGAATCATGACCAATGCCATTTTTGCACTGTGAGGGATTAGTACATCTGTTATAGTTAAACAAGTAGTCTTGGGTTGCACTGCAGAATACTGTGCACGCAATACAACTGTGATACAACCAATGACCAGGACAACTGCCCCTGAGAGAACACTCCTGCCAATTCTTTGCTAATAAAGACCAGGACTCTGGGTTTAGGCTTAGAACAGTGAGTGTTAGTAGAATTGTCTGTGATCTCCCATCGTCCGCTTGAGAAAACCCTTTAAATATTCACTAAAAGTGTGATCATCCATTCGTGACAAAATGTCCCATAGAATAGGCTTTAGCAAGAGCACATAACAGTGCAAAAATACCTAATATGAACTGT
Source organism: Calotriton arnoldi (assembly GCA_963921515.1). Taxonomy (NCBI): domain Eukaryota; kingdom Metazoa; phylum Chordata; class Amphibia; order Caudata; family Salamandridae; genus Calotriton; species Calotriton arnoldi. The sequence goes on along the minus strand of CAWUFW010014500.1, from coordinate 364,621 downwards.
AGCGCTTGGAGGTGCTAACACTAGGGCTTTTGTGTACGGAGGGTACTTAGCAGAAAGGATTGTGGATACAGCTCAACTGTATATCATTATTTCCCTTAGTTTGGGTATTTTCTCAATATTCACACTTGTATAGTGTGCTTAGGTGTGAACGTTTTGCTGGCCTGTGGTCCGTGTGACTGATATGTGTATGTGTGGTCTGGGCTAAAATGTTTCAGGAAGAGCTTGAGCTAGCTGGGTGATTGGTGGTGTCATCATTAGATTGTTGGAAGATATTTGAAGCGTGTGGAAAAAAAATCTCCTTAATGTGATGTAAATTGAAAGGCGAGGGTTGAGAAAAGGGGATTGGGAGAGAATGAACGGAGGAAGCGGCAGCGAAGATGAATTGAGCCTGAAGACTGGAAGGAGCAGTGTCATGTTTCTCCTGAGAAGAACCATCATGGAATTAGTCCCAGGTCAGAGTTGTATTTATTTATTTTGTAAACCTACCAAGGACCTTCCTCATACAAGCCACAGGAAGTTGCAGGGGTCTGGAATCTTGAACTGGATCTAGATCCCTGACCCTTACAGCAATGCCACACTGTAAGCTGAGAGGTGGGCCCCTCACTATAGGATAAAGGTGAAACATCAGGAACCTTGAATTAAATGACATTTTGCAATGTGCAACCACGTTCCACATTAGAAACTGACCATAATCCCAGAATTTAGTACATTATGAATGTGTATGGCTTTATTAAATAGTAGACACACTATTCACAAGAAAGCCTCTCTTTTTCCTGGTTGCACAAGAGAAACAAATGTCACAATACCTAGAAAATGCCAGGTTATCTAGTTTGTTACTACACTGGGGAAAATGTAAAGAAGACCCTAGAACAGAGGCATTATTGAGTACAAATACTGAGCCATGATAATGATGTCCTTCGTTAAAAAACAAAAGAAAGGAAGGAGAAATTGGGGGAGGTTTCGGAAAGTTACAAATAACCTTTCATTACTCACAGAAACATATTAGAGTATTGAAAAGCAAAGCCTATTATTTCATTTGGTCTAAAATGCTACGACTGCTGACAGGTAGTTACCTAAGATGTTAATAAAAGGTATCCTCACAGACATTTAATATTCAGATAAAACAAGAAACAGACACTTATGTTTACAAGGTTGAGAGGTTTCGGAGGTAAAAATATAGTTAGAAACTAGATACATATGCAAAATATTCAGTTCTCAAATTAATAAACAGAATGCTTTACTTCTACATAATGTTTGGGTTTGACAACAAATTCTTGTAATGAAAGAAATGTATTTGTGCCCCTGAGCATTAACTCTTTCTAATATATGTAAATGATAGAAATGGATCATTGTTATGCTGGGGTACATTTGTCACATTATCATATCTAAAGGACAGAGTGGAGGCACATACAAGCATGACGTATTTGAGCTTTATTTGCCAGATGTATCCAGAAAAGGCAAAAGGTTCTAAAGCTCCGATATTTAGGGTATGTATTGTAGAAGCTCAATATTCACCACACCCACTATATAGCTGGTAAGGTAGAGAGTGATGGCTACTCTCTATATCATTTAAAGGAAGGACAGCGCTATGAAGTGAGAAAAAGGGAGAAACAACGCTGTGTACCACCTGTGTTATTACTGAGGGTCTTTTTTTAAATGAAAGGTGTGAGAGGATTAGTATGTGGAAGAGAGAGCACAGCAGCACAGACCACGAAGAAGAGATGAGAAAGATGAGAAATCTGCATGAAAAGTGAGCAAAATCAACATCACCAGACAGAACAATGGTGCCAGAGGGGAGACGGATTTTTAGAAACCAGGAATGTGATAACCAAGAAGTATTATTCTGTTATATTGCCTTTGTTTTAACCTGGTGTTATGTTGTACTTTATATTTATTTGTACTATTCTGTGATGTATAGGACCTTGAAGCTAGTTTGAATTCTAGCGTCCTGTTTGTGATTTATATAAATGAATACTAAAGCAAACAATAATAGAGATGCACCGTTTTCAAGTGCTACTAACTTAGCTAACAGATCGGCCAGCAAATGTTCAAGAGCAGATGGTCGTATCAAAGCATTGGTATCCCGGCTTATATTGCTGAACCCCACAAATGCACATCTGTAGTGGGCGGCAGAAGGTCCCATTCCATGACACCCAAAAATAAAAACATCCTGAAAAGAGACACCTGGCTCCAGGGAAGCAAACTGCAAAGTCCAGAGACTGAAGTGTCTGGTGGGAACAGAATAAGTGCCCTGCTAGAAGCAGCAGGAGAAACTCTAATTGTAGAGAGCTTATGCAGGGCAAAAAGGACTGATGCAGTGTTTCTGGAATGTAGGGAATGTCAAGAACCGGATATAAGCACCCAGAATTAGGACTGAGAATTGGTAGATCTTCCTGTGATTAAGGGCCCTGACTTCCTTGAAATAAACCGTACTTGATGACAATGGCACATTTGGTACCACCATCTTACCTCCCCTCAAAAGAAGCCAGATAGTAAATACTAAGAGCCAGATTTATCATGGTTTTGTATCGCCCTTGCTCCTCACAGGGGGGTGCAAGGGCGACACAAAACCTAAGTGAGATTTATCATGCCACGCAAGGCCACCTTGCGTTGTCCTGCATGGTTAAATCTAGAGTAACGCAAGGCAGCGCAAATCGCTGCCTTGTGTTACTCTGCCCCAGGGAGGCGTTCCAAGGGTGGAGCGTGGGTGTTCCCACGCATCCACCCTTGATTTTATCGCATTCCCAGATTCGCTATTAGTGGTAGACCTGGGAATGCGTCGAAATGCTATGCCTCCCCAGGTGAGGCATAACAAGGAGAAACATCTTTATGTCTCCTAATTTTTTTCTCTCTCTTTCTACATGTGCTGCATTCTGTAGCACACATAGAAAGAAGAAAATGCCTCTCAGGATTGTTTTTGTGCATGATGGTGCCCTCTCCTGCACGAAAACAATCTTACCTACAACTCAGGCACCCTTGCACCATGATGCAAGGGTGCCTGCGTTGGTGCTAGGCAGCTAAACGTGCATCAGTGCCAGGAAAGGACAGGAATGCAGCGTATTATGTTAAATACTGCACATTCCTGTGCTTTGCCTTTCATGCACTGCAGTGCAGCACAACAAGGTGGCTTGTTGCGTTGTGCTGGTCGAAAAAATGAGAAATATGGGCCCAAGATTTTACAAAGAGTACCTCATTTGCGTTAGCCATATATTTTAAGGCCAACTTCAGTCCTTCCAGGCAAAGTTGTCAAGAGAACAGTCATATAATCAAGTTCGACATGAATAGTAGATTGAGACCAGATCCAATCGGGGAATCAAAAACATTATTTACAGCAGTGAATATACATTGTAAATGACAATCCGCACAACATATCAGACTAAACGTATGGTTGGCAGCCTAAAGTGGGAAAGGAGAGTAAAGGAGGGAAGGAGATCGATAACAACGCCAGACCAGAAGAGCCTGAACGACTTTCATTTCCATTATGGTCAAGAAATCAACTGCTTTGGCGTTCAAACAATATCTCTAGTAATTGGGTCTTGGGAGACAAGACCATTGAAGAAGGCCCCCTTTCAATTAGTTGGAGAGAGTCATAGCATGAATTCCTCTGTACATTGGAGGCAAAAGTGAAAAAATAAGCACATTAATCCTGTGACTCTAAAAAACAGACAGAAACCCCTTATTCCTCTTAAGGTCCCCTGAAAGACTATGGGGCATTTGTACACATCGATTGCACCACCTGAACGTCAATTTTACTGATGTTCCAGTGGCGCAATGCCCTGCTCCAAATCTACAAAGTAGTGTTAAGCCACTTTTTGTGTCTTAACGCCGCTTTGTAAATATGGTACCCTTTCACTCACGTATCTGCGGTTGAGGGGCGTGCAATGGGTGTTGCTGTGGGCATAACACCACAACACCCATTGTTTTTTTACGCTGCCCCAGATTTACAAAGATCTGTAAATCTGAGGCAGCGCCAACAACTAACACCACGCAAAAGCAGGTGTTAGATTGGCGCAATGAGGAGAAATACTTTCATTTCTCCTCGTTTTTGCTTTTACTATGTGTGCTGCATTCTACAGCACACATAGAAAGACCAAAACACCATTAATGATTGTTTTGGTGCATGAAGCTGTCCCTTCATGCACAAAAACAATCATTAAAAAATGGTGATTTGCTACTGCTATATGTGCTGCACAGTGCAGCACACATAGATGTAGCAAATCGTCATTATTGATTGTTTATGTGCAATAAGGGACACCTTCCTGCACATAAACAATCATCTCTGCAATGCAGGCACTCTTGTACTATGGCACAAGGGTGCCTGTGATTGTGTTAGGCAGTTATTTTTAGCATCTGCGCTAGAGAAAAACTCAGGGGTGCACCATATTCTTGTAAATAAGGCGCATCCTTACATTTTGGAAATGGTGCACCACTGCAAAATTTGCAGCAGCACCGTGCTGCGCCATTTCCTTCTACATATGCCCCTTAGACTCTTGCTAAGCATTGATCAAATATATAGAGTCCCACAAGCAGATGAAATACAAAACCCAAAGAAAAAAATAAATGTACAAAAATGACATCGAATATATCACCCTGCAACACCAACAAGGGGATAGGACTTGGGAGGAACAGGAATTGGCCCATACTGTAAGTATATGTGACATTCCCCAGTGACTCTGTTTGGGCTCCAACCCTGTAAGGCACAATTAGAAGATAGAGACATATAAAACATAACCTCTTTTAAAAGAAAAAATGCATCTACCACAAAATATTTGCCTGCTGAAAACAAATCGCAAATTGGGATGATCTAGACCAGTCTAAACCTCTCAATCACTAATATACTGAAAACATATAGGTGAAAGAGCGGAAGTTATAGAAGTAACACTTGGCAACATCACCAGCAAACAGACTGCAACAATAAGCAAGTTGAAAGAATTGGAGGAACACATACATTATATGCAGAAAGGCCTGTAAGAGCTTAGACATGTCTTAGGCTTGAATACAATTTCAATCTGAGGCATCTCAGTCAGTTTGGCAAAGGGAGACCTGGAAAGGTGGATGGAGAACATGCGCACAGAGTATTTTCCATGGGTCCGAAGAGTAAAGGATTCCATCCAAACATACTTTGGGGCAGATTTACAAGCCCCTTGTGACACTTTTAAGCTGCAGTTACGTCACTTTTTGTGACGCAGCGGCATCGTAAACAATGCGCCACCTTGCGACACATTTACAACGTGACGCATCTAGGGAGATGCGTCACGTTGTAAAGCCCTGCATCACATTATACCTGCATCAGGTATAATGTATGCAGGGTGGGCGTTCCCACGCAAGGAAGCCTCGTAAAAGTGACGAAGTGAAATCTACAAGATTTCACTGAGTCACTTTTACGACGCCACTGCGTCAAAACCTTACGCCTGCTTGAAGCAGACGTAAGGAGTGACGCAGCACAATAAGTATAGGCCGCCCCTGAGCATTGCTGGAGTTGGATCGCGCTTGCGACACGACTCCAGCAATGCGTTGCCTTTACGCCGACAGATGCGTCACGCATCTGTCAATCCTTGCACCACGGTGCGCCGCATTGTAAATGCGACGCATCCATGGTGGCGCAAGGGTTTTTTTACGTGACGCTAATCAACTGACGCATCTTTGCTGATATGCAGATGTGCGTCAGTTCTTGTAAATCTGCCCTAATATTTCTTCATATTAAAGCGGAGCATCTTAAAGGAAGTAATAGACAAGAATCTGGACAGCATTGTCTTCTACTTTCAAAGATTTTTCCGAGGCAACTTTCTGAAGAGTGGAGTTGAAGCAAGTTAACACACTTGAATATAACGAGTATCAGCTTCAGACATGGTGCTCCTTTAGATTAATGTTATGCCTTGAGCATTTAGAGGCCTGTTAATAAACTGCATTTTGTAGTACATTAGGTAAATCTGCGGTTTTACTACTCATACAACAAAATGTTATTCGCAAACCTACGTGCAGAGGTCTACACCTCTTCCTTTCCTGCCTTTTCTGTGTGGCGATCTCACCCTGACTGCACACGTACGCCTACCTTTCAGAAGTAAATGTGGAAGGGACAGTGGGGGGAGGGGTGGCTGGAAAAGGGGGAATGCTTACCATTAAATTAGAGGGGTTTAGGGAGGGGTAGGGAGCTTAGGAAGAGACATGCACCCACCCACAAAAATGTAATACCATTGCTATTCACAACTACAAGCATTCCACTTTAAGAAAGGTGACAGAAATAAGTTGAAGAGCAGAAAATAAGAGAAGCCATATTTTCTCTCGAGGTGGGTGTTGTTTCAGCCACTCCTAACGGTATTAAATTGTGATAAGTTTAGAAGGATGTGTACTATTCCCATTCACTTCTCAATATCTTCATCAACTGTGACTCAGGGACCCTTCATAAATATGCATTTAAAACCAATATGAGTTCTTTGTAGCCTAGCCAGTCATCACATGTCTTTAACCACAGAAGTTGCACCGCGGGCAGTTCAGCGATACAGAAGTTCAAAGTCACATGCTAGGGGACGGTGAACATTTCAGGACGCAGTAAACAGTCTTTTGTTTGCTGAAAAACAAATCTTCTTCTGGACCTGTTTTGCCAGTCCGGTCAGCACTGCTGCGTAAACTCGTTTGTAGTTAAATAGAAAATATTCAGTTCAGCTCACGGGTTGTCAATGAGCCTGAGGGATTTTATTTGAGCCCTTTGAGTCAACTTTTAATTGCGAAAGTATCCTGTTTTGAAAAAAAGCATCCTGTAGCTGAATAGCTGTGAAGTTTTTAGCAGACTTTCTCACCGCGAATGGATTTACGATGCATACGGGCGCACTATGGTGTCTTCCTGTGTTTTGTGTACCACACCATTAATGCGTGACGCCGCCCTCAAGACGTCCTTCTATCGTCTTGCAGTGAGCGCGTGCGCTCTACCTATTTTAACGACGCTGCGTAATGCACAACATCAAAACGCACTGCCTTTGAGCTGCAGCCTGCAGGCCTTGCTAAATAAAGCCTCTTATTAGGAGAAACAGGAAATACCTTAGCCCTGACATAGGAGATGGCACATTTCATTTAGATAAAGCTGCACAGCAGATGTATGTCTTTGCAGAAGTACCTATTTATTGCCTTTGCATCAGGCCGGCTCCAGAGCTCCCATGGTCTGAGAGCTCTATGAGGAAGCCTGGGAGGGCCATGAACATACATGGGGGTGTAGGGCAAAAATCAACAGAGGATTTTGGGAGATGTGCTGTTCAACTCTTAACAACATTTGTCCAATAGGTTCATTTCTAAGAAGCGAAAGTAACATATCTTTTTAATGTTGAATGTAGTTGATACCTCCTTTGGTCATGCCTAGCGTCCATTTTTAGAATGTCTTTGACTCTAAACTTCCTTACAAAGGGAGCTTACATTCTCTGTCTTTTGTTGTAGTGCAGTGGCTTGGCATACCCTGTTGTTCAGTTGAGAATGTGTGATGAATGTGAGAAGATCAGCTTTCATCCTCAATGAACTCACATTTACCTAAAAAGTAAATAAATAAATCCGGTATTTGTAAAGCGTGAACTAATCACCCTTAAGGGTCTCAAGGCGATGGGGGACGTCGGGGAGATTAAGTGAGCTATTGCCCAGAGTCACATGTTGCTGAGCTGAGCTGCCGTCAGTGATCAAACCGTGAGCCCCACGCTCCGGAGACAGCCTCTCTGGCGCTGCGTCACACATTACCCTACAAAACGTAGGCTAGCCAGAAGGTTTTGTGGGACCCTGGTGATAAACTACTTGTGAGAGCCCACGCTAATTCTCTCCCAAAATGCTTTTGAACATCCAAAGCAAATGTTTAATTTTAAAGCAGATTGTGAATGAGTTCCTGAATAAAAGTGTATCTGTGACTGAATCACTAAATTAAATTTGACAGTGTTTAAAGAAACTTTTACATTGGGTCAGGAGTTCTCTTTGGGGGGTTTGGGGAACATGAATGACACAAGTTCCCTCGTGAGGAATGTAGGGAAAAAATGGTGAACCGTGCATTTCAATGAATACTGGGCCAACAACACTGCGTAAAACACATGAGGTGAACAAAATTTTGCATGGGACTTGTAGCTTCTCCTCAAGGATTGTTTAAGGAAGAAACATGGTGAGTTTAAATAAATTTGGGCAATCAGTAGCAGTGATCAGACTAGAATGGTCTGAGGAAAATGCACAAAATAGAATGATTTAAAATGATTTAAAGATGCACTTAGAAATAGGGAAATTTCATAACCAAATACCAGTTAACAATATAATTGAGGTATTCCCAGACATGTTTTTGACTCTGACCAGGCACTTTTGGCCGTAAACATGCACCACCTGCAATGAATCCTTACCATTATTCATCAGTTGATAATGGATTGGATTGTACCCTACCTGCTGGGGGACCAGGTAAGGTACAATCCTCCAATGCATGGATGAGGAAGGGTGTTGGTTGCAGTGTCATCTAAAGTGCAGAATGAAATGCATGAGTGCAGAGAGTGCTCCATAGCTGTCGCAGCAGCATGTTAAAGCAATCTATGCATGAGGCAGTATGCAATAGTGAGAGGGAGGGTCATTTGAGGTCAGCTATGTCACATTTTAGGAGACCCCAAAGTCTTTTCTTGGTGATCTGAATACCAGTGGCAATGGTAAACATTAATCTTTATGGGGGCAAGAGCTAAAGACAAGGGAAGGTGCTTCCTGAACAGGTTATGTCTGGAGTTGGTCCTGGAACAAAAAATAGCCCGACTCCTGAAGGCACTCCTATTGAGTCAGTGAAAAGTGTCCACCCAGGGGCAGTGGGAGCCTGAACTTGGTGGCACTGTTGCACACCAGTAGACAGTCCACCCAGGAGTAGAAGATGACCCAAGGCCAAAGCAACATTTAGGCCAGAGTAGTGACTACATACCATGGTGAAATCCAGATTAGTTGCATGCACCCCACTTTTAGATTAGGCAGAGAATAGCTATGGGAGGGGGACCAAGGGGGATGATAGCTAGAGTTCTCTGTGGTGAGGCAGGGTTCTGGTTCTAAGCAGTACCTTTCCCTAACAGGACTGAATATGGAACACACATCAGGAAGACCCCTTGCATGGATGGGTTGAGTACGTGTAGTATTAGTAGGTGGATTGGTCCTTGAGGAGATGTCTGTAATGTTACTAGGGCCGAGAACCAATTACAATAAAACCTAGCCCAGCAATCTGCTATGAAAGGGAAGGAAAAGAACAGCTTCAATATATATGATGAGTCTAGCAGCTAGTTGTGGAAGTTAAAATTAATACAAACTGCAAACACAGCCTACAATGTATCTCACACACATCTTGTGCTAAAGTACTGCACATCACTGCATGTTTTAATATTCTTTAGCTTCCAAATTGGCTTCCAGTTTCTCACATGTGAAAACTTAGTAGAGGCGATACTTTCACAGATGATACAGATTGGGCTACAGCACAAATACCTTTACTCCAGCAGCCAAGGAGCTTGAATGTGATAAATTCAGGGCAGGCGCTGCAGAGGCTTACGGCTGTGCTTGTAAGCATGAAAAGATTAAAAGCAGTAGAGTGCTGTACCAAAAGAGGTAAAAAACAGCAAAGAGGCATTGACAAGAGTAGGGGTGGGCAGAATTGGCAGAGTTTGATTCTGCAGAATTCCGCAGAATTGCATAAAAAGTCTGTGAGACTCCGTGGAATTCCGCAACGGGGAAGATTGGCCATTTGGCTGCATTTTGCACTAGGAAATTAGCACAGCCAAATACCACTGGGCTCCCTGCATACTCTGCAGTGATTAAAACTTTTAATCACAGCAGAGTATGTAAGGGCACCCAGGGGTATGCACTGTTGTGCAGAGGGTTTCTAAAAAGGGCCAGAAGAGGGTGCAGTACTTCTATGTTTAAAAATCACTGCAGATTAAACTTTAATCTGCAGTGGACTTTAAACATAGAGGGACTGCTCCCTCTTCCCGCCATGTTTAGAAATCATTACAGTGCATACTCCTCGGTACCCTTACATACTCTGCAGTAGTCACTGCAGAGTATGCAAGGGCCCCAAGGGAGATGGGGTATGCACTGCAGTGCATATCCCTTGGCACCCTTTCATACTCTACAGTAATCACTGCAGAGTCTGTAATGGTGCCGAGAGGTATGCACTGCAGTGCACTGGTTTCTAAACAGGCCTGGAAGAGGGAGCAGTCCCGCTATGTTTAAAAACCACTGCATATTAAACTTTAAGCTACAGTGGTTTTTAAACATAGAGGGACTGCTCCCCCTTCCAGCCCTGTTTAGAAACCAACCACTGCAGATTAATTCCGCTGGCGGAGCGGCAGAATTTATCAGTAATTCCGCAATACAAGAGCAACACGGAATTACTAAATTCCTACGATTCTTCTGGCAGAATTAAAAATTCCACACAGGCCTAGACAAGAGGTGGCTGAGGAGTTAAGAGTAGGAACGTGGTGGAGAAGCAGTGGGGTGAAGAGTGGTAGACAGGGGAAGAATAGGGTATGTAGAAGGGGTTCTGGGTTGACTGCAGAAACTTTAGATAGCTGGATTACATCAAAAATCGATTAGCTGTATTCGCCAACAGAATAAGGCTAATCAACACTCCCTCCATCAGATTAGAATAAAGCAAAGATGAGAAAGCCAGCTATCCAAAAACTTCATAAACAGGACAAACATGCACTGAAAGCCAGCTATCCAAAAACGTCATAAACAGGACAAACATGCACTGAAAGCCAGCTATCCGAAAACCTCATAAACAGGACAAACATGCACTTGCCTGACACATCAATATAGCTGTTTGACATGTTATGTGTAATGATAAGATATGCGCTTTGGGAGCCAATCTGGACCAACTGATGTTTGTTGAGCTAGCGCTAACCCTCAAACTAAGAATGTTATGGATTGGTAAGAAAGTCTTATGCTGCCAAGGCTATGCATAGACCCTGCAAAGCTTGTGTACCAACATCCCTATCTGCATTGCAAAACCATACATGGCTAACATGTACATGTTTCACACTACTGCGAGATATATGCATACAGAAGCATTCGCAAGATGTAGTGGTTTGTCAACTGTAGTATAGTCATTTGTAGGCACTTGGATAGATTTAGTGCTTCCACAGCTACATTGCCTTTTAGGGTGACAGTGCTTGGACGGATGTTCTTGCTACATGCTCCAACTCAACATCTTCGTAACCAAGTGCAGCAACTGTTGTTTTCATATTTAACCTATAAAGTCACTGCAGATTTTCACCTTGAAGACTTTGATCTTAGTGGGAGAAATGATGGGCCAGGAAGCTGCCTAGTAGCGTAGATAGCAAATAGCAGGGAAAAGGTGCCTATGGCAACCTATAACTTAAACTCTTGAACACAGGTGCTAGGTAGAGTCAGGGCACCATGTTTCCAGTACTGAACTCTCCATGTAACAACACAACACATGATAGAAGTTGAAGTCTGCTTCAATTAAACCCAATTGGGTAACACCTTGATGATTATTCTAAAAAGAAAACCAAAGCCTATTGTCAGAAACATTGTTCGCCAGAATCACCCAGTGATGTGGCACTCCTAATCTTGGGGGAATGATAAGGGCCAAGTGCCATCAAATTGCATGGATGTGCTGTGGTTCACTCTAGGACAGAGACAGAGGCAGATTGTCCATATTTGGTCCAAGACACAGACTGTCAACATCAAGGTGCAGACATCAAGCTCAGTTTAGATATAGCACAAAGCATGATTTCCAGTTAACACAACTACACTGAGAGAGAGTTGCACTGTGACAAATGTGTTCCACTGATCCAATCTCCCTGGATTTTGTACTCTTTGGACTTCCAAGTTTATGGACCTCTGTTATGAGTGGCTCTCACTACCTGAGTCTCACTCACTGAAATCGCTGTTATAATGCATTGGGATTGTTAACCATCTAACTCGGCCCAGTAGCTGTGCACATGTAGCCTGTGTCAGAAAGAATCCTTTAGGGATAGGTTGTGGCCTGTGCAGGCCTAATAACATGAGTGGGCATTAATAGTGTGAGTATGTACATCTGTAGGGATTACTGTGTCTTCTGCCCTACTTCACATGTGGTCACACTACTGTTAGGGCTCAACCTGTGAGCTCTTGGAGCTCCCTCGCAGCTTAGGCAGGCAGGTGAGTCGTGAGGGGGAAAAGGTGCATTATCTTGTTGGGGTGTGCCACTGAGCAAGTGGGGTTTTTTTGTTTTGCCAAATCAGGGGGTGAAGTTTTCTTTTGGGTTCTGGTCAGCTGGCAGCCCAGTGCAGCTACATTTTCGCTTGTCTAAAATCAATGTACAATCAATAAAATATCTCCTTAAATACCATTGTAGTGGGAGAAGATAACTTTGATTTTTTTGGAAGCACATTTTAAAAATGAAGAATAATTATACTTGCTTACATGTGTTTTTTTTTATCTCCTCTGCTCAACTGAATGACAGCAAAAAAACTAAGATCAGAGAAGCTAATTTCAGCTAGGCCCAAAAAAAAGAACTAATCCCGTAAGAAACAAATTGAGCTGTATAGGGCTATTGAAGGGGTTATCCACTATTCTGGCATACTTTGATAAAACAACGGAGGAAAGCAATATGTCAATAGTAGAAAGCAATAAAGAAATTACAGCTAATTTCTTACTAAAAGAACCCCACAATACCCCTGGTGCTTCAGTGGGAGTTCCGCCAATAAAATATTTAATGGAGACACTGTTAATGGGTTATACGATGCCGGATATTGCCCCAAATAAAACTGTCTATCCACGAACCTACAAGTACAAATAAGGATCTCATGATTCCTACAATTAAGCCCTCATCTACTAAGAAAACAACAATGACTTTATTTTGTAGTACTCTTAATAAAACCTCCCCTTCTTTCTCGAGTACTTCAATAATGCTGGAACTCAACTTAAATTCATCTTTCAATTTAATGGGGATTGCATTCAATATTCAGAATCACTTCATTGTCTCAAACAAATTCTATCCTCTATCTTGAATTTGCTTGATAAACACAATGGTCAATTTGTACCATATTCTTGATATTTTGACCGTAATACTTAAAGAATTACCAGCAAAAGTAGAGGTGATGCAGAAGTGAAACAAAGGAGAGGTACTTTTAAGAGAGTCAGTGGACGTCAGCGTCTAGGTTGGTTGACCCTGTTCAAAGGCTACTGACATCGGATGTAAGAAAGATTCAAGAGTTTTTGCGGCAGAGTCATTTCACTAGAAGATTTATATAAGGATTCTGAATCACTGAGCAATGTGAGTATTACGCATGCATTCATTCAAAAGCACCAAAAAAGGGGAAAACAAGAGACCAAAGAGAAAATGTTGAAGGATAAAAAAGGGAGCAAGGAAAATAAAATTTGCCCTCACCACAATCCAACAAGAGCAAACATTAGAAATTCTTGATGACATCTCAGCCCTCCCTTACATTATTCAATCAAACATTACAAAGGATTTAATTCTCCAGAAAGCAATGATGGAAAACTGCGGATGTGAATCTTTAGAAAAGCAGATCCATCAATCAAGCTTTCCGGAAGTGATATCAGGATTTTCGATTTCTACACTCAATACGAAGGCTCAAGTTTTTAGCCCCAGTTTGGATCATTGATCATTAGACATACAATATGCTTTGTGATTATGTCGATATGAAGTGAAAATTAAAGAACTTCCTTTGACACTTGATTTTATTGTATTGTTTGATAATGTAATTACTTTCCTAAGTCGATCCCTTTAATTAAATTGTATATCGGTGTTAGAGCCACTATGGATGGTGAAGAGTAATGACATATCATTAGTGCAACTACAAGACTCTTTTTTTTAAAAGAGAACGGGGGCCACCTTTAACTTAAAAGTAATTTGATGTTGAAAGATTGTGACTTTTTTCAAGTAGAGGTATAGATGTAATCCCTCACATTCCAGGGCAGAATATGATAAATTCAGATAAGTATTGCAGCAATGTAGATAGAACATCCCTTGAGAATTGCAATGTGACTCAGGTGAAATTGGAAAATAAAGTGAAATTAACAGTCATTTCTTTAGGGTCAGGAGGAATATCTGTCACATAATTATCCTCTTGTGGCCATTGGAGAAGATGATGTTTCTAAATGGAATTGGTTAGCCGGGGTGCTCAACAATAATCAATCTAGGTCTCACAAGATTGCACAGCCTATTTAACAAGGCCATCAAAGTCATTTCCTGGAATTAAGCTGGTTGCACAGCTAAGTTTAAAAACATATGCACATTGAAATCCTTGAACGCTGCTATCATCTGTATCCAGGAGACTTGGTGCATGGGGGCCCTGGAATATAATCATTTCTATGTAATTCATTGCCCAGCAAACAAATCCAGGAAAGGACATACAAGTGGAGGGATTGCCACATTGCTGAGTACCGAATATTCTTAGTCTTATAAAACCTTTTCTCAGTCCTCAAATTTAGCACAATGTTTTACAGAAACAATGACTTGAGTCCTGAAATGGATGCCTTTGTTCGTGCTAACATATATATTCCACCTGGATCGAAAAACTATCCTTTTGTTGCGTCACTCTTTTATTTTATACATCGAGTCGCTAAAATAGAAAATACTAATAATAAATTATTGTAAGACACTGCAATGCTACAGTCTCCAATCATGCTAAGATTGTTTCCCAATAGAGATATGGTAGAAGCTCTAAACATACCCATACCCATTTTTCCATCATTATGTAGAACAAAAGAAAAAGGGAGGCTCCTAGTAGACTCTTTCAGGGCCAATGGAGTTATCCTTGTACACGGAAGATTGGATAAAGGTATTCCAGCTCAAACCACTCATAGTTGTATCAAGGGTAGATCAATAATTGACTATATTATTACATCATACACCACATTTGCTTTACTATTTGATATGAACATAGTTGATACTTCTCTGAGTGATCATAACATTTTATCATTTACTATCAACATTATTCCAGAGGGTATCTTATCCAGGAATATAAAGGATGAGAAGTGGCGCTTCAGTGCATCCAATGGTAGCGTGCGCTGGAATGCATCCAATAAAGGCAATTCAAGGAAGTATTAAAAATTGCCCTAAAAAATAAAACAGATCAGGGACTAACTTTGTTTGATAAATTTGAACAGGACATGATGAATTCGTGATTAAAAGGCCTCTTTCGCAAGAAAACCCCCTGGTAAAAAGAATAATTTTGAATGACTCATGTAAAGAGTCAAATTTACTAAACTGATTAATAAATTACAAAGACGTCAGTTTTTATATTTTTCTAATGAACGAAGGAAAATAAATAATCTCCCAAAAAGAAGAAGGACAAGAAGAGCAACAGGCCAATAAGGTCTGGATAGAACTTAGGGGTCTATTACGATGCCGCCACCGTAACGGTAAATGGGACCGACCGCCAGTGGTGCGGCGGTCCCGCTGTGCCCATTAGGATGCGACTGCCACCATGGCGGTCGCATCCCACATATTTAACATTGTGGCGGGCGGTGCTGTAAGCAGCACCCGCCACAATGTTAAATATGCATGTTGTGCATTGGCATGCACGACGTGACAGGCACCGCGCGGTGCCTGCCACCTTGTGCGTGACAATGAAGGGGGGTACCATATGTGAAACCTTAAAATCTGAATCTCTCATTTTCTCATTCAGCTGTGCTTCATCTATGCTTACCTTTGACCTGTTTTCAGCCTGACTCTACCCTTGACACCACACTTGCATAAACATTAGGTCACGAATCTAAAGTTGAGACATTGTAGGCTGCGTAGACATGCAAAGTCAGCACAAAAGAACAGCTGATGTCTGCACTGTGGGTTTCGTGTGTGTTTTAAACAATGGTAAAGCCTTAGCTAAAGTTTGTTCAGATAAGCCTATCTTGTTGTGCAGCCTCAAAGACGCGACAGTTACAGAAGACACTGAGACTGTCGATTCTTGCCTTGCTTTATTTGTGTGTTCTTTCCAAAGTCCTATTTACCTCTGGGCGTTCCTAGTCTGTGATTTTCCCTATATAAACCAATGTAACCATCGTTTAAGTGTGTTTTATCCTTGGGTATCTTGACGGTACTTTATTGGTTGGAGACCCATTCATGAATGATTAAACTATCCATGGTTTGTACTTCGCTCCACTGTTGATTCCTCCTTACTTGATAAGAACCCGTGGCGAAGTGGTGATCCCTGCACCAGCAGGTTATTAATTAATCTGCTCCACAAATTGGCACCCGAACGTGGGTCCCCATCAAAGGCTTGCAGTCTGACCAGGGGAGGAGATCAGGTCGGTAAGACGAACTTCGCTGAGGAGCGCACCACCTGATGAGATTTGTGTTGCTCGTGGGCCAAGGTGATTTTTCAGCTCTCCAACTCTGATCTTCCTGGCGGCTGCTAGCCTTGACTGGGGCCTTCGGACGGTCATTTTTTTGGGATTTGGGAGGATCGACAGGTGGGAGTTGAAGACTACGCATG
The DNA here is from genome assembly GCA_963921515.1 of Calotriton arnoldi. NCBI lineage: Eukaryota > Metazoa > Chordata > Amphibia > Caudata > Salamandridae > Calotriton > Calotriton arnoldi. Next base: position 348,182 of record CAWUFW010014500.1, on the reverse strand, counting down.
AGGTAAATCTGTATTGAACCAGTTCATTTGTTCATTTGGTTAGGATCTGTTTGATCTTTGCTTGACTTGGTATTTGTCTTGACTTGGTATTTGTTTGGTAATCCGTTCGGAATCTGCTTGGAATTTTGAAACCTAGGATCTGTTTGGTATTTTGAAACCTAAGCTTTGTTTTGAGACTTGCTATTTGTTTTGACTAAAAAAATTCTTACAGGTAAATATGAGAATATTTTTTATTTCTCTCTGTTTATAAGTTTTTTATATCTTATATAACATACCTGTACTTAGTACGCCTTGGAAGTTTTGTTGTTGCTGCTGCGATAAGCAGAGCATTTTGGAAGCAAGTCAGCCGGCGCCACCAGAAGGTGCGCCGAATTTTGAGATGTACATCAAATATGGTATTTGTCCCATCATGTATAATGCATTGTGGAACAAATATACAAAAGGGGATCCCCAGTTAAAATGGCCATTAGAGGGAACCATGGACCCTCACAAACTCGAGTATTTAGAGAAACAAATGTTTAAAAAAAAAAAAAAGAAACAGGTTAAGCCAGCTATGTTTGACAGTTTGCGTATGTGGAGGAAAGAAGTGAAGGAGTGGCAGCTCAAGGCAGAGAAGGTACAAAGGAAACCGGAATGGAAAACAGAGTATCAGAAGTATAAGGAATTTAAGGATAAGGAAGTTCAGGAGAAAAAAAAGAATGTTTAGATAGGGAGCATAGATTATTAACATCTAAGGAATATATAGTTAGACCAACTGTAGCAGTTCAGGTCCACCAAGAAGATGTGGATTCAGATATTGATGGGTTGTTGATAGAACGACCCCCACCCCCATATGTACCTTTAACACCTCTTCCCCCAGGACCACCGAATGTTGCACCCCTGTACCCCCGGTTCCCCCTCCTTTGCCCGCGGTTGTCCAACTCCCTATTTTCCAACTAGTACCGGTACATTCTTTACCACCTCCAACCCAGGCCACTGCACCCCCATCCCAGGCCACTGCACCTGAAATGACTGATGATCCCATACTTCTTGTATCTATCTCCACCCCTCGAATTCTTCATTCTACTGTACCTTAGTTTCATCAGGACGCAATAAGGTTGACAGTACTGAAGTGGTTAAGTGATCTAGAAATGGAAGTAGAAGAAATGATAGATCAGATTAAGGATTTCTCTGAGGGCGAGCTTCTTTGTCTTATAAATAAGCTTTCTCATCAATTTATGGTTCAATGGGAGATGACTACCGGACAAAATGGCCCAGATGATGTTAGAGTTATTAATCGACAATGTCAGATAGGGGCCTTCCCTGTAAGTAGAGTTAATAATGCTATAGCAATGATAATTGGATACCGTAATGAACTCTCTTCCTCTCCTCGAATAAGACCTATGAGGGAAGCTGCGCCACAGTTTATTCCTGGAAGAGGGAATGCAGATAATGATGACCCTAATAATCCCAATGCTAGAGCCCATTTTTTGTATAATTGGATATTTACGCCCTGGAAAAGGACGGATGTACTCACTTTAAAAGCCTCCTTACCAGACATCCGGAAAAATCCTAGAGGATTTTATGAAGATGTACAGGCAGCCATTGATTCTTGTATCATGACTTTAGCAGATATTGATATTTTTTTTGGCATGATCTTGCCACCAGATATGTGGCTACTTACCCGGAAACAGGATCATGCTGTTGATTTGGGAGGAGATTGGACTGCCATAATAGCAGCTGATAGCGATAGGAAACCTGGTCAGAAACCTAATCAGCTCATACTGGACCTCCCTGGCAACACACTAACTTATATAAAGACAATAATTCCAGCAAGGAAAATATATTGGATGCTCCTTACTGCTTGTAAGCAAAGACAGGGCGAGTCCGTCCCTGATTTCTTTACTCGCTTTGAGGAAGTTTCCTCTAATGTATCTAATAGCCCTATTCTTCCTGTCCTTAAAAGAGGGGATGGAATACAGGATAAAAGTTTATCAATTTTTGATTGATTTGAGAGAAAGTAACAAGATAATAGTCCCTCAATATCTTGTTGTTTCTCAGGTAAAGTTAATACACCTGTGGGATTTTCTGGCATCTCCGTTCAAAGCCCTATTTCACAACAACTGAATGTTAGTACAAGGGTCTCCAACATTTTCTGCAACAAAAGTCACCAGTGATGAAAAAGTGACCACATCATCCAAGAGTATCAGTAGTGATCACATCAGTGCATTAGCCAGGGTTTTCAGCAGTAAACAAAAAAAAAAAGAGGCTCTGACAATTTGAACTGAAATATTACATGGGTACTAGATACAAACAATAGCTGCAATACTCCCTTGCGCCAAGATATAATTATGAGTAATAAATATCTCCAACTGAAATAATAACTGTAAGTACATTTTCAAAATGTCAATTATTTTTCTGTAGACATCAGTTTATGTGTTGTGAAAATACAAAAGAAATGTTGTCTTGAATGCATGAGTTTTGTTTTTAAAATACAGGTTGGACTGCACATAGGAGAGCTACTCACAGGTACCTGGTGATCTACTGGTAGCTCACGAGCCACTCATTGGAGACATAGCAATGCAGCAGAAGGTTGCAAACAGGCTACAGTGAAATTATTGCATCACTTGGCCTCCTTGGGACAAAGTATCTCTTTTCCAATTACAGTATTGTTAACAGAAGGTTACCTATTTAGGTCTCCTCCTGTCGAAGGTGGTAAGACGCTACACCAACATAGGATATAATTGGTGCAGAATTTGCAGAAACCACTGACTCAATCTAATATCTGTGCGTTTATTACCAAATTTTTCACTGATTACAAAACCCTTGCTTGCTTTAATATTAAAGCACATATGCATGCTGCTTCCTTGGACTAATCAGTGTGAAGCTGTCTTTTTGTAATTGAAAAAAAAAATGCTTTATGTAATGCTCCTGCTTTAGGTAAAACCTGATTATTACAAATTTGTGCATGTAAAAGATGGTTGCAGCTTGGTACGGTCCCATGTAGGAAGGAATAGGTCATGTGCATATTTCTCCTCCACATTGGACCCTATTGCGATAAAGCAATCTGAAATGTATATTTAAGGTCACAATTTGACAGTTATGGTACCACATTTAGTGGATATCTAAAACAAATAATTCAGACCCAGCACCTGACCAGTGCGATATTAACAGGGTATGAGTTGACACTTTTTGCTCCAAACACCACTCTGAAATGCTGTAACATTTTGAATCCAACCACAGTACTGCCCCTTTCTGAGTCCCAACAAGATGAGAAGCATGATTGCATATTTATTCCTGAGAAGGAGACTAAGGGACGGGTAGACCTGACAGATACCCCTATATCTGACCCACCAGGGGAACTGTCCGTGGATGGTGCATGTTACAAACTACCTGATGGCTCTAGTACAGCGGCCTATACAGTTACTCCCTTGAAATCTGTGGTTGAGTTATGTAAAATACAACAAATGTCAGTGCAATCTATGGAGCTGACAGCTTTGACTAGAACCTATGAATTAAGTAAGGATTTGACTGTAAATATCAATATATATGCCTTTGGAGTTGCCCACTCATTCGGACGACTCTAAAAACAAAAGGGTGCTTTTTTTATTTTTCATAGTGATAAGATACAGTATGGGGAATGAATAGTAAAGATACTGGATACCTTGATGTTGCCAAAAAGAGTTGCTATTGTTAAATATCTTGTCCACAAGCCTATTTAGAGTATAGTTTAATGTATATTGTAGGGACAGTTAGATGGACACCAGAAGTAACTATGTTTAATCAGACCCTAGATTGCATTAGGGAAGTACAGGAAGAAGCTACGGAGGAAGAGAAGGAACAGTGTAAAAGATATGGGTGTCAGGATGCGACAGGATGTTGGATAGATCTGTCAGGAAAGCAAAGATGAATGCTTCCAAATTGTTATGTAAATGCTATTGTTACCATGGCCCACAGTCCAGCCCACATCAGTGCTAAAGGAATAGTGGCCATGTCAGATCATGTATGGTTCAATAATCTGATTCCCAGGGTTGTAGAAATAAAAACCTTCTTAGGGGTTCACTGATACATCTGGTCCTTAAGACCAACAAAGAAGAGATTGGCACAGAAGCTGTAATATCAAAAAAACATGTTTTATTAACCTCAGATGAGGGAGATTGCATCTTACGGTACCCGCAGGCCACTGTAGGAGGCATTCTAATGAGTGCAGAGAACAGGGTCCTTATATATGCATTTGTTATATAGTCAGCATAAAATCAAGGGGAGGTCCTAGCACATACAAGCATGCTTATTGACTAATATGGGCATACAAAATTTGCTTGCTCCACAAAGTGGGAGGAGACTAAACTGCTTACATGAGTAAGAATAGCTTGACAGTTGTATACTAGGAGCAGGTGCATTCTACCAGTTAGGCCTCTCTGAGCATGTGCAAGACTCTGGAAGAGGGAGAAAGCACATGGCGAGCACATGGCTAACTAAAATGGCTGCCAAGTACAAAATGGCTTTCAGCTCATGCTAACAGCGATTCCTGCAATCTTTAACAGGGTGACAAAGTTCTATGTCAAGAGGTGCATGATGTGCCATACTTATAGCACAGGAAAAGGTACCCCATTTCAATAGGATATTTTGCACCCCCAGATCTGCCCTTTGAAGGTCTTGCAACTAGTTGAGATGATTATGGGGAGGCCAGCAAATGTATAGAGTGTACCAAGATTAAGGACAATCTGACATTGAATTTACCATTCTTGTTGATTATTGTGTTGACTAAAGATTTGCATTTGATCCATTCACAGGTGAAGGCCAGTCTCTCTCCCAGTCTTAAAGGTCCAGGTCACAAGCTGAGGCCTAGAGACGGTGTCTTTACCCAACAGTTCCAGAGGCCAGTGCAAGTTCTCTTCACCACCCAGACTGCTGTTAAGTGCACAGGGCACAGACAGTGAATTCATGCCAGTGATGTGGAGAAGGCAAGCGCCACTTCCTTTGCCATATGATCAGTGGATAACAAGAGGAATACCTAACTTTTAAAGCGATCAGATCTCTCAGCAAGTGCCTTTTGGAGATGGTGATCTTTTGAAACATGGTGAAGTGGTGTCATTGGAACAATAACTTGCTGCCATCATGCCTGACCCAGATGAACAGATTCTGTTTGAACATCCTGACATTGTTCAGCCCTCATACAAAATGCGGCCAAGGGCCAAAAGAACTATAGACTTTGATTAAAGAAACTATCTCTGGAGAGGTAGCAATCCATGCTGGTGGTCAAGACCGCCAACGTCCGGACCGGTACATAAGCTTGCCAGTGAAGCTTTGAAGCAAAAGACACTTGGGACTTAATGCTCTCTGATAGTGTAGTGAGGGAATTTTGGGAGAACTGAGAATACATTGCTCTGTTTCTGGCTGATCGTTACGCTACTCTTTGTTACCTTGGCAATCAAACAACAAATACTACAGTAAGAGGAAGGAAGGTTAAGAAACATACAGGTTGAATATAAAAGATCAGTATAGGGAATAGTGTTAGGTGTTCTTCTGAAATAGGTATTTGTATATAGATTAGGTTGAAATGGGTAGAGTTGTCGATCTGTCATTAAGGCCCTTTGGGAAGGTGTTTTTTGACCTATTAGGAGGAATAGAAGTACTTGCCCTGAATGCCTCCGCTAAAAGCTGACAATTTTGGATTAAAAAGAGAAAAATAGGGATATTTGTATGTTTTCTATTGTTAATATTGGGACTTCACCTTGTCCTCTCTTAAGGATTCACACTGCCAAATATATAAGCACAATACATTTGTTCAATATTTGCATAAAAAGCCCTTAATGTTAATTGAGCCATCTTTCTAACTTGCTGCTGCTGCATTCAATGTGCCCCTATGATATGCACCACTTGCATAAATATCTGTAGTAGTATTAAACCTTCCCCAGTCAATGTTCATGAATTGAATAGAGAAATGATTATGCACACTGAAATCCATGACCTAATGAATATTAAAGTACATGATTAATACATATATCCCTTAGAATAGATTCAGCACAGCTGAAAAGGAAGGGCTGTGAAACCTTAAAATCTTAATCTCTCGTTTTCTCATTCAGCTGTGCTTCATCTATGCTTACCTTTGACCTGTTTTCAGCCTGACTCTACCCTTGACACCACACTTGCATAAACATTAGGTCTCGAATCTAAAGTTGAGACATTGTAGGCTGCGTAGACATGCAAAGTCAGCACAAAAGAACAGCTGATGTCTGCACTGTGGGTTTCGTGTGTGTTTTAAACAATGGTAAAACCTTAGATAAAGTTTGTTCAGATAAGCCTATCTTGTTGTGCAGCCTCAAAGATGCGACAGTTACACAAGGCACCGAGACTGTCGATTCTTGCCTTGCCTTATTTGTGTGTTCTTTCCAAAGTCCTATTTACCTCTGGGCGTTCCTAGTCTGTGATTTTCCCTATATAAACCCATGTAACCATCGTTTAAGTGTGCTTTATCCTTGGGTATCTTGATGGTACTTTATTGGATGGAGACCCATTCATGAATGATTAAACTATCCATGGTTTGTGCTTCGCTCCACCTTTGATTCCTCCTTACTTGATAAGAACCCGTGGCAAAGTGGTGATCCCTGCACCAGCAGGTTATTAATTAATCTGCTCCACAAATAGGTACCCCCCAAGTGCAGCCACCCACCCCCCCAGCCCCCTGGGGGCCCGCAACGGGCCCCCAAAGTGTTTACCGCATGCCTTTCCATGGCGGAGTCTCCACCATGGAAAGGCATACCCACCGCAGGCATACAAATATGGATGGCGGTGCCTGCAAGGCACCGCCACCATATTGTGTGCCTTTTCCGCCCGGCCGGCAATCCGACCGGCGGTAAAGCGGCGGACGGACTCTCCGTCCGCCGCGGTACCCCCCACCATAGTAATATGGCGGGGGGTAAATTGTGTTGTGATGGCGTGCGGATCGCCACCGCCCGCCACCGCTGGCCGGGCGGTGGCGATCCGCACGACATCCTAATAGACCACTAAGTGAGGCTGTAAACCATAAAAACGCAAGAACCCTCTGGAGAATTATTGCATTGAATAGTGGTGGTGGATCAAAATCTAAAATTTGTACTATTACAAGTGAAGAGTGGTTAAACTATATTTCTAGTCTTTGCGCACTTAATTCATTGGATAATGTTAGATTTTTTTCTCCTGATATCGACTCTATGGAGTTAGCAAGCTTTCACACCCCATCTAAAACACACATTAAGGGAATTATTCATCAAACAAGAGCCTCAGGAGCTAGTGGTCCTGATCAATTACCTAATACAGTTATAAAGCTGGAATTTAGATATTTCTACTTCTCTGGTGAAGTATCTACCTCATAAAGAGGTAGAATTATCCTTCCATTACACAAGAAAGGTTCCACCTGTCAGCCTAGTAACTATAGGCAGATAACGTTGCTTGTCTCCATCTTGAAAATATTTGCCAAGAGTGTATTAAATCATCTACAAAGTTGGCAGATGATAGCAATATTGACCCACAGGAGCAAGCAGGATTTAAAACAAATAGCTCAACTCTTGACAATATTACAGTATAGCAAGTGATCTTGGAGAAATATGTTTAGACACTTGATATGCCAGTCTACGTGGCCTTTATTGATTTTTCAACTGTGTTTGACTGTGTGGATAGGCCTACCCTGTATCAAAATCTCTGAGATTTGAATATACCTGAGAACCTACTCAAAATTATTATTGCACTTTATTCCTTCACCTGGTCTCACGTTTTGCTTGGAGGCATAACATTTTAACGAAAAATGGTTTACAACAGCGATGATTGCTAGCTTCCTTGTTATTTTCCCTTTATATTTATGATTTGTCAGAAGCTCTGAGTGATATGTGCAGGGATGCCCTGAAGGTAGGCCATCAAAACATAGCTATGTTACTATATGTTGACAAAACTGTGCTTTTGGACCTCACACCCAAAGGTTTGCAAATTGCCTGGATTATCTGCAAAAGTATGCCGATAGCCATTATTTGAAAATTAATATCAAGAAAAGTAAGATAATTACTTTTCAGGACAGCAGATGTAGGAAGAATATAAAATATAAATAGGTTTTAGGTTGAAAGGAAATGGAAATGGAAATTGTTCGTACATACCCTTATTTAGATATGCTCTGCTCTGCTAATTTATTAAAGATCACATTGTGCATCTCTCAAGTAAATCCATGATCCATGCAAATGCAGTTTTGTCACTATATGCAGCAATAGGTCGAAGACATTTTAATCATCTCCTTTCGGTGAACTGTGCAAAAGTTCCCCCACACTGATATATGTTACTGAAATTATAGCTATAAAGCACTGGAACTGTATGTACAAGATGGAGGGTTAAATATTAAATAATTCGAAATTTAAATAAGCAGACCCCAATCGAAGCAATTCGCCTTGAAATGGGTTCACCACATACTTTTTAAATGGATTAACCACTCCAAGATTTAAGCTGAAGAAATGTGGAGGGAAAGCATTCAGACAAGAAGCTGCCTTACTATGGAACAGAATCCCCATAGAAATCCGGAGAAGTTCAATTTTATTGAGTATCTGATAAAAACTTAAAACATGTATTTTCAACTCATCAATGTAAGGTTGTTACATCGATCTGCTTCAGAAGAAGTGCAATTCTGCTTCCTAGAGCACCAAGAGACTCAAAGAGAGTATATGAGCATTTAACAAAACACCCTCTAACAACAGCATTACTAATAATAATAGTACTAACACTAATAAAAATAATATGTGACAAAGATAATCTATGGGTTTCACCAAATTTTAGGATTTGTTGAGAAAGGACTATGTCTCATTGAGTCTGTTCAATCTCCTTGTACATACAATAGGGAAGAGACACATCTACTGCAACAATATAGGTTTATTTAGAATAACAATCAGCGCATTAGAAATCTATTGCATATCTCTTTTAATTTGACCATTTGGTTATTCAATGTGTAAATGTTTTTTAATGAGATGCCATGTTGAACATAGCCTTCAACAAGGAGCTGCAGGTTAGAACCCACAATGTTTTCTTTCGACTATGTAGTCCAATTTTTGGCGGCTGCCAGAGGTGTGAGGAATCACCTTCAGATCTGGTGTGTGATTTCAGTGATACATGGGTATCATGAAGCAGTGCAATTTAGTAGGTAGTCAGGAGTAAAAATAATTCTCCACCACACTTTCCTCTCATATCAGATGGCTGGTCAGTATAATTTTATCTTCGGGCATTCCCACAGGATATGAACAGTATTGCAGCTTGTTGTGCACATCTCCAGTACAAAGATGAAAGGCTCAGTCTCACTGTCTAATGTGCAAACAGAGACCACTGCTAAAGATGTAAAATTCTATAATATCCAAATTTATTTTGGGCATCCCTTTATTATTTGTCAAGGAACATTAGAAGTTCTTCCCATTCTTCACGTGAGAATTGTGACGATTGTGTTGACAGTTGATTTTCTAACCAAGTTTTGAGGTCATGGGCAAGAGAACGTGACAAGAGACATGTTTTTTTGAACTTTTATTGAAAGTGGTTACAGAATACAGAGAAATGAAAACATAACCCACTGTGAGTACTCCCTGTTTCAAGCCTTTCAAATATTGTACCCCCTTTTCAGAGTATATCTGCTTGGTAGTGGTTGCAGGCAAGCCCAGATGAAGTGGACATATACTCCCAAGAGCAAAAGGGTCCACATTTGAGATGCTGAGCAAGGATCTAAAACACTACAAGAGCAATGGGAATTGTCCACAGTGATCCTAGCTCTCAGAGGGGTCGTATAGAGATTAGCGTGGAGAAGAGATAGTTAATAGAACTCCAGAAAGCCCAGAAACAACTCCCTTGAACGTTTCTCCTTATTTGCAGATAGTCAAAGATAGCAGAATTGTGAAGTTCCACAGGTGATGGCCCCAATGGACATCGTACGTACACAATTGGAGATTTGTTGGTATTTCGAAAGTTGACAATGGGGTAATTTATATTACAATTTAAATGTTTTTAATGATTTAAAACCTCTTTTGGATATCAAATTATCAATTGCTAATACAACCTTCTCTATCTATGTGATACAGTATCTTACCAGCCTGTCCCAGTTCCTCAAGAAAGAGTAAGCTCACCAGATGAAAGCAGAGGACATGGGGCATCGGAGGAGGCTCTGCCCTTAAAATGTCAGCTCATTCATAAGAAGGAAAGAGGAACCAGAGGTTCGGACCAGAAGATGTTGTGGCACAGGCCCTGCCCCTGGAAATGTGTCACAGAAAGGAGGAAGAGCAGAATGCTGGCATGGGGAAGACACCATCATATAGTTGGAGGGGGAACTAAAACAGAGTTGACACTGCCATTTCAGGAGGTCAGTAGGTGAAACACTGCAGTAAGAGAATGGACAGACAAGGAAGCACAAGGGATCAGAGAAAGCAATTAGAATAACCAGGTCCTGAGATGTTTACAGAACAACTTTTCTTTAGAACTGAGGCATATATGCATAGGAAGAGTATTCCAGAGTTGTGGCTGCTAGATATCTGCAAGAGCATCTGCCCTGTTTTGCAAGATTGATCCCTGGTACATATACAAGTTTTTGATTAGAGGAGCTTAGAACTCTGGAAGAGCAATAGGGCCTGACAAGATGCCTCAAATAGTGGGGACCTGTATGTTTCAAGGCTCTATATGAAAAGAGAGTGCCTTAAATCAGTGGTTCCCAAACTGGGGTCCGCGGACCCCCAGGGGTCCGTGACACATTCCCAGGGGGTCCGAAAGCAGCAGTTTTAAAAGCACTGCAAAGTTCCTTGTATAATCAGCAGTTTTTGGGCAGCAATAAAAGTGTCAAGATAACTCTGGTGATTAATGTACTTGCTGGAGAGAGATAGGGGTTTTGTCCAGTGGCAGCTTTGACTCATCTTAGGAAGCCCAGATGGTTAACATACCTGCTGCAAAGAATGTCTACCATGCATTTAAAAAAAAGTATTTTGTTTTGTGCATAGCTCAGTGGGTTCCTGCTTTTGACACAGAGACTCTTTTGTTATTGTGCAGTTCACAAGTTCACTGCCATCAAAGAGCTGCATGCAAACTGCATGGTACAAGTTAGTAAGTTATGCTTTTTCCCAGTCTTTCATTATCCCGATGCTGCTAAAGAGGTTTGTTGGGGTAGAAATAAATCCTTATTATTAAAGTCAATGCTACCCTCTGTTTTATGTTCTGAATCCTGAGTTTGTGCTTCTCCAGACCAAGTACTTCAAAAAAATGCCTACCAGTATGGATGACATGTGAATCCTACATCTTGTAGTCCCCTTTGCCTTATGTAACATTTTCTATTCACTGATTTTCACACGTATGATTCATTGTCTCTGTATGTGTGTGATGTGAAGTGCTCTGACACCCTACAGTGGTATGAGAGGTGCTATAAAACAAATTAAATACATGTGACAGTGGGGCTATGGAGAGATGAGAGGCACTGTTGGAGGGCAGTAGTGAGGGAATCATTGAAGATTGTCAATCATTGAAGATTGTCAAAAGATTGTTGTATCCTGGTGCATAGTAAGGTCATTATTTACTATGCTTTAAAAGCTAAAACAATTCAATATATAATGACAAATGTGTTGTAAAATGCACCATTTTCCCCCAAATTTTCTTGGGGGAGACGCCCCCAAAGCTCCCTTTGTAGTGGTCTGGCTCACTCGCTGCACTTGGTGTGCACTGTACGGGGATGGGTCTGACAACATTTGCCAGAGCAGCTTTAAGTTTCCAGTCCAGCCTAGGCAGGAGCAGGAGCCTCGGACTGCGAAATAAAACCAAACAATGAAAAGTTATTCGTGAGATGCAGCACCAACCTTCCCATTAAGATTTTTCGATTTTTGCAAATATTTTTAATATAAAAATACTAAAATCTTTAGTAATTCAAGTCTAGTCTTTGTTTGATGTGCACAAGTGTGTGGTTTTTTTTTTTCTTCGAATTACAGTTTTAATGTTTGACATTTAAATCATACAAATTGCCTGGGGGTCCCCGGCTTCCAGTAGTGACTCAAAGGGGGTCCTCAGGAGTGAAAAGTTTGGGAACCACTGCCTTAAATTGTATGGGCTTCTCAATGGGTAACCAGTGATGGTCCCACAGTCGTGAAAATACTGCAGAGGATTGCGGCTTAGGAAATGAGTAGCTAAATTCTGAATAATCTGCAGCCTTTTAATTAATGCTTAGTAAGACTGAGATAAAGCACATTATCATAGTCATGGCGTGATTGAATTATGTCATTTTGGGAAGACTTTTGGTAGGGCCAAATGAATTTCCTGAGACATCTAAGTAGACCAATTCAACACACTGTGACCTTGTTTATCTGCTGGTCACACTTTAATTTATCATCCAGCCATATTCCCAGATTTTTAACAATCTGGGTGGGCAAAGGCACAGGACAAAGTGAATCTGGCCACCAAGATCAATAGCAAAGACTGGATTGGTTTCCTACTATTACGATCTCAGTTTTGCTGCTATTAAGTTTAAGGCAGTTAGTACCCATTCACAAAGCGACAGCCGTCAGACAAGATTTGAGCTGCACAGGATTGTTACCAAGGTCTTGGTGTAATGTGTTGACAATCTGGGATTCGTCAGCATAAGATAGAATGGAAAAACAAATGCTTCAACAATGATCGCAAAGGGACGAACATAGATAATAAAGTGTGTGGGGCTCAGTGAGGAGCCCTGAGGAATGCCAAAATCTATTGACCTTGTGGTGGAATCATAGGTTTTGTAGGCAAACTGAAGGGATGAAGAAAAGAGGTGAACCATTGTAGTGCCTTTCCTGCGATACCACATTTTCCAAATCTCCTGAGGCATAACAAATGGTCAACAGTATTGAAAGTGGCACTTCGATCAAGAAGTATAAGTGCAGCTGTCCCGCCCCCATCCAGAGTTTTCTTCAGTTCGTCCATAACCACAAGAAGAGCCAACTCTATGCTGTAACTGGGGCAGGATCCTGATTGAAAGTGGTGTAGAAGATTGTGTATTTCGAAGTACTCAGAAAGCAGTCTATTCACATGTTTTTCTAAGATTTTTGCATGCAAAGGCAGAAGAGATATCGAGCAGTAATTCTCCAGCTTTGAGGCATTGAGAGAGTGTTTTTATTTTATCAAAGTTATGACCATAGCATGTTTCCAGGCCTGTGGGAACGGGGCTGCCTAATTTGAGTACCCAAGGAGGCACCGGTTCCAACAGGGATCCAGATTTGATTGAGTTGAAAAGTTCCTCAAACCCCTCTATATCAATAAATAAGTACAAAGGCAGTCAGAGATGACTCCCTACTAGACTATGTGATGCAACTAGAATCAAATATGGCTTCGGATGGGTTGCAAAAAAAGTAGCATAAATATCTACAATTTTCTTGGAGTAGAAATCTGCTGACTCATTGCATTTATCCTCTGAGAAAGAAGGATTAGGAGCCTTTGTGAGTGGGATCTATAAGGGATTTGACAATAGAAAATACTTCCTTAGTGGACTTTTGGCCGCATTTAATTTTCTCTGTATAGAAAGCCATTTGTGTTTCCTAATAGCCCTATGGTAATCTTTGATAGCTACTCTATAATTAACCCAGGCATCCTCAGATTTACTTCACATGCTTTCCAGAATTTTGCAACTTTTCTTAAGGGCTGTCAGCTGGTGATTGAACCAGGGTGCCCGAGGGTATGGTTTGGTTTTTGAAACTGGTGCCATCGGGATATGTTTATCTAAGACAGCAGTCATCCAGGAATTGAGTTTACTTTACTTGGTCTCTGTCTGGGTATCAAGGAGGAGACAGGAGCAGGTTGCTAAAAGTCAAAGTGTCAAGGTTAGACCATAGGCTACTGGTATTAATAGGGAGCTGCGGAGAGGCAGGCACCAAACATATGTTAAGTTACATAGGTATGGCAAAATGGTCAGAACAGAGCAATGACAGCGGGACATCCACTATGAGAGAGGAAAGATTAGAAAAAATTGGATCAAGTATGTGCCCTGCTATGTGAGTTGGTGCATTAGCTAATTGAATTAGTTGTAAAGCTTCTAAATCTAATAAGATTGTATGCTGTGATGCAATTGGCATCGTCAAAGTGAAGGTTGAGATCACCTCAGATGTTAAAGTTAGCATATTTGAGAGCGAAAGGAGATAGTGCATCTGCTAACATAAAGCAGAATCTGCCTTCAGAGCCTAGAGGGCAGTAGACCAAGGAGCCCGAGAAAGAGAGGTTTCTAGAAACACCTAAGGAGAAAATATTATCTTCACAGTCAGGAGTTGAGAGGTTTTCTATATAGCAGTATATTACATTTTTAAAATAATTGCAATACTCCCTCCTCTTCTATTCTGCTGATTACGTTTCATGATGTGGAATCGTTCCGGAAATGCTAGAGATATATCCGCAGCGGAGCATTCACTCAGTCATATTTCAGTTAAAAAGTGCACATCTGGGTTTTTGTGCATGATGAATTTAAAGTTATCTAACTTATGCCTAGCTAAAGAACAACAGATAAGGCCAAAGACAAGGAAGTTACCTTGCTTACCAATCAAGTGTCGATTGTCAATGTGTTTTTTTGTTGGCGTCCCAGATGGATTTGAGTATAAAGTTGCAGTCAGAACATGTCTTCAAAGTGTCCAAAGGGGGACAGGATGTGTCTACACCACCAGCTGATGGAAGTACGCCAGGCGCATATTTGCACAGATGTATATTGTATAGGATAAACACAATTTTCAACATGGGCCATAGACCCTGGTCCAATCCCGGTGCAGACAGACTTACCTATGGAGACCCAAAGGGCTCCCATTGCATGCATCCACACATTCAGCTAGTTTTTATAGGAAGTGTGGCCAAACTGTGGGATATGAGCCGGTCAACTAGACCATAAAACAAAAAAGATGGTTGCCTAACATGGCACCGCAAATATGGCAGCCTAGCTCACTCCTTCCGCAACAGCCACACAACCAGGGAGGGGTGTTGGCGAAAAAAGATCAGGTAGGTAGAAAACTCTGAAGTGATGTTCTTGACTTCATAATCAATGCAAGGATGGAGGTTCTAAAGGTAGTTAAACTAATTTAAAAACATTGAAACAAATGTAAATGATTTAAAAACTGAAGTGCTAAAGTGTGCTGAACTATTCAAAAGCAGTTAAAACAAATTCAAAAAGGAATCTTCCGCTGCATGTCTGCGCATTCAACTGGACTTTATATCAAGTGGGGCCCAGATTGTTGGACATGAACTGGTCAATTAGACCATAAAACAAAAAGATAGCAGCCCAAAATGCCACTGCACATATGGGTGCATAGTTCAGATTTTGATGTCGTGGACCATAGGTTTGGCTACAGCAGTGATTACTCCATCACTGCCATAGCTAAGATTGCCCAACAGAGTAAGGGCCATCGGAGAAATTACTATATGTCCGCCCAGCCGATTAGGATGGGCAGACATAAAGTCATTTTTACTGGTTGTCACCACCAGGCAAACCCTGTTGGAGAGGGGCAGTAAAATAGAAATAATGCATGCCCCCCACACCATGGTAGATGCCTCCCATGGTGAGGGGGCATTTTCTTTTTTCTTTTCAAAAAGAAAATCCCATCTGTGCTCAAAGAGCCCTGCACCGAACAGTGAAAGCCATTAGCAGGAACCGCCATGACAGTGGTTTCTATCAATGCACTGTAAATGACCACATGCTTGACAGTCATTTATAAATGTGGCAGGCGGTCCCTCCACCAGGGGCACTGAGTAAGTTACTTGGTCCATCTGGCAGAACAATAGGCCATTCGCCCATTTATAAATCGGGCACTTAGTCTCTAGCTTTGCTAATTTCTTCTTTAGATATGCCACCCTCTAGATCATGCCTGTGTTCTGCAGAGAGCACCAGAAGATCTAGACTTGATAAAAACGTTGATTCTTCTTTTGTAGTATCAGTATAGCCAGAGTGACACAGTTCACTAAAAAAAAGAAGTGAATGTTTCCTCTGTCTCAAGTGGTTGAGTCAATAAATATCCTTGCTTAACTTGGATTTCTGGAATCGTGTGCTAAGATTCGAGGGCAAGGGCATATTTGCTTTGGATGTAAATAGTGTAATAAGGTCATACCTTGCTTCAATTAGGGATCTTAGAACAACAGACAATGATATGTCACTGTAAGCAGACGTCAAACTATGTATATCATCCTCTAGTTGAATGTTGGATTCTTTAGCCTTCCTTTTGGCCAAAGCAGCATCTCTCATTAATTCTCTGCTTACATATGCTTTCTCTGCTGTATACATGGTTTGAGCTGAAGCGACAGAACTTTCATTGACTTCCAGAAACATCATCAGAATTGACTGCCGGTGTGCCTTATCTGCAGGCCATTTATAGTGTAACATGTTCATATGACAAATTCCTTCTGTGCTGCTAGTAGGCCAAGATTCCAGCTGCATTTCTGTCAGATCATGCTCTTATATAAACATGTCAGAAAGCATCCTAATTTAGTAGCTGTATGGATGTTAAGAAAAATCATTGCGGGCCAGAGACCCATGCATACGGAAGGTGAAAGTATCATTTCTTTCTACGTGGTGTATTAGATGCTATGGTTCCACAATTGCATGATCAACCATGACATCTTTTGAAAAATGTCTTGCTTGCTGAGTCTTAGGTTGGAATACCTGACATGTACTAGATTGAGTCAACAACTAGATTTTTATTTCCGCCCATTAACACCCTTTCACTGCCAAAGACTGGAAATGCTGGAGAGAAAGTCTCCTTTTTAGGTCGAGGCTAGAGTCAGCGCGCAAGCGCTGCTCTGGTGAAGATCTGCTGTAGTTCAGTAGGTGAGGGAAGCCCCGCCCACTCCCCGCCTATATTTTTTATTGGCTTGTGTCTTTGTCCTTTGTAAATGCTGCCTTCGGATTCATTTATAGGCTTGTTAGTCTCTCCTTATTACGGCCATGTCGTCATTTGTATCCTCCCATGGCTACTCGCCCCTTTACCTCGAGTGTTACATGGTACGTGTTATTTATACTGTGAGCACTATTTTCTTTAATGAGGTTCTCCTACTGCCTTCTCTACTCCCCCTCCCTCCGTTGTCCGTCCCTTCTCACCCCCTCCCCCGCTCGCACTCCCGTTATCCGTGCCTTCTCGCCCCTTCTCCCCCTCCCCTGCCCGCACTCCCGTTGTCCGTGCCTTCTCCCCCCGCCTGCACTCCTGTTGTCCGTGCCTCCCCCACGCCCTCCCTCCCGTTGTCCATGATGACTGTCATTTGCAATGCAATAGGTCTCGCGTCAATGCGAGTCCTATTGCATTGCAAATGCTTGTTCTGGTATGTAATTGAGAGTAGTATTACATCATTAGTAAAATCAGGATTGCCACTCCATCCTTCATATGTGCTGCATGTGTGGCCTGGTTAGATGACAGTGTGAGTAATATCTACCCATCGTGACATTAGATTATCTCTTTCTTGGAGGATATGTTTGTATCCTGATGATATAGCTCAGTATTAGAAACACTGGGGCCGATTGACAGAACTAATCTGAGATAAAATCCTAAACTTACTACTTTTGGTATTCACAGAAGGCATTTAGTAGTAGTAAAGTTAGGACTCCTAACTTTACTACTACTAAACTGAGACACTAATCCTAACTTACGACTTTTGGTATTCACAAAGGCATTTAGTAGTAGTAAAGTTAGGAATCCTAACTTTACTACTACTAAATGCCTTTTGTGAATACCGAAAGTAGTAAGTTTATGATTTTATCTCAGATTAGTTCTGTGAATCGGCCCCCAAATAAGGATATGCCATTGCCTATTTATATACTGAGTAAAATCATTGACATTTAAAGAGAGTATTATAAGGGGTTTGCAATTGGGGGTCACCATGGCCAAGACAGGCCAGTGCAAGATTTAGATGTTTATGAAATACCCAGATATGTTCGGAGTTACATCATAAGGGCAGGTCCACAGAATATGATGAGCAATCTACCAAAGTGGGTGAAGTAGTTGGCAAGGTAGGAATGTAATTGTAACAGAGCATAACTTTGTCTGTTATCATCGTTGGAGTGGGAGCTTCAAGCCCAAAGCAACATTGCTGTAATTCAGGAGAAAAACAACTTGACCTGAAGGGGTCAATACAACTAGGATGAGGCACATCGACAGGGTGCTGTTTGTCACTGAAAGATATGACAGCAATGGAATGTATCAGTTTTGAGAAAATAACCGAAATAACAAGAATCAGTAGATCAGCAAAACTTTGAACAGTTGAGTCAGAGGAAAGCTGATCTAGTGGCCCTGTCTGCAGTGTGCCAAAGACTCAAAGTGTATCACTGACTATCCATGGAGGGGGTAGTTTAGTACAAATATCCATGCATGAGTAAGGCATACCTCCTATCAAATATATTATAACTTGGCCCTATGAGATGGTGTGTTTCTGTTGTGAGGTACACATAAAATGAAGAGGATTTGGCCATGAACTGTCATTTCAACCTGAGTGTGTAGCTTCCACTTCTCTGCAGGTTACCAGACAGGGACCCATAATTAGGAATGTAGAATAACCCTAACTTCCTCAGTCAGACCAAACAGACAAACTTCAGAGAAAGGAAACGTTCTCATATTTTGGTCTATTAATCCAGATTTCCCAAATCCATACATCGGTGTAATCATGTAAAAGTTAACATTTTCATAATAAACTGACCAAATCATAATGCAGTTTTGCCTGTGCTGTCATATACGTACATACTAACATTTAACAGAATCTGGTGATATACAGATGAGTCACTTTGAAATTTCAGAGGAACACCACCATGTTCCTCAGCATCAGACTAGCTCCTCCCCTCCACCCCAGCTTGCATTTTGTTGTAGAGCGAGCACTTGACCCACAGCTGGGCGAGCAGTTCTAGATGGATTGTTCCTATTAGGACACAACTAAGGCTAATTTGCATATGGTTGGTCCCTGTCTGAAATGGCACAATGAGCAAAAACGATGGACTGGAATGCAGCTCAGAGTAATTACCAGCGGCTGAGATTAACTCAAATATTCAATCTATCGCTTTTTTGTTTTGCCCTCTGATGCATGACATTCAGTGCTATTCCTGACTTTTTAATCATCAGCAATTTAAATGTTGTGACTTGTGGTGCCACATTCTCAATTTGTCTTGATAAACATATTTTATTGTGTTTTTGCACAGAGAATACAAGACACACAGGTAGAATATTGAAGAAGATTATACAGCGTTCAAGCACAGTATTGGCAAACAAATGACATACTGCAATAACATAAAACAGTAGCAACACCTCCAAACTTAAACGGGACTCTAGGCCAACTGGCCAGGCCATATTACCCAGACTCAAACATGTGTAAGGGGACAGTCCTGGGCCTCATAATCAGGTTTTTCTGCTGGTCACACCAGTCCACCCCCGTCACTAGTGGGAGAGGGTATGAGGAGAGGGATTATTCCAGCAAGTGGCAATGTCACGCTTGACAACCATAAGGACCGTGCCCAAAAATGTTCTATCAGTCCTCGTACCCCCAGGGCCATCAAGGAATCCCCAAAGAAGCACCAAGGGGGAATATGGGACCTACCACCCCACCACTTTGGTCACCTCTCACACCACTGTGGACCAAAACTCTTGAATCCTAGGACATAGCCAGACCACATGATAGAAATCGGCAGGAGCTTCACCGCAATGGGTGCAGGTGGGTTCGGGTAGGAGGCCCGCCCGGTGCAGTCTAACGAGGGAGAGGTAAGTGCTGTATAGGTAGTACGTTTGGATCAGGCGCAGTTTAGAAGAAATGGTGCTAATCCTAGGCACCATTAGTACATCCCTCCAGTCATCATCCTCAAGGGGACCTGGCCAGTTCTTCCATCGATTTCGAAGATGGTCTACAGTGCCTGGGGCGTTAATGATCAGTGTGAGATACATTTTGGAGATCCCACTTTTACCTAGTGTACCCATGAGGAGTTTGGCTTCCAGTGGGCCAAATTTGGGAAGAGCGCTGGTCTAGGAGACATGGGATTGAAGGGTGTGCATCAATTGAAGGTATTTGTAAAATTGTGAGTTAGTGAGGGCGTAAATGGTCTGAAGTTCTTGAAAGGACTGCATGAGTGTCCCTGATGAAACATTGCCCACTATTAAATGCAGATAAGGTCCCATCTCCTAAAACCCTGCAGTGACGCCGTCTCCCGCAGCCAGGTACAGTGCCAGAGGGGTGTTTGTTGCGTGAGTGTTGTGTTCCAATGAATGTGGCGTAGGGCTGCTCTCCAAGCCAGAAGAACTGATTTGGTCATGGGGTGTATCATGGGAGGCCTCCACGAAGCACTGAAGGAGATGGAGACAACGTTGTCTGCAATAAGGCTATGCGATCTTCGTGACCTACACCCCTTATCCATCCATGTAGCTGAGCATCACTACGGATAAGACGCTCCAGTGGCTCAATCGCTAGCGCAAAATAAAGTAGGGAGAGGGGGCATCCCTGTCTAGTTCCCTGACTGATGGGGAAGGCATGGTAGAGAACACCGTTGATCTGGAGAGGAAGTTGTGGGGTTGGAGAAAAGGGCTTGGACCATTCCCCAAAAGTGGTGCCCGACCCCATCACGTATCAGCACTAACCGGAGGTATCCCCAGTCCACCAAATCAAAAGCCTTTTCAAAGTCGATAAAAAGCAAGGCTAGCTAAGGAAGCAGGTGATGACGGTGGGCCAGGGCACATGAAGGCATCGGAGGCAGTGCCTTGTGCTGTGGGTCGGCATGTAGCCACATTGGTCAGGGTGTATCAGTGTGTGGAGGACATGTTTGAGATGGGTGGCCAGCAGTGTGGCAAAGCTCCTGACTTCCCCATTGATGAGGGATATGGGACGGTAATTGGCACATGCTGTGGAGGGAGGTTGTGTTTTTGGGATCACCACGATCATGGCGGTGTCTATTTCTGGGGGAAAGGTGCCTTTCTGTACCACTTCTTTGTAAAGGGCCAGAAGTTGAGTGGTCAGGATATCACAGAATGTTGTGTAGTAGTACTCAGCAGGGAAGCCGTTGGGTCCAGGAGTTTTACCGGGAGCCACCGCAGACAGGGCCATGCCTATCTCTTCAGCCATTAAAGGCTCGTCCAACATACAGGCTTCGGCCTGGGATAGTCGAGGGAGGGCTATCTCATTAAGGAACCGGGAGGGGGAGTCTGCGTCTTTTCCGGGGTAAGCTGTACATGAGCGCTGATAATAAAGGGTGAAGGCCTATGTTATCTCAGGGAGGGCATGGGAGATGTTACCGTGTTCATCGATAATTTCAGGCACAATTCGGGTTGCCTGGTGACGGGAGGCAAGCCAATACAATAGCTTCCCATTCTTGCCCCCACACCCATAGACTTTGGCCATTGTGGCACACCACAGATGTTTGGCGGCTTCCAGGGATTGAGAACGTATTTCTGTGTGCAAGCGACCTAGTTGGCGTGAGGTGTCAACACGCTGATCTGTCACAAGGCTTCCCTCCAATGGGAGGGCATGGGCCTCCAGCTGAGTAATGTGTAGGGAACGGGTGCAGTCCCATGCACAGATGCGCCCCCGAGCACTACCCTTCATGGTTGCTTTACTGGCAGCCCATAGGGTGCCAGCGAAGACGATGGAGCCTCCATTACTGTGGAAGTAGGCTTGGAGTTCGGTACCAAGGGCCTGAGCATAGGATTTGTCTTCACATTCTCACTTTTAAGTATGGGCTAAAAGTCCCAGCATAATATGTATCATCGGCTAAATGACAGCTAGGTGTGGTGTAGCACTTTTAGTGACTCCTAAATAACTTAATAAATGTAATAAAAAAATAAGACTGGCTGAGTGTGCTACTCATAGTATGGGCCCACTTGGCAGCTAGGGTCAAAGTTTCAACTAATATGTCAGAGTAACAAACTCCTGTGACCAACATTGTTTTCATCCATGGGCAAATATTAATGCAGACCATAAAGAACTTGATCTCAGTTGCTTGGGTTCAGTATGGAGTGATTTTAAAATCGCACTTAGCAAGTCTGGATTGAATAAGAGATGACTAACTTAGTTCAGTTGTTCTCTATTTCTGCAATTTTAAGGATATCTAGCAAAGTATATATTTTTGAGTACTGTATGTTGGATTCTTATTGTTTTGGTCTTTGTTTTTGGATATATAAAAATATTGGATATTTTTCTAAACTGGTGTGGTGTCCTTTCTTAGTGCTTTCACTGTATTACTGTTGGTTATGTGCAAATGCTTTACACACTGCCTCTGAGATAAGCCTGACTGCTCGTGCCAAGCTACCAAGGGGGTGAGCAGGGGTTATTTTAGGAGCGTATCCCCCTTACCCTGACTAGGAAGAAGGGTCCCTACTTGGTCAAAGGTACCTACCTCTGCCAACTAGAGACCCCCATTTCTAACACCCTATATTAATTTATAAGGTGATTCTAATCACGCAGACCTGAGGTGGTTCAAACCTGATTCTTTATTATTCTGGGATAGTCCTCAATTTTTATGGCCTTCAATGACTTCAAAAATGACCTTTTTTGTGATGTATATGTCTCACCAGTTAAGTAATTGCATAGTCAGACAGTGTGCAAGAAAATACCTGCAAAGTTCATGATGGGATGAGGATTGTGACCAGCATGGCCACCGGAAAAAAAGATTATCATTATCAATGTTCCCTCTAATTTTTTTCCTCCTTAGTGCGGCATTGTAAGGCCTCTGTGCGCTGCAGCCAAGGCTTACTGCACCAAGAAACAGACAATGCATGCAAAAGCAGCTACCAACATCAGTGGGGCTTGCCACTGAAAATGTTTCTATACAACCAAAGCAAAAAAAGGAGTATTTGTACAAATGTTACTCCATGTAATAGGTCCTTAAGTCAATTCTGTTATATAGAGACACACCACTCTGATATGAACCATTAAGTAGCACCTACACCCGAGGTATAGAAAACAACAGGATTTGCAATATTAACCATAATGAAATTTTACTGAGTATTCTCAATTAGAGTGTTGGTGGATGGGGAGGGTCGTATATACAGAGTACACCTCTGTTTCTGTAGTACATTTGATGATAGGGCTACAAAGTGCATCCGACTTACACAACACTTTAAGGAATGGACATGAGACTGTCAAAGCCCTAAAACGTGACACTTTATTACTCTAAGATAGTGACACTAATGTGACATCCCTTTGGAAATCCAACATCACAGTGTGACATGGTGATAAATGTAAAATCAACAGTGCAGGAAAAGAAAACAGATTGTGAGTGACATGCTAATAGGAGTTAAGGTCAAGGTATTATATTGTGAAACAAACCTGGCTTAAGAAATTCATATCTGTAAATGAAAGCTACCCCAGTGTCATGAAAGCTATGTGTATGGCTCTTTGCTGAACAGACTGCATTAGCAGAGTTAAGAATATCCTTAAAGAAGACAAGCCATACTCCAGCAGTTAAGATGTTGTACAGGCCCAGAGATTTTGCGAGGATCTTGCCACCAGTGCTGCCTAATGCCGGGGTTGCTGAATACTAAGGCTGCCTTTCTCTTGATTCCACTGCATTTTTCTGTACTCCACCACCCTATATTTCCTGTCCCTTTAGCACATATTTGCAGGTTCTCTCCTTCCATGCTTTTTCTTATTTTCGCCTTGCCATTGTTTTCCTGTCTTTCTCTTTCTCCATCTTCTGCCTATCCCTCTTGGCCAGGATCACAAAACTCAACTCACCAGAGGTTAAGATCTGACACTCTCATACTCTATAGATGACACACATAACGCCTACTACTGTTCATATAACAAACTTTCTACCACTCAAAAATACACTTTCTCTTTAAACTAACGAAGCTGTGAAAATGATGCTCTGCAGAAGCAAGGCTTCTTTTCCTGTGTCACAGGAATGTGTGCTTCCCTCAAAAAAGTATCTTTCTACATGCCTTCATAGTTGTATGACATGTGAATAGCTATTTACATTTGCCCTCACAGCTCCACCTAGTTGAATAATCTAAGCAATAAAGGATGTTAGACTACACATATTTGGTATTTAATTGAATAACATATTTGTTGTGTTTAAGTTCAATAACATGAATAGGCAAAATAATCTGACATTTTATTAGGAACGTGATGTTCATCTTTCCATAGTACTCAAACATATCTATTTTTTATTTCAATAACTTTTATTGGTTTTACAAAAGCAATACAAATAAAGAGACAAGACAAAGGAAACAAAACTGCAGTAGCACTTCAAAGGTCAGAGTGGATAGAGGAAGAAGATCTGATAGTGCCCTTGGGCACTGGTTTCTACAAATGGTACAATAGCGATGGCAGAAATAGCAAACCAAACAGATAAGAGTACATATATTTAGCTGTCTGTTGTAGTCAGGTTATAAATAGTGCAGTTGAGATGGCAGCGATAGCTTACCAAAACAGATAAGTGTACTCATGCTGGCTTGTCTGTTGCAGTCCAGTGTCCATCAAGCCTATTGGGTAGGTCTAAACATATCTTTTTGATTTAGAGCACTTAGAAGTGTCTTGGGTGCTTCAGTGAGTAACTGGAGATATGTGAATTGCTATATGAAATGTTCAGTGTCATGGATGTGTGCCAGTACAACATGCTTAACTCTATCTGGCTGCTACATGAAGCAGCCAGATAGAGTTTGCTTTCATATTAGTCGATTGGGTCAGGATTTCAATGTCTTGAGTGCTATTTCTATATATTATTATTTTTTTTCAGTTTTATATAGCACAAGTTTGGCCTAGGTGCATGAGAGATTGTTACTTTAGCACCAGATTGCAATAATCAAGCTTAGGTCCATTTTTTCTCCTTTGTTTCATTTGTTTTATGAGGTAAGGGGATATTTGGGTCCCAGTGTCCAAAGCATTTTTGTAGTCGCAAATGGCTCAATTCACAGAGTCACGCGGTATGCGATCACAAACATGTTTTTTTCAATGTACAAACACCCCAATTGCGATTCAGTATTTGGAAGGGGAGTGTTTAGGGCATCCCTTCAAAATACCGAAACGGTATGTATTAATGTTTTGAAATTGAATTCCAGTCGCAAAAGAGTAATACTTTGCCACCAATTCAAAATTGGTAGTAACCCATTTATGAATGGGAAGGGGTCTCCAGGGAACCCCTTCACCTTTGAGAATATTAAACAAAATATTTTTTAAGAGCTGAAAGTGATCCCACAGACCACTGCCAACTCTTAAAAAATGAAACTTTAACGTTTCATTTTCTTTTTTTTAAATGCATCCCGTTTTCATTTAAAGACAACAAGCTGCATTAAAAAAAAAGATTGCTTTATTTAAAAGCAATCACAGATATGGTGGTCTACTGACCACAGCAGGCAACCATCCCTGTGATGGCTGTCATTCCTAATGGGTCACAAATTGCAACCTACCTTCTTAATATTCATGAGGTAGGTCAATTTGCAACCCACTAACTATTGCTAATTGAAAAATAAAACTTTCCTACATTTAGAATAGCGATTACCAAATAGTGATTCAGAAAAAAACGCTATTTGGAAATTGCTGTCCCGCAAGGTGCCCTATGTGATTTGCCTAGAATCACAGGTTGTTGAGCTGACGCCAGGACTCAAACCTGGTTCCCAAATTCCAAAGTCAGCAGTTCCGCCCGTTAGCCACATCTCCTCCCCTCCATAATGCACTTAACTGTTTCTTGTGTGATTTACAAAGTTGTCGGGTTCGTGAATAACATTAGAAGTCCTTATATTCACTGGTCAAGTCAAATTTAAGTTACTGTTTTAATAATGTGACAATGGCATAATCTTATCTCATAAACCTTCAAATACATGTACTTCAGAAGCATTTTGAAAGCAAACTCACAGTATGTGAGTGATCAATTGTCTTGCGCTCCTTCATAATGTGACTAGAACTGTTTAGTCACTGTTTAGCGCATAAAGGCACCCGCGGCTCCCGCTTCGCGGGCCCGTCCGAGACTGGAAGAGGCTGGGCTGGGCCACCCCCCTGTGACCCCACGCATCAAGGTGGACATCGGCTATTAAACAAGGTACTCATTTGATTCTGCGCACTTCAAGGATCAGTCAGTAATTATTTAATAATTAGCCGACAGAATGAGTAAGCGAAAGGCTTACTGGCAGGGGTGGGGGGGTTGTGGGAACCCTGGGTGCTTTTTTGACTAGTGCGGAGTCGGTCTTGACTCATCAAATTCAGCTCACAGAAAAAAGACTTTCGCTGGATACCTTTGCGGCCCAAAAATGGTCATCAATGGGAGGCATAGTTATGGCCAAATCTCCCAGGGTTGTGCAGCAACTTGTGGACCACTCATGCCCTGCCACCCCAGGTTCTAGCAATAACGGGGAATTAGTTTATCTCCCAGTCTCATCATCAGCGGCTTCGGATGTGATTACAGTCGCACAGATAAACTCCACCAATTCTGCCCAAGACCCTGCGGGGGACCGGGATCTTGATCTTGATCTTCCAGACATTCCATCCACATTGACTGAAGAAACACCGGTTCCCTCCACGGCTCACAATGCAATTACGCCTGGCTCGTGCCGGGGTGAGGTTATCACCAGATCTAAAAAGGCCTCCAGGGAAAGCATAATAAGTCTATCGAAGTCTTTGACAACAGGCAGTGGAGAGCCGCCTGCGAAGCGCACAAGGGGGGGAGTCTTACAAAGGCAGAAGCAAAAACCTAGATCTAAGCACCAGGCAACTAGGCACCCTGAGAAACTTGTCTCAGAATCAAATAGAGGATTGACCCCGAACCAAACTCCCAACAGTGGCGATCACACCATGGTGGACTTTGGGGATGATCCTGATCAATGGAAAAGACTGGAGACTCTCATGACTGTTCTTCTGGGGCCCCTTTTATGCAAGTTAGGGTCAATTGAAGATAAACTGTTGCAACTTTTGAACCCTAGTAGCGCATTAGTTAATCAAGGGGCATGTAGGTGTATATGTGTTGTTCAGGGGGAACCTGAAGCTTTTAAGGCTCCAGCTCCATCGGCAGTGAATGAGAATGAGGGGAGAAAAAATGGGGACAGGGAACACGCAATAGGGAAAGAGGTCATGGGCAGTAGGGTCCCACATGTACATCCCGAAGCAACCAGACCCAATGTAAGCACTGCTAACAGGGGCCTGTGGGAATCTAGGACAGGGACTGTAGGCAATCCCTTATCACAGCAGGTGGACGCTGCAAGGATAGAAAGGGGAGACAATGCGAAACAGCAATTAAAAGAGATGTCCTCATTTATCGCGCAGAGTACTCCAGGTCTACCTGTTTTAGATTTACCCCCAGCCACATGCCCGTACACAGTTGTCTTAACTGGTGTCCCAGCTTACATTAACCAAAAAGAGGAATCTACGACACAATTGATTAATAAGGCGGCGCATTGGATGTGTAGGAATGCAGGGTTTAATTTCAGAGATCACAGACACATTCTGATGGCAAGGAGGGTGTCCTGGATCGGTAGAACCAGGAAAGTCTTTTCAGGGGATTGCGTGATTGTGACACTCAGACACCCTGACCTTGTGCGCAAGATTCTTTCCCAGAGCAGCGGGTTCTACCCAGCTGAAGCGGATTCAGGGATTAAACTGCTCCCGCTGGGTTTCTTTTATAGACCTAGTCAACGACATGGCTATGTGGGTCAACAGGAGGGTGCATTTTGGTGGGCTAATACAGTGCTGACAAAAAACTCCTTCGCTCCATTAAGAGACCTAAATGACATTGATTGACTAGGTCCGATGGGGGAAGTAGATAGAGCCTGTGATACCCCTGCGACCAATATAGATATAAGGGGAGGGGGACGATATCATCCCGGGGATAGTTGAAGGCCAAACCACTTGCGAGCATAAGGATGTAATTGACCATACGGAAAGTTGGGTAAGTAAGATAATTATTAGGACCTGTAGTTCTCAGGCAACAGTTAGTGCAGAAAGGCTTTACGGGAGAGAAATAAAAATAGTCTCCTGGAACATAGCAGGCCTATTCACTAAATTTGAGAATGAACAATGGTTACATTATATACGGGAATTCCAGATAATTTGCTTGCAAGAAACATGGGAACCAGTAAACAGCAACTTTTTCCTAGAGGGATACAAAACATTTTTTTGCCCAGCGCGAAAGGCAGCATCAGGGAGAGCTAGGGGAGGGTTGATTATATTTATAGACCTTACACTACAGGGAAGATGGTCAGATTTGGCTTGGGGTTCAGAAATTGCACAGGGGCTTACATTTTTTGATAAAGGTTATAGGTTACTTCTTATAAATTTTTATAATGCAACATCACAGGGACAGGCTTCCGCAAGCCTGTACGAACTGAACACCAGACTCACCCAGGCACAGGAGCGAGGGCTGATGGCGCTACAGCTGGTTTTAGCGGGTGATTTTAATTGTCATTTGTGCCCAAATTTGAGGGTATCTCATGGGGATTGGTCGTCTTGTACGCTCCGTGACGGCCCACACCTGGAGCACACTAAGGAGGGAAGGGAACTCAGTGGCCTATTAAACACGCACGCGCTAACACACACGATGGATCTAATTGTTGTTAAGCAGGATAAAATGGTACATCCCACCTTTAAGGGAAGAGGATGTGCCTCATTTATTGATTACATCTTTGTCTCTGCATCAATTAAAAACTGCGTATCTGGGTTTAGTATTGGTTTCAGCGCTTTTAGTGATCATAATCCCCTGGCCTTATCCCTTGTTGACGCATGCCGCCACCAGGTACCCCAGAGTGTAGGGGGGGTGGCTAGGGCTACGGATCAAGGCAGGAGGTTGCGATGGACACAGGTCAATGGCGAGGCCTTCTATAGATCTCTTATAAAAGAAGGTGAGCAGGTTATCTTAAGGTGTTTAGATCTAGAAGTGGAAGGGGCAGAATTAGTTGAGGCTTTCAGGGGCGTTGCGCAAAAAGTTGACAGTTTGCTGAGAGCCCCAGCTTATAAGGTCAAAATGGACAACCCAAGATGGTTTGATCCACAATGCTCACGCGCTCTAAGAGAGCTGAAAGCTGCCTTAAAGATCTCGCCAAGAGACAGGGACCGGGTGACCTTGTGCCGAAAAAAATACAAGTTACCTGTCAAGGGACGCAGGGGTCAATTACAACTACAAGCTTGGGAAGACTTGACAGAGGCAATGGTATTAAAGGACTCCACTGCTTTTTGGAGAGTCATAAATAAGCCCTGTTTTCATGATGCTAACAAACCCGGGCTAAGCAATAACATTCTGCCGACACAATGGCATGATCACTTTCAAGGGCTTTATAATTATCACCCAAGTACGAACCAGACACAAGAGCAGAACGTGGAGCAGAACATACCCCCACCTATATTTTCATTGGGCGAGGTAAAAATAGGTATTGAAGGTTTAACCAGGAACAAGGCCCCAGGCCCAGATGGGATTCCACCCGACCTTTTTTTAAGCAATGTAGATTTATGGGCGCCCATCCTGACTAGGGTCATAAATGCAGCTGTGGACACAGTAATGCCAGCATCTTGGTCCACAGCTACGATTGTCCCTATCTTTAAAAAAGGTAACAAGGACAGTCCACAATGTTATCGTCCGATCTCTCTTATTGATGTGTCAGCGAAGGTTTTAGGGCGGGTGGTTTTAAGCCGGCTGACAGATTGGGCTGAGGAGCATCAAGTTATAACTGATGTCGAATTTGGCTTCAGGCCAGGGAAATCTACCACCGATCAATGCCTTAACCTATATCTTATTTCAGCTAAATACACAGTGGTCAATCCAGGGACGATGTATCTGGCATTTATGGATCTGACAGCGGCCTTTGACAGAGTAAATCGTGGGAAACTATGGGCAATTATGGGCGGACTCGGGGTGGACCCGGGGCTCATTAACATCTTAAAGTCCCTACATCTGAATACTACGGCTGCGGTCAGATATAGCCAGGATGGAAAAATAACAGAACACTTCACGTGTTCCAGCGGGGTCAGACAGGGTTGTATACTAGCTCCCTTTTTGTTCACGCTATATATAAATGGTCTTGATCGCGCACTAAGTACCTTAAAGGTAGACACCACCAGGATAGGTACTCATGGGATTCCTGTTCTGCTCTACGCAGACGATGCAGTACTTCTCGCTCGTACCCCCAAAGGTCTGCAGCGTGGTTTTGTGTCATTTATGGAGAATCTGGACTTGTCCCCCAATCTTGTAAAATCTTATGTTATGGAAGTGGGGAAGAAGCCAGGTAAATCCTATAATTACACAATTGGATCTCATTGTCTAGGAAAGGTACAGTCCTTTTCATATCTGGGGATTTTATTTGACGGCCGATTAAATTTTAAATATTTATTAGAAGAGAAATATCGAGCTATGACAAGATGTATAGGATCAATAATGAATTTTGCATATAGGTTAGGACGCTGGTCCCCAGAGCAGATTTTGAGATTATATAGCTCCATGTGTTGTGCTAAAGTGCTATATGGAAGTGAGGTGTGGGGATTTATTGAGGCTAACCAACTGCAAATCGAAGAGAACAAGTATTTCAGGCGCCTGTTAAGAGTCCCCCAAAGCACGCCAGCCCACATTATCCATGAAGAACTGGGTGTTGGATACATCACGGATAGGATGGCAGTCAAACCCCTAGTCTGCTGGGTAAAGATTTGGCCAACGAGGAGGCGGCTTTAAGCAGGCAGGTTATAGAAAACTGTCTTTCCCTTGACCACGGGCTAAAAATCCCCTGGCTAAAATATGTGAAGGAGTCCTTGGAGAAAATGGGATGTGCAGATTTATTCACTAATCCTTCTAAAATGAGCATGCAGGATAAGGCCTTGGTCAAGGATCGGTTCTTCAAGTATGCTTCCATGCTCCGGGAAGACAGAGAGTTAGCCAAACCGGTGAGAGAACACCTAGCAGTTAAGTCTACTGAGGGCATTGAACCATACCTGTCTTGTATAAGCAGTGCCCATGATAGATTCTTGATGACCTGGTTCAGGCTAAACCTTTTGCATCATGTATTAGAAGAGCCGGCAGGGTTTACATTGTCAATAGAAATGAAGGGGCCCTGTGGCTGCGACCACAGGTCTCCACAGGACACCCTTCATTTCGTCCTATTATGCCCATTTTATTCACACCCCAGAAGTCTTTTTCTGAAGGGTATTTTAAAGAAAGCCAGATTCAGACAAGCACGTGTTGCCTTGTTATTTTTAAAATTGGCCCCAGATGTTTTTACACTTTTTTGTATCATTAATTTTTTAAGGGCTGCATCTAAATTAAGGATCACAAGGGGCAGCGAAAGTCCATAGATTTCCTGCTTGCCATTTATTTATACTGTTTTTTAAAATGTTTTTTTGTAACCTTTTAATCGTGGTGTAGTATAGGCCCAACCCAAGTTTGAAGATGAATTAGAGGGGTGAGGGATAGGTCTTATGTGATGTGTAAACTCCTTATTTACTGGTTGAAGTTGTATTACGTAGAACCCAGATTGATGAACTGTTTTTAAAGTCTGTATCTGTAACC
Organism: Calotriton arnoldi; assembly: GCA_963921515.1. Taxonomy (NCBI): domain Eukaryota; kingdom Metazoa; phylum Chordata; class Amphibia; order Caudata; family Salamandridae; genus Calotriton; species Calotriton arnoldi. The sequence goes on along the minus strand of CAWUFW010014500.1, from coordinate 316,816 downwards.
TTTTTTTTTTTCTCTTTTGACATATTGTATCTTTTATGGTATTTCTATATGCTGAATAAAGATTGTATTATTATTATTATTATAAGTGCTTTGGAATGGTTTAGGTACCATGCCAGGTTCTTAAGGAACCAAGAGAAACCTATAGATGGCCCTAAGAAATCATCTATTATGCTTGGAAGTATAACTTAGGACTGTATAAAGTTTATGAACATGTGTTGCCTTTTACAATAAACGGGGAAAATGAAAACACACAATTGGCACAGTGGAGGGTGCATTTAACACGTCTTGTCATAGAACGTTTATGAGCTGCAGTGCCTACGTTTAAAAGCTCGATTTTACTCTAAAATTGAGCACAGCCAAATTGGTGCACGAAGACAGAGCAGCAGGTCCTTATCTTGTTTAAGAAGCTTTATTGAAGCAAGTAACAACAATGGTACAGTATATGGCGTTACATATGTAGAGGGATGGCAAGAGATAATGATTACAATATACAAAAGGAGGAAACGAAAGCAGAGAATGTCTGCGGTTACTCTAAAAAATATTCCAAAAGAGTAAAGTGATATTAAAATTTTGTACCATTAACACAAGATAGCGTTTTTGATTTTATGTATTTAGGGAAGGAGGAAGAAAAGGAAAAAGAGAAAGAGAAAAGGAGGAAAAGTATAGTAAGGGGAAGAAAAGGAAAAAGAGGATAGAATAGCGTTCATAACTGGTAACATAAAGCAATTGAAACAGTAAATATATCAGTTTCTTAAAAACAGATTAGGAGACCATAAAATGATTAAGGAGAACATCATGAAAGGGGAAGGGAATAATATGTTCATGGAGGTTGATATGCAAAGGAGCTGTCTCTGCTACGTTGCGCAGAAGAGGATAAATAGTTGGTAAGTGGGGTCCAAAAAGCCTCCTTTCGAATGAGCTGTTGTGAGGTAGTAACAGCTGCTCTATCCAATCTGTGGTGATAGCAAAGGAGGTTCCACCATGCAGAGAATGAGACTTTAGTGGCATCCTTCCAATTGGAGGTTATCACCTGAAAAGCAATGGCTATTAACATGTCTACAAATATACCTAACTTACGAGAACCAAACCATTTTGCAGAGTTGCTGCCCAGAAATATAGAATAAACATCGAACGGATATTGAGTAGAACAAATACAGGAAATTGATTCACAAACCTTAGTCCAAAAGGTGGCAATACTAGGGCAGAGAAAAATGAATGCATTAAAGAACCATGGGGATTGTGACATGTCCAACAGCTTGAAGAAATATCTGGGCAGTATTTGGAAAGGGAGAGTGGAGTTAAATACAATCTTTGGTAAAAGTAATAGAGCGTTTGAGTGGTACTTGCTGTACAAGAGGTGTGGTGTATGCGTGTCCAAATGGAGTCCCAAGTGTGCGTGGAAAGGGTACGTTGTAAGTCGGTTTCCCATAAGGTCTCCACCTTGCTCTTAACCCGATTGGAAGAGGAAAAATGAAGGTATTTGTAAATATGAGAAGCCCGAACGGAGGAAGAGATAGATATGGGTTCTAACTGGGTGTCTGAGGAGGAAGGAGAGGGATCCGAGAGGAGAGAGAGCCATTGCAAAAGAAACAATCGTAAAGACTCATATCTTATTAATGATGAGGTAGGAAGATCAAACTTAGACTGAACCTCTCTTAGTGAAAGAGGAGAAGAGTCTTGTACTAGGTGTTTCACCAAGAGGATTCCCCTAAGCGCCCAACTCTTCCAAAAAATGGTGCGATTAGACAACTTAATGAGTTTATTATGCCACAGAGGTGAGTCTAAAAAAATTTGTAACTGGCTGTAAGATTTACACCTAACTGGATGAAAGGTTGAAATAAATTTTGAAACGGTCGGATAGTTAAAAAAGCGAGGAGGATGGGTAAAGCTTGTTATCATAGAGAAAGGGAAAGGGGAAATCAGGGACTCCTCCAATCTGCGCCAAACAGACATAGAGTGTCCTCCCGTAGAGGATAAAGAGGATAACACCTGTCGGAGTAAGAAGGATGAGTGATATTGCCGAAAATTGGGAAAGAGCACTCCACCCCGGTCCTTAGGTACCGATAATCTGGCAATTGAGATGCGTGCCTTTCGACCGTTCCATAGGAATTTACTAAGAACACTGTTAAGAGTCTTAAAAACCTCAGAGGAGGTTTTACTGGTAACATGGACAAATAAAAGTTGATGACAGGTAGCATCATCATTTTGATCGTGTCCAGTCGGCCCCACCAAGACAGGAAAAGGGGGACCATTTATTTACCATGTTATTAACCTTAAAAGAACCTCTTCCATATTTATCTGAATTGTTTGTGCTATAGAAGAGGAATACTTAATTCCCAGACATGTAACCTTGTTGGTGTTCCATTTAAAATTAGTACCTTCAAACATGTTTCTTAAGCAATATTTATTCAAAGGAAGCACCTCGGATTTAGAAAAGTTTAACTTGTATCCGGAGAGTGCGGAATAAGAAGTGAGAAGATCTGTAAAAGCTGATAAAGAAATAGAAGGATCGGAGACATATAACATAATATCGTCTGCGTACGCAGTGAATTTGATTTCAAGTCCCTTATGTTTAAAACCTCGAAAAAGGGAGAGCATCTCCAGGGAATGCAAGAAGGGCTCGAGTGATAGAATGAAAAGTAAAGGAGAGAGGGACATCCCTGCTGAGTGCCCCGGTGTAAAGGAAAGTATGGAGATTGAAAACCGTTGACAAAAACTGAAGTGGTAGGGGAAGAATATAGTAATTTAATAAGAGAGAGAATAGGAGGGCCAAAACCATGCCATTTGAGGGCACGCATCATGTAAAGCCGATGGACACGATCGAAGGCCTTCTCGGCATCGAGAGCCACTGCCGCAATAGGAGTGGAACTCTTGGAAGCAAGATGAATGAGGTTAAGGAAAGTTCTAGAATTATCTGCTATACTCCTTCCCTTAACAAACCCCGTCTGCTCCGGACCAATCAATTCTGGGATTACCTGATTTATGCGAAGAGCTAATACCTTGGCGAAGATTTTACAATCAAGATTAATCAATGATATGGGACGATAATTCGCACATACGGAGGGATCCTTCTCTTTTTTGGGGATTAAACAAATCATAGCTTCAAGGAAAGAACCTCTGGCATCATTTAATGATGCAAAATGTTGGAAAAGGGATAAGAGATGAGGTAAGAGGCTAGGGGAGAAGCTGGAATAGAATTCAGCAGTGAAGCCATCTGGGCCCGGGGCCTTATCTTTCGGTAATAATGATAGGGCAGATTTGATCTCTGAGATAGATATGTCCCTATTCAAAGCGGAACAATCCGGGAGAGGATGGGGACGAGGGGGCAAAGAATCGAAAAGGAGTCCAACTCCACGTCCGTAGGGGAAGATTCAGGAGTATATAGGGTTTTGTAGAAATCTGTAAAGCAATGTAATATCTCTTCGTCTTTAAAACAAGGAGCACCATGCTGATCCATAATCTTTACTATTCTGGATTTCTGAGACCTAATTTTTAAATAATTGGCCAAGAGTCTACCTGCTCGATTGCGGCCCCCATAGAATTTGGAGTTGATTTTTAAGAGCATTCCTGAAGCTTCCTCCGTAGACTTTCTATTAAATTCGAGCTTTGCATGAATCAGGGCCTTGAGAGCATCCGGACTGTTGGAAGAGAAGTATGCATGTTCCAATGTCTTAATAGAAGAGAGCATATCAGCAGATTCCTTACGCAGTTTTTTCCGTTTGTTGGCTACATACTCTATAATGAAGCCTCTGGCTGTTGCCTTGAATGCGTCCCAAACCGTATGAAAGGACAATTCGGAGCTAGTATTGAGAAGAAAAAATTCAGAGACAAACTCTTTGAAATGTACAAGAAAGGAGGAGTCCCTGAGAAGATAATTGTTGAAGTGCCAACGACGAGGCTTAGAAGATGGAGAAGGGATGTCAAAATTAATCAGGACAGGAGCATGATCGGAGATAAGGATGGAACCAATCTCTGCATGCGTTAGATTGGAAAGGAGAAGTGGACTCAGGAAGATGTAATCAATTCTAGAGGTGGAATTGTGGGAGGGAGAGTAAAAGGTATATTCTAAGCTATCCGGGTTATAAATTCTCCATGCATCTACCAGACCCCGCGACCGTATGACTCTGGAGAAAGTCTTTTGCATTTTGTTGGGTATATAGTTGGAAGAGGATTTTCTATCTAAGAACGGATCCATGATCTGATTGCAGTCCCCACCCACAATGAGGTTTGAGTCTGAGCATGAGTGGAGAGTATGGGACATGGATTGCCAGAATGATGGGTCAGTACCTGTGGGGCCATAAATATTGAGTAGAGAAATGTGAGACTCATTGATAATGGTATGAAGGAGGAGCCATCGTCCCTCCCCGTCCCTCTCCTCTGTCTCCACAGTAAGGGATAAGGACTTATGAATAAGTATCACCACGCCATTTTTCCTGCCGTCGGAAGGTGAACAATATACCTGACCCACCCAATGCTTTTTAAGGGAGTTAACTTCGGTATCGTTAAGGTGCGTCTCCTGCAGCATAGCAATTTTAAAATTTAACCTGGAAAGGTGGGCAATAACCCTCTGTTTTTTGACAGGATTACGTAATCCCTTTACATTCCATGAAATAATCCGGATGTTGTCAGTCATTATGGGAGATAGGGAAAATGATACATACTAATAAACAGTATTACATTATTATCACTGTATAACAACATGCAAAACTCATAATTTGCAAAAATTAATATGTAAAAATTGGAAGAACGGAGGAACATAATAAACAAGATAAACCATGTTGAGCAACATATTGGGCCAAGGAAACATTCTAACAGTTTCAATTGAAGTTTGGAGTTTATAGAGGACCATGGTAAAGTCATAAGATCGATAGTAAAAAATGATGAATGATAAATATTAGAAGGAGGAAAGAAAAATAGATAATGAATAGAGAACCAAGTAAAAGCGAGAAGAATAAGGATAAGAAAAAATACTTGAACGCGATGAGCATGGAAACATATAGGAGCTGGACTCAGTAGAGATGAAGGGGGAAGAAAACAGTGAAAGAGAGAAATAGAGGAAAGGGAAGAAAGGGAAGACAGATGGTAAAAGAGAAATGTTGACAGGAAGCCAAGGGGCTTCAGTCAAAAAGGCCAGGGTAAGAATCCAGAATAACAGAAGTAACATGGGGAGGCGGGGAGCCGCGGAAAGAGGACAGATGGCCAAAACAGCGAGGACATCCGGAGACGGCCTAGGTCATTCGTTGAAAGGTAAGGAGCAAAACAGAAGAAAAAAACAAAAAGCAACTACCGAAGAGGAGGGCGAACAACCAAACCCAGATCACACTCAATAACAATAAACAAGGCTCCAGAGGGCCACAGCAACAGAAAAGTATATATAGACATTAAACTTACCATACAGAGGGGTACTGTGGGCTGTGACATTGGGGTGGCAGGGCAGGGAGGAGGAAGGTCACTGAGGGGTAGGTCTGTACGTGAGGGCAGACATCTATGAGGAAAGGACGGAAGAGGCAAAACATGAAATTATTGATTAAGAAGACGAACATGCAATAACAAACTACCATAAGGAAGAGAAAACATCCCGCAACAATGAGCATGTGACCAATACTACTAGAAGATTCATATATCAAACTTTCAAGAGTCAAACAACTGAAGTGAGCTCAGGACTTGTGGGTAAATCAAGATCCTCCATGGTCCATCGCATCCCCTTTATGACGAGAAATGAACTCCCCAATTTCATCCTGCTCCCGTTGTATATTGTCCCACCCTTTCCATGATTTCTATCACCTTGCTTCTTTCCTTTGTCTACCTAAACTTATGTAAAGCGCTCTGATACCCACCTGGGTCACGTTCGCGCTATACAAAACTTTAAATAAATAAATAAATAAATCTTCAGGGCGATCGAAAGAATAGGACCTCTCTTTGTAGGTAACCTTGAAGAAGCAGGGATGCACTAGTCCATATCTTGCATCCATGGACCGTAGGGCTGGACGGAGAGATAAAAATTCCTTTCGACGGGCGGCGGTGGCACTTGCGACATCTTGAGAAAAGAAGATTTTATGACCCGTCCATAGCATCTGCTTTCTTTGTTTTGCTGTTGAGAGGACCAGTAACAGGTCAGTATATTCTAGAAATAAAACTATTATTCCTCTGGGACGAGAGACCGATGCTGAGGAGGATAGGTCCCTGGTCTTGGGGCCAATGCGATGGGCACGTTGCAGATTGAGGTGAGTACCATCCTTGAGGCCAACGATTTTGGGGATGTTATTTTTTAAAAGGCGAGCATATCTGACCCTTCTTCACCCTCAGGAATGCCATAAATTCGGAGATTATTGCGTCTATTGCGATTTTCTAAATCTTCAGTTTGCCTCTTGAGGAGAGCAATCTCTTTAGACATGGCCGCGACCTGAGGGATCACATCCTGCGTGTCACTGATCCTCTGTTCCATAGCTGACACTCTCGAATCCAGGTTAGACCATTTCTCATCGAGCTTCTGAAGGGTGGCATTGGTCTCTATCACGAAGGGTTTAATCAACCTTATCTCCTCCATAAGATCCTCTAGAGTGATGGGCAATGGGAACTTGGTGGGAGAATTAGGCTCCTTCTTATGTCGTTTGGGGGGAGCAACAGGATTGGAGTCCTTGCGAAGAGAGGACATACTTGGTGGAGTAGGTTTTTGCCCAACGCTGACAGGGGAATCCATAAAGATGAGGAAGCCAGATGTATAGGGTGCCCAAAAGGCAAGATACAAGTGTAGTCAAGATAAGACACTGAGAAAGAACAACAAGGAGCGGCAATGAAGAGTATTCGTCAGTCCAGAACTCACACTCCCAGAGCCGGAGGAGAAAATACAGCAGTGCCCTATTTGCAAAAAGTATACTGTTGCCTCCTAGCGCAGGGTTCAATCCAATATGCGACTTCCACTAGGGATACAGCCAGAATCACGTTTTCCTCAATCGTTGCAAAATGCTTAACAGACCCCTCCTCAGTTAATTAAACATATAAGCCAGGGAGTCTTAAAGCCACTTGCCACATACCGCTTCAGAGTACCTCAAGGAGCGAGTATTCCTACGCATTTAGCGGACATGCCATTTCGCTGTCTAGAGGAGCCTGAAGGAAGAGCGTTTGGAATTCGCCACCAGGCTCCTCGGCGGCCATACACTCCAATTCAACGACGTCAGGGCTCTTCACATGCATAAAGAGCGTCCCGCCGAAAACAAAATGGCGGGCGCCTCTGAAAGCTGCTGAGGGGAGAGCGGCGCGGGGGAAACAGGCGCGATACAGGATCGGAAAATGGCTAAAAAAGTCGTCTACCTGTACCCCCGCGCTCGCCCACACGATGCCTCAATTCATGTGCCCCAGCTCGCCGTGAAAACAGCTCCGGTGACTGGAAAGGTGCCGCTCGACCGGCGGAGTCTCAAGCTGAAGCGGCCATCTTGTGGCAGCTCAAGCCACGCCCCCAGCAGGTCCTTATCAACTTATCTAAATGACATAACTCGAGCCGTGGAAGACAGCAGAAGCCACGGTCTGCGCAAGCAGAGTTCAGAATCTTCCATGTGCCCCTGTAGGCTGCAGCCACCCTACCTCGATACTAATGGAGCACACGGCATGTGTGGGATCCACCAGCTTCAAACTCCATGACCTGCTGCAACCCCCAGATATGCTTCTCCTCCTGCTCCGCTTCCAAAAGAGTGAGTGGCCATTTTTTCGCGCTGCTTGACTTTTAAAGCTAACGCTCAAGAATGGTCTCTCACTCTTGCTGTATTGAAGCAGTGCTTTAAATGGTGACATGAGCGCCTAGTAATAGTGTGTGAGCGCTACGGGAAAGTATGGTACATGCACACGTGCACACTGCAGCGAACACTGATCACTATTGAACATAAAAGTACCATCACATTATGTTGTTTAACCATGAAATCAGTACATCTTATGATAATTTCCAAAGTGATTCTATTGACAATGGTAAAACAGTGTTTGAACCACTTAATATGCTATTTTGGGGTAGAAATACCACATGCTTGCTCCATATGAAGGAGTAAAATTGATCCACCATCTGAACACTTATACATGGGAACTAAATGATGACTGTGGCAAACTATGGTACTTGAGCGTTAGTAAATGCCCTTAAAATGGCCAAATATTTGCATACACAACTAGAGATGTATTTTCCCGAAGTAGCAATATGCAATAGTCACAGTTATTCAACTTTAAGAGTTGTCCCTGGGGTGTTCATTTCTTGAGAAGGGTGAGCACATTGAGGGGGTTTAGGTCTTCCTAGAGTATAAGCTCAGGAGGAGTACAAAGTCTTCTTGGAGAAGTATTTAACCTTCTAAAGAAGTGCCTTTACCTGGTTGATGTTTGTATAGATTGTAATTTCTCCGTAGGGGCAAGAGGTCTTCTAGAAGGAGATGTCCCTCAATGGAGTAGCCTTCAGTGGAATCATAGGTGATGGTATAGAGATCTCTGGTACAACCTGAGGTAAAGTGGTTATGGAGATGGCCTACGGGGGTGTATTTTCTGCTGCACATAGTCCATCAATCAGACATATCACTTACAAATCTGTCGGAGTGGCAGCCTTTACTATGACCTAGGCTTGGAAATCCACCAAGGTTTCAAATCATTAATGTAAAGGTTAGAGAAGGAGAGGCTAGTAGCCAGCTTTGGCAAACACCTTTCCAAATAGGAAAAGAGTAACTCAGCTGCCCCCGGCAACAAAACAGATTGTATTTTTGTGGTTGGCTGCAAATTCTTGTGTGATTGGTCGGGGCAAACTGACAAATGCACACTACTTTCACTATACAGAGGTGACTTTACTATGTTATACTGTTATTACTATATTGCTAAGTCTTATATCCACAAAATATATCACATAATCTTCGTTTATAGGCATTATTATAGAGAATGGTCAGCTGCCCTGATTATCAGTTAGAGAGCATCTTGAAGAACTCATAAACACAATGCAATGAAGTTGCGGAATGATGGATTAGAGAAAGAATCTTATATGGTGCACACAGACAAGTTAGTGCACCAACTCCTAAAGGCATACATGGCAGCTGGGTCAAATAAAATGTTAATAGGTACTACTACCGAGGCAATTACTTTTGTTCCCATGAAGAAGGTTGTCTGGACATTTGGGTGGCACTGTAGGTTTTTGGGCATTGGCAGAACTGTGTACCATGTTTCTCCATCTTTGCCATGGAGTTTCAGGGGTCCCCACTTGCTGTTCTTGGAGGATGGCAGCAGAGGTTGCCAGGACAGCATTGGAGATTGTTAGGCCATTGGCTTGTGTATGATTAAAGTTCTGCCTGGTTCAAAATGGCCCCCACACACACTATATCTTACGGCATCAGGAATAAAGATCTCCGCTAAAAGGCCCCAATTCGGGCGCCGATCGGGTATTGCAGCGCCGACCCGATAAGGAGCAGACCCGATGATGAGGCAATACATCCTGTGACTTGGGTGTGTGAGGGTCTTTTTCCAAAAGGAGGAAATGTTCTCCTGCCTGTCGTGATTTAATAACTATGTATCACTGACTTGATATCAACCTACTGTATTCTTTAGGAACAGCATACCATTCGGTTTCTTGGTTCAAAATGGCCACAGCCTTTTTATAGCTTTTCTTTCCTTAATTGCTCATTTCCCAGTCCAAGATGACCATTATTGATTTCCGGGTTGTTGATCCTTCACTTCTGGGTTAAAAGGGCTGTGGCAGTATTTAAACTGGCACACCCTTCTAGACTATGCCTGGCAAAGTCATAGTTGGTGGAATCTCGTGCTGCCAATGGGTTTGCTTCCCCCGCCATCTTTGTTTGTATGCAACTTTGTGTTTTAGGGTCCTCCCTCTGATTCTTGGGTCACTGTTTGCTAGTTACTCTTTCCAGTTACTCTTGCAGCCTTACCCATAGGAGTGAGTCTCCAGCTTCCGCATGGTCCAAGTTTGCCTCACAAATAATGGTGGTAAGTGTACCTGATTTCTGGTTACCTTTAATATTGACAAGTGTTTATTGTGTTATTAATTCCTTACTTACTGATGCGCTTTTGACACACATACCCAAACTGCCTGTTCAATGTTGTTTCTTCTGCCTTCCCTCACTTTGTTACCACTGTTTCCCCTAATTTCACATACCCAACTTCTACAGCACAAACAGGGCTGAGGGCATGAGAAATTGGGACCCTGGAGGATAGTCTGTGAAGTCTAATACTTTGCTCATAAAAGATTTGGAGTTACAATGGGATGCAAGATGATCCATTTGCCACTTTGTCACAAGCTGTATATGGCATACACAGGGGGCCAAAAACAGCCAGAGCAGAAAGGAGGCTCCTTTGTGATAGAGTAAATTGGTGGTAAGATCGAGCTGCTCTGCCTCCTCCTACCTCACTGGCTAATTTATTTGTGCCTCCAAAGCTCGACTCAGCTGGTGGGCCCTTTGTGGATCCGTTCGCTGGTCATCCCATGACAGCTGCCTCATCACTACCAGAGATCCAATTTTTTTGTTCTCCTTTTTTGGCACAATGGCAACTACATTTTATGTCTAGGCCACATCAATTTCTACATAATATGACCAAGATCCCCTTCATGCAGTCTTATTTTACTAAAGTGGCTCTCACATGGACAACTCCCCTGTCTGCAGTCTTATGGTACCTTTTTGACTCAGTTTGGTTCACTTTTTAAGAAGATACACTCCTCCTAGGAAGTACATGTAGCGTTGTTCACCTTACATCTGGGGAATCAATACCTAATACTATATATGGAACACTTCAAGAGGTTGTGCTCAGCAGCTGCATGGACTGATGAGACGGTTGCTGCTGTCTTTTATTCAAGGATTACATTAAAATATTTTTAAAAACTCAGTATCTTTGCTGGTAAACAGACCAACCACAGCTAAACCACTTATTGATTTGGTGCTACAATATGATGATCAGTTTATCAATCATTGAAGGGAATGATGACAAGAAGTATGGAGAATCCCTCATACTTTCAGAATTCCACCAGAGACCCCATAAATGACTACTCCTGAAGTAGGACCTAAGCAGAAAGGTTGCACCAGACTGAGGTTGACGTCTGCTGAAAGGGAACATTGGCGCATGGAAAGCTTCTTATGTTTATTGTGGAGGTGCTGGTAATTTTCTCAACAATGCACTCATCTGCGGGAAAACTATTATGCTTGGTTCTAAGCAGTGATTAGGACCTGAGAATAAAATGTTAGGAGCCTACTGTAGGCTCTGTCCATTTTTTCATACCCATGTCATCTTTGCCTAAATTACCCCTGCATATATCAACATTATAGGTTTCTGGAATGTCTGGATCTTTATGGATACCAAGTTTGCTGAGACTAACCAGACAGCCTTATCATTAAGATCACAGTGGAAACTATCTATGTCACAGATGGTACTCCATTAACATCAAAGGATATTATAAAAAAAAGCATACTACTTACTCTTGCAGCCTTCTTTGGTCACGTGGAATCATTGGTTTGCAACTTCGTCTGTGCTCCTGTGTTTTCAATCACGTTAAGAACCACATGGCTCTTGATTCAGACCATTTGGGAGAACAATACCATTGCATTCACTTCCCCTCATTGCCACAGTGCATGCCTTTCCATCAATGTCATGAAGAACACTAGCAATGTTTCCTGTGCAGCAACAACTCAGCATCAGAATTGTCTAGATGTTTTTGAAGATAAATAAACATTTACCTTACCACCCACAGTTCCATTGATCGTATTCCGGAAGCTTGCATTCTTGATGATAGTCAATAAAGGTAATATTTAGTAGTTTCATCCATGGGCGGTCTGGACGTTGCAAGCACTGGGCGTTTTCCCGGTGGGCCGGAAAAGTGAGGGCTGGTTTTTTAGTGGTGGGGCCAGACCCCGTGGTGGCCTGTACAGCATAATTGCCAGGGCTGGTTTGTGTTCCCAGACCGGCCCAGGTTTCACCTGAACAGTGGACAGCCCTCAGAGAATTTTTTTTTGATGTAATGTTTAGCCAACTGTTTAAATAATAAAACAGTTAAAAGAAAAACGAACTTAAAGAACCCATTCAAGTGTAAGTAAAAGATGGAGAAGCAATACAACAAATAAAAATGGCACTAATTAGACAAGGGGCTCAAACAAAGACCAAACAGGAGAAATATCAAATTGAAATGAAATGTAAAATGGATTGTAGTAATACATGCTGACTGCAAGCTGAAAATAGAAGCTATTGCTTCAGTTGTGAGGATGGTGGAGGAATGCATTGAAGGAGGCACAGAGTAGTGTGCAAGAGGGAATAGCAGCCTTCAAGAGCAGTGCTATTGAACATATATTGAAAATCGACTCAAGACTTGAAACATTCCACAGTTTGCAGAGGGATGCCAAACTGGGAGTGTTCGATGTTCCCTCTAGGGTCATCGATGTGTTCTTGGCAGAGGAGATTGTAAGAGTAGTCTGTGACCTCCTAGGCTCGATGAGTGAGGGTCTCTATCAGCTGATGGGATCTAGGAGGAATGGTTCTTTCTCAGCTGGGATGGTCGTAGTGTTGCTATGTTCGCCTGAGCACTGGGATGAAGTCATTATAGCAATGCTCCGATAGAAAGTGGAGAAGCTGGAAGGAAGTTTTTCTTCTATTTCCGGACCTGAGTCCAGGGACATTGTCAAAAAAAAAGTGTTGCTAGACATCAAGAATAGGTTGCAAACCAGGGATCTGGAGGCCTTTGTTGGCCTTCCGATTAAGCTTAAGGTGGTTCATCAGGGGAAGAAATTATTTTTTTCCTGCTGGTTGAGGCTACTGCGTGGCTTTCCTATGCCTCTTGGAGGATATTGAGGGTTGGGTCATAACTTCTTGATGAGTATTCCTGCAGTGCTGATGTGTGTTCTGTGTTTTAGGTTGATGGGGTAAATTTGGTTTGAATAGGATAGTTTGGAACACTTGTCTGTACAGGGCTGCAATTGCTGACTTTTATCTACACATCATGAGGTTGTCCTGAAAATGTAATTTCTATTGCAATAGACAATACTTAAAATAAATTCAATAAAAATAGAAAAATACTAAAGATAAATGTGCAAAGGGTTTGGTAAGGCTTTAGCTATGCTGGCCCTAGACTTTCCTCCCAGGTCATAGTTTTATGTTTTTATTGCCCTATCTACTGCCTCTAACATGGAAGGATCCTCATGCAAAAAAAAACCTGCGTCTGTCGGGCCACCATCACATGGTAGCATTTTAGTCCAGTTGGAACTGTTTACATTTATCAAAGACTGACCCCTTAAACAATGGTTTCTCCACTTAAAATGTCCATTGAATGTACGTGAGGGACATGTTAGCATGTGAAAATATCCTCCATTCTGTGTAAGACAGTCCTGTGCAAGAAAGCGATGGCCTTGAATGTGCTGCCATAAATGGAAATGCTTGTTCAACACATTCTCACCAGTGGTTGGAAGGCAGGGTGCTTCAAGTGCGGTGCTCGCGGTGGCTCCATTGCCAGAAACACCCAACCTCTAAATGAGCTGTGAGAACCGAGCGTTGCTCGGACAGAACATACATAACATTTTTGACAGATGCATCATTACTGCCAAAACCCACATGAGGACACTAGTGTCCTCCAGTCAGATCGAAGAATATGGGTGGGTCCAGTCAAAATAGCCACCTTTGAATTTAGAACAATTTTGGAGTAAGAAATTTTCAATCAGGACCAGCCGGATGGTTTTATCGCAGTGGGGACCAGTGGAGGTTTATTCTCGATATGGAGAACACACTGAGGAGGATATTTACAAACAAATGTCAGAGCGTGGTGTTACTCCAAAATTGCTAACGCCACGCTCTTGACATTTTTTAAATGCAGGGATGCGCCGTATTTACAAAAATACGGCGCATCCTTGCATTTCCTCTAGCGCTGGCACTAAAGAAGCTGCCTAGCGCCAGCACAGGCACCTTTGCGCCGTATTACAAGGGTGCCTGCGATGCAGGGGTGATTCTTTGGGTGCAGGAAGGGACACCTTCCTGCACATAAACAATCTTTACAGGCGATTCGCTGTTTCTATATGTGCTGCAGAAAGCAGCACACATGTAAAGAGCAAAATACGAGAAAAAAAAAACATTTCTCCTCGTATCGCCTGTTTAAGCCCAGGTATTTCCTGGTCCTATTTTTGGCACTCCACCATACCTTCTAAATATGGGGCTGCGTCAAAAACCAATGAGGTGTTGCGGCGGAACGCCCACGGCAACACCCAGACTGCTGTGGTAAGGGGCATATTTAGAAGGTATGGGGCTTAACGCCACCTTGTAAATATTGGGTTGGGAGCAATGCCACCGGAGTGTCGGAAAAAGTGCCGCTCCGCTGGCATTAGGGACTTGTAAATATGCCCCTAAATGCTGGACATTTGGGGGCCGATTACGACGCGGTCGTAAAGGCACCGACACTCGGTCGGAGCCTTTTAGGCCGCATCGTAATAGGCCGCTCGGATTCATTTATGACCACCTCATTATGATGGAGCAGATGTAAACTAATCCGACCGGTCATTCCGGCTGGCATCCGATGGGCTTGAAGAGCCCGTCCGCCAGTCGGAAGCCGTGTAGTAATCTCAAGGGTGGGCCTTTCTGCCCTTGAGATTACAATGATGATTTCCAACATGGTTTCCATGCCGGTCTGTCCGACATGGAAACCATGCTGAAAATCATCTTTGGGGCCCCCCAGCAGGGCCCCCTTTGGTGCACGGCCTCCAGTTGGAGGCCGAGGGGGCACCTATGGTGCCCCCTGTTGATGCCTGCACCCTGAGGCAGGCACCTTGAGGTGCCTGCCACGGGGTGCAGGGATGAACTGCTCCTCTCATTTCACAGTGACAGCATGCAGTCCGGCCGGGTTATAGCTGGAATGCATGCTCCCATTGTAAAATATAGGAATGCGACCGAACAGTGTTCGGTCGCATCCTAATGGGCTAGTCGTGACCACCGACCGGGTGTCGGTCGGTCCCATTGTAGTGTAGCTCCTATTTCCCTAATAGGCTCTGCGCATTGGAATAATATACCCTATAGGTTTGACATAGGACTAAGGTCGGTATGTCCCTATCGAGTATATTAAACTTAATTACTTGTGCCAGCTAGCTCAGAGGCCACTAGAAACTCCTTGATGAACAAGAAGGGCGTAGTTTCTGGCAGCCGCAAAACATTACAACTTTGTTTCCCTTATAGAATCAGAACGTGTCCCAGAGTCGTAGAATTAATAGATAACTATTTCACTCAGCTCAATCGTGCATGCTTAGTTTTCCCAAAGTTACACAGAAAGAATAGACGGGCGTTTCAATAAAAGATTTATTGAACAGTCTTGTTTCTCGTGTAAGTAAAATGTGCTGTTACGATCACAAGACAGTATGCAAGATAAATAATGTACAGCGTAAGCAATAGAAATAAATAATACTGCGCTAGCATGATCTTTAGTAGATATTCATTTACATAAATAACATAGACTAAGAATGCGAGTACTCATACGATGCGTCTCTAAGCTAGTTCTACCCCAATGTGCCTAACCTAACCTAGGTGTAGGGAGAGGTATGAAGTAGGTGGAGTATTCCTTACTATGGTATACTAAGAGTATGTTAAGTCTAGTATGCCTAGTATGCCAAGAGTCCCTCTAGGTTTCTAGTCAGCTCCATACCTTAAGAATGAGAGAGGTAGGAATCTCTTGCCAGACTCGAACTCCAACACCCCGCGAGGGAAGTCAGATCACTGGAAGCTGGACTCTCTGCGTGCAGGGATGACAGCGTCTTCTCAGTGCGTCAGGCCGGGAAACGGGCTCCTCTGAAGTCGAGGTCTCCTCTGATTTACAAGGGCTAGGGAAGGTATATTTATACCTGAGAGGTACCTCAGAATGTTAGCATTGACGTGAATCGGACAGCGGAAGACGTCATGAATGAACCCCTAAGGTATAACGGTTCATGCATAATAGATGAGTCCTTGAAGAAATCAATAGTCCTGTGCTAGGGAAACTCCCGAAGCCTAAGGGTCTGTTCTTCAAGAACTCGTTGTGACGTTAGGGTGGACGGATGTCAGAGACCATGCCTGTATTTGGAGTGCACGGTTTAATGCCTAAATAAGGACTGGGATTTTATGCCTATATAACGGAAGGGCGAATTGTGCCTATATAAGGACATGATACAGGAAAGCCCGTGTATGGACACCCTAAGAGGAATACAACACCCACTCCACTTTCGTGTGTACGATAATAATAAAATGCTAAACATTTAATATGCTAAACATTTAATATGCTAAACATAAAATGGAGTACCGCATATTGCTAAAAATATTTCTTAAAAGCATTAAAAAGCATTTAAAACCCTATGAAAATGCAAAAGGTACTGTACATTTTAAGCATTGCTTTTCTCAGTTTAAGCATATATTTCGAAATAAAATGCAGTCTGAATGAAATAAGCAGTAATATTTACATGTGACAGAAAATGATCGATAAGTTGTTCAAAAATCAAAGTCAATTCATGTCATGAAAATTAAATGAACTTTTTAGACAAATAAGATGACAAAGTGTCTGAGGAAGTACCGCGAAGTCCGTACTATAAGACTAGTTCTACTTCAAGCAGATTGAATTGCCATTCAGTTTGAAAAAACGGAAAAAAGTTAAATTTGGGAAAAGTTCCAAGTTTTTGAAATATGAAGGCCAAATTTTACTGTGTCTCTGGTACACTGTGGGTTGAATCAGAGTCAGTGTACGGGTCTGGTGTAAACATGAGACCATCTATTTCTGTAGACAAAATATCGTCCACTGAAGTTGGTGACAGTCGGAACACCTCGTGTAGTAGATTAATTGCACAGACATGTGAAGCATCGCTTTCAGCATAGGTTGCCGCAGCAATGTTCGTGTCCGTTGTTACCTGTGTGCCTGTAGATCCATCTCGTACCTCAGCAGCAGCTGGAAGCGACTGTGAGATCTCAATGAATGCCGTCATCAGGATTGGTAGCCTCTGGGGACAACACAGAGCATGGGCCATTATCGGGTCCAGCAGAGTATCGATATCCGTTGGCGTAGCTGATGGAAATGTTAGACAGGTGTCCAACACGCATTCTTCACCGCATAGCAGGCATCGTAGAACAGGTAAGATGCAATCTTGCCAGATTGGTCTGAATGACAGGAACCACGTGATATTAAGTTCCCGTAGACGAGTCATGCCCAAAAGCTGTACTATTCGCTCACAGCACTTTCGTTCAAGGAGAGCTTTCTCCACTTCGCTCGGAGTGATGTCTGCGAATAGGCTGGCCATAGCGTTATAGCAGGAAGAGAAATAGAATTCCGGCAACAAGTGCTAGAATTAATGGTATGCCACCAAACACCGAATGTGCAAAGTTCAGGATGATTCCGAGTATTGCCTGGAAAGGTGCTAACAGACCGGAACAGATGCTCTTAAATACATGTACAATTCCGCTTGTATCAGACATGTTAAAGATACGTCCTATCATTTCCACGAAATGTATAGGGCAGTTTGTACGTATTAAAGTCTGTATCTCAGCCGAAGTCCTTGCTACTTGTAGATCATAGGTTTCTTTGGCCGAGGTCAAAGGCACTGTTTGCTGTAAAAGCATGGCTTTCATTCTGCTCAAAGTATCAAATCTTATAAAAGAGACGTTCAGCGAAGGCCACAAAGGCGACTCCCTGACTGTGTCTATTGGGGCAAACAATACTTGCATACAGCAAGTGACCCTGGAGTTGACCCTTACTAGATATGGGATGCCTGGCAACATGCTGCAGCAACTCTGATCATTCAACATGAGGTAACTCCCATTAGAAAGTTGTCCAAACGTTGGATTAATCACAGCAGCTGGTGTACCCTGCTGATGGCAAGACAAATTTGCCACAGAACCATTGCAAGCCCTGTGTAAAGAAATGTCCTGACATATAAGTGAACCGCTCAGTGCACTTTTACAGTGTGTACCGCTCAAAAACACTTCACGATCCCCACTCCAACATCTATATGTATACGGTAAATCCCAAGATGTCTTAATGTATTCCTTACCCAACCTTTCATATTTGCCTGCTTGCATTTGTCTGAGGCAATACTGAAACTGAAAAGTAGTCACAGGTAATGTGATTTTGCCATGAATGAGCCATTCTGTAGCTGGTTTTTCTGCCACTGTGAATGGTAACTTTTCCAGTTTTTCAATGCTCAGCACTGTATACTTTGCTCCTCTTTGTGCCAGTTCGATCTGTTTATCAGTTAGATTGTAGTCTGCAAACAGAGCCGACGTGTTGATGAAACGCCAAGGCACATAGCCCGCACGCAAAGATTGCAGCGTCCAGCTTAATAACACAATAGAACGTAATTGAGATTGGCCTTGCTGTAACATCGCCAAATCTTGTTCTAGTATGTCGATACCAGAGGATACAATGCCATCCAATGAATATATTCTGGAGGACAAAGTTGTTAACCCATTGTCGACCACAGAGAGGGTTTTCTCTAAATTAATACGATCAAGTTCACGTATTCGTTCTGCGGCCTCCATCTGTGACACCTTCCATGCTTCATTATAAGCAGCATAAATGCCGGCATATATGAAACGTTTTTGATGCGGTTTTCTTGGTCCAAGCAAGAATTCCCTAAGGTCTGCGTCTTCTGTAAGTAAGGATAAGTGTTGTTTCACATCCTATAGTGTAGATTTCTGCAGCCAATCGAGGCATAATTTACCTACACTGTGGGGCCAATTCCGATCTCGGCCGGTAGGGCTCCGAATCGGATTCGGCTTAACCGGATCCGATTCGGAGCCCTATTTCCCGACCGATTCGTACGCTGACGTCCGGGCGAGCGAGTACGATGCGAAATCGCCGACCGACTTCGTCCGGGCGTCCCGACCACTCCGACCGACTCGTTCCCGGGTCCTAACCGCACCGACCGACTCGCTCGGACTCGACTCGCACGGCGCAATGGAGACGTTCTCCGGCCGGGTAAGTACGATGCGCGCCGCTGAGCAGCATCCGACCGAGCTCGCGCACTTCCGACTCGAAAGAAGCAGTCGGAGCCAGCACTTTGGGGGTCCGTGGTCGGACCCCTCTGTACGGATAGCTCGCGCGAGGTCGCACACAGGGGGACTCCAGTCCCTACCTGTGCGTGTGCGGCGCCGAACCGCATCGACGCGAACTCCGCTGTAGGGGCGCCCTTGTTCGCCTCGCACTCCATTGGAGGCAATGGGAGCTCCAGCGTACGCGTTGTACGACCGGCTCCCATTGACTTCAGTGGGAGTCCGACCGACTCGATGTCCGATAGGCATACGTGCGCATCGTGACTCGTTCGGTCGGGCTTGCACGGGTCCGAATCGGTCGGAAATCTCTCTGGGTCCGGCTCGGTCATAGAGATTTCCGGCCCGAATCGGAATCGGCCCCTGTATGTTGTTACTACCCCCGGATGATGTCTTTGGACGTATCTTGGGTCTGGCCTATGAATAGTAAATCCCTGAGTTTTATTCAGGAATCTTTCCTGACAGTTGTTCGTGTCTGTGGGCCAGATCAACCATTTTCTCCAATCAGGATTAGATCTGTTGAGTTGTAGTATTTGGTCAACTGTAACCGCTGCCTGTGTTTTGTTATCACTTGCAGGTGTTGGTACAGAAGGTGTTTTCATCTCTTTGATCTTGGCTAGTCCAAGACAAGATGTTTGTTGGACAGTTTCATTCAAAAACATTATTTGTTCAGGGATGATACAGGCTCTAAATAAAGCTTCTATCCCCTGCACTTGCCAATCTTTAGTACCCCAGACAGTTTTCGTGTCTATTGTGTCTTTCCATAAGTCGAAACCCTGTCTAGACAGTTGGGCAATAAATGCTGCAGAGTAAATCTGTTTCGTATTAGTTAACATAATTTTCAGTCCTGTTTTGTTTACATTTTTATAGTAAAACGTTTCTGGATCAGATGTATTGTAACCTGAAAAATATGGAAACTTGTTAGCAAATGTTTTTGAACTACCCTTTGGTGGTGTAGGACAATGCTCCCATTGGTTAAACATAAACACATTTCTAGGGTTTGCAGATTTATGCAAATAATGATGACCATAGTGGTTATAGCAATACAGCTGTTCATAGTCTGATGAACCCTCTAAATATTCATTTTTAGAAAATGCAGCAGATTTTTCTAGATCAAACATTATGTCCTTAACAGTCTCAAAGTCCCAATCATCAGAATAGGTACTGGACGAAATGAGATCACTTAGTGAAATTTTAAACAAATGTGGAATGTTCAATTGTTCCGTCGGGCCAAAGATATCAAAATCAGTTTTGTCCCACACTATACCATCCTGTATAGGAACGGCTGTGATGTTCACTGTTGACAAGTCTCTTGCTTCACGATGGGAAGATTTATGAGGTTTCAAAAGTACGTTCACATCTTTTCCTTCAGTGTTCACATGGATGTATCTGCCATTTATAAGCACGCTCATAGTTGTAACCAAAGCTAGCCAAAGCAGGAAAACAAATATTCCAGAAATAATCCAGAGTTCAATCCATGGAGAAACCAGATAAGTCTTTTTCAGAAAGTGAAGAAAGTCTTGTACTTGCTGCTTGAATGTTAATGATGCTGGCGTCGTTTCAGGTTCACTCGGATCTTCTGAGAACGTATCAAAGTTAATGAAATAGCCAGAAGCAGTTCTGTCAATTGTTGGAATTGCATCAGGATTTGTAGAAATCGCTGGAACCAGTTGATCACTTGCTACATTGGTGTAGACAGGTGTATTTGGACGAACTGTTACTTGATTTTCAAGAGGGATGAGTTCCATAGCATTGTTGCTTAGTCCTTCATCTGTTACTGCTGAATTCCCAATTGTTATCAGTCTTTCAGTCTGAACCTCTTGGATAGTAGCGAGAGGAGTGTGTCTGCTACTAGGTCGGAGTCCACGAGGCCTACTACTTAGTATTGGCCACATACTGTGGTTTGATGAGGTCGATGGACACAAATCTTTTCTCCTTTCTTCCAGCAAGGGGCGGCAGAAGTACTGTTCTTGTTCCTTGAACTGCTAGGACAGGTACTGGTTGTCTGTAAGAAGGTCCAAATTCCTTCTTGTCCACAATCTTTTCTCTGACTAGATCCCCAACTTTTGGAATCCAGACAGGCCTTGCTGGGACCGCCGGTTTTTCCCCAGTGGTGGTTGGCTGCAGGAATACGTTGCTTTGTTTCGATCTTAGTTCATTGAGTTCCTGTAAAACAGCCAAACGATCTTTGATATCAAACGGTTTATTTTCCACCACTGTGCCTACGTGATCGAGGTCTGGTACCCACATTCTTGTCCCAAATAGGACCTCATATGGAGTGACCCCCTAGAGAACTTCTTGGCAGGTTATTTAATGAGCGTTGGACCCCATAAAGATGTTTGACCCACCCATCACCCGAACCTAATACCCTAGCTGTTATAGACTGCTTTATGTCCCGGTTTTTCCTTTCCACAACCGAATTTCCCTCAGGATGGAATGGAGAAGAGTACCGCAATGCAACGCCCAGACTGGCCATGGCTTCTTTGTAAGCCCGAGAGCTAAACGCAGGGCCCTGGTCAGAATGTAGCGTGCCTATTGCGTATGTGCCGATAAAGACTTGCAAATCTTTTATAACAGTTCGAGCGTCAGCCGAGCGCTGAGGCCATATCCATAGGAACCTTGATTCAGTATTTGTGGGATTGCATTTGTCCAGTGGGACGCATGCGCATAGATAGTCTAATGCTGTCTAACAGTGGTGTCTGTACTGGGCAGCTGCATTCGCAGCATGGTGTCTGGTGGCTTTCTCGCTGTAATTTACAGTCTAAAGCAGTTATTGATGAATATGTGAATTTCTGTATTCATTCCAGGCCACCAGTACATCTCTTTTAACGTCAATATTGTTTTAGAGATCCCTAGATGTGACAGACCCTCCCCCAAATGTGCTTCATAAATCAAAGCTGCTCTACGTTCCATGTTTGGAATTACCCTATCCCCCACTCCAGGGATTCGAGCAAAAGGAACGTTGTTCGCATCAATTACATAAGAGTACTTGAGTGGAAACTTTTTGGTAACGCTGCACTGCTGCCCTTGCTTGTAGCATTGACAGCCAACATTATCTCACCGTCTATTTTCGTTTTTGAATGAGTGATCGCAGCTACGGAAGCCGCCTGAACAGCCCCCTTGCGGCTTCGTCAGCCAATGAATTCCCTGCAACGTGAACGCCATCACGTTGATGACTCAGTGTGTGGATCACGTGAGCCTTTGGTAGTTCGTTTTTCAACTGAACTACTTGTTCCCAAAGCGTTTTGTGCTTTATTGTGCCACCTTTCGCATCTTTGAACCCATTTTCAAGCCAGTTTTGTATATATTCATTATACGACTGCACACAGTAGAAGGAATCGCACACTATTAGTGTGGGGAATTCTTGATCTGTACTTTCAAGTGCCAGTTTGAATGCTTGTAGTTCAGCTCGCTGAGCTGTACAATCTCCTAGAGATTGAGTTTTTGTGACCATAGGTCTGAAGATGCCATCTCGCATGCGACCTTTAACGATTGCACACGCTGCACTGTAAGCTTGCTTACTCCCTGTTGCGGGTTGTGCGGATCCGTCAGTGTAAATTATGAATTCGTACTGATCGAGAGGCAGAATTTCAGTGGGCAGAGGACATTCTTGTTCATATTGCAGGAATGCTTGTGTTTTTAAATCTGGGTCAAAAACATATTCAACATCTGTTGCAGCAAGAGAATTAACCCATTGTATCCATCTTGGATGTAGTGCTTTAGCATTTGGAATGCTTGCTTTTGTGACCGCTTCTAAAGCTGGTACTGGGGTTACGACAATAATGCGTTTCCCTTGTGCTAGGGCTCTTCTTTTGCTACAGCGGTTTGAACTGCTGTCAGAATTTTTCAGTTGAAGTGAAGCGCATTTCTGCTTGTGTATACAAATGAGATTTGTATGCGATTGGTATTTTTTCACCCTCGTTAAATGTTAAGTAGGTGAATCCGCATTGACCCGAAATTATTCGGATCACCAGGTTGCGTTGACTTACGCGTGTTTGTAAGTGATTTGTTGCTAACATGTTAGCCTGGAGTGAACGCAAGATTTCTGTGTGTTCCTGTGTCCAGTTTTTGATTGAAAAATCAGGTTTGATTAATGCGTAGAGAGGTTTAACCCTTTCTGCGTAATTTAGAATGTATGTTCTTCCAAAATTGTAGGAAACCCAGGATGGATTGTAAGTTTTTCAGCGTTTTTGGAGGTTGGAGCAGCGCACATTTCTCTAGAAAGTTAGCTGCCAAGCTCTTGCCTTCACTTGAAAGCTCATATCCTAGAAATAGGACATTGAGATGGGCAATTCTGGACTATTTGAAGTTGAATTTGTAGCCCTCAGAGGCGAAGCCCAGTATAATGGTGCTCACCCTGTTCAAGTGTTTGTCCAGGTCATCGTCTGTCAGATAGATGTCATCGACATAGGACAATGCCTCATTGTCATAGATTTGTAGTAACTCCGTTACTCTCGCTGAGAATAAACCCGGGCTGTTCTTGAACCCTTGTGGGAGTCGACAAAATTGACGCTGGGTCCCCATTATGGAGAAAGCTGTTAAGTACCTGCTTTCAGGTGCTATGTTTTGACAAAAGAAACCATTTGAGGTATCTAATGTCGTTTTATATTTTGTACGCACAATGTTATTCATTAATGCTGTGCTATGTGCATTTTGCACTGCAAATGTTTTAGAACAAGTGTTTAAGTGTCTGTAATCCAAAACTAGACGATATGTGTTGTCTGGTTTGGAGACAGGAAACAAAGGATTGTTCATTGAGGAGGTGCATGTTTCAATCACCCCTTGGTATTCAAGTTGATCTAAGATCTCCCTGACCTGTTTTTTAGCTTCTTGCTTTATTGGGTACTGCCTTTGTGCAGTTGGTTCATGTTTCAGATGTATTTTATGGTGAGGTGAATCCTCATCCCATCCTACATGATTTTTATATAATGCTGGGGCCTGGGCCACTGCCCATTTCCTGGCATATGTATATTTTAGGTGAATTGGAATATGGTTGGAGAAGGCAGGCATAATAATGTCCTCGCCGTGTGGGCACTCCCTGACAAATTGTGGTGGCCAGTCTTTTTCTGCTAGAAGTATGTCATAGCCCCTTGATAGTCTTTCCCAAAAAAGTGCTTTCACCTGTCTAGGTATGTCTCCCTCCATCCGGAGTGTTATTTCATATAACTTTTGTGGAGTACTAACCCTGGTGTCTACAGTCTCAACTGTAACGTACTCATTCAAGTCCACTATCTCCAGAAGTTCCTTCAGGTTCTGGCGAGCTATTGTGACTTCTGCTGCACTGTCCAGCATTGTCTGAGCCCATTCTCCGTTCTTGAGTTGTGTTCTCAGTATTCTCGGCATGTCTGATCTTTAGACCTGCTACTTTCTTTTGGAGAATTGAGGTTTTGATTTGTTTTTCGGAACGTGTTTGTCGTCTTTCGATTTCACGCGTTCTTCTCTATGTTCTGACCGTCCTCTTCTTTCCGATGTCTGTGACGAGATCTGAAAGGTACGAGAGGAACGTGTATCAGTATCTTGATACCTGTCAGGTTTTCTCAAATTATCCCTATTCCTGAGGTTATACCTCCTTTCAGAGGGCTCCTTTGAGGAGACCTACCTCGGGATTGAGAACGTTTCTCGTTTGAATGTTGTTTATTAGTCTCCCACTTCTTTTAGAAGATGTAGGAGTTTGTTTAATTGAGTCCTTCTCAGGACTTTCAGATAGTTTTGGCTTCACTGGTCTTCCACCCAAACTATCTCTGCCTAATTCTGCATAAGATTGTTCAATTATTCTGGGTAGCTCAGTTTGATGTTCTGTAACATCAAATTCCTTAATTTTTGGCGGATCGCCACTGCTGCTGCCTCCCCTTTAATATTAGATAATATTATTGTTGAGACCTGGTCGAAATTTTTCAGTAATTTCATACCTAAATTCAGAGCAGGCTCTGCCCCGTATTCGTTTTGAATTTGTTTCAGGACATCAGGTATTACCGCAATTGATGGAATGCCATGTGTTTTAGTATAGATGGCAGCAAAGACTGAGCCCCAAGTGGTGCAGTCTTCCAGTTGTGGTGTGATCCCCATTGGTAAACTGATTGTTAGGATTCTGTGTTTCTCATACGGGCTAGTATTTGGAAATACTGCTTCGATTTGAGTAATTTTTGAGCTATCCAGAATGGAATTTGCTCACGTTTTGTGGGCATTTTACCCATGACTGCGTATAGAGTCTGTGGTGTAATTTTTAGTGTATTCCCCTGTTGAGGAGTTTGATTTGGAAGTGTCAATGGTGGTTGGACTGTGAAAGTCTGCATGACATATTGGACTAGTTGTCTGTAGATTTTTATTAACTCTGTGAGTTGAGTAAGTAGTTCCTCGTCTGACATTATATCCAGTTCAGGATGAGGTGTGTAGCTGGCTAGAATCGGCCATGTTGCTCCTGGTCTACCTAGTGGACCGAGCCTGGTAATGTTTCTGTGATGTTTTAGGGCGCCTTTAAACCAGAGCTGATGCTCCTGGTATGTTAGTGGAATTTCAATATCCTCGAAAGGAATATATTCCTCTGGTGGATCATCTTCTTTGTAGAAGTGAAACAGTTTTGTTACTGGATTGGATTCAGGAAATATTACCCATGAATAGAATACCTCTGTCTGAAAGGATTCGTGTGCCTCTATCACGAAAACTGCTCTACCGCCTCTTGGTGGTAGGCCATGTTTTATAAGTTTTAGAGTGATGGCTCTTCTTAAGTTTGGATGGATGTCTATAACACCCTCCTCGGTTCCATCTAAACCTGTAATGTTATAAACTGCTGCTTACAGCTGGCTAATCGCAGCACCACGTTCACGGTGTCGTTGTCGGAGTCAGGCATTTTGTTTTTGAAAAATGTAGAACAAGTTTCAAGGAAACAAAGATAAGGTGCACAATATTTTGGAACACTGTATCCTTCAACGTTGAGCAAACCAAACAGCTAATATATAGGGTGCTTCCCTATGTAGCCGTGGCGGATACTTAACCCTGCCCACTCCAGACGTCTTTTTGAGTATATGGGTAGGGGTCTCTGAGAAAAAATCACGGCTGAGTTACTCAGTATCTAGCGTTAAATTACTGCCTTACCAAACCGTTGGGCGCCATGTAGTGTAGCTCCTATTTCCCTAATAGGCTCTGCGCATTGGAATAATATACCCTATAGGTTTGACATAGGACTAAGGTCAGTATGTCCCTATCGAGTATATTAAACTTAATTACTTGTGCCAGCTAGCTCAGAGGCCACTAGAAACTCCTTGATGAACAAGAAGGGAGTAGTTTCTGGCAGCCGCAAAACATGACAACTTTGTTTCCCTTATAGAATCAGAACGTGTCCCAGAGTCGTAGAAACAATAGATAACTATTTCACTCAGCTCAATCGTGCATGCTTAGTTTTCCTCAAAGTTACACAGAAAGAATAGACGGGCGTTTCAATAACAGATTTATTGAACAGTCTTGTTTCTCGTGTAAGTAAAATGTGCTGTTACGATCACAAGACAGTATGCAAGATAAATAATGTACAGCGTAAGCAGTAGAAATAAATAATACTGCGCTAGCATGATCTTTAGTAGATATTCATTTACATAAATAACATAGACTAAGAATGCGAGTACTCATACGATGCGTCTCTAAGCTAGTTCTACCCCAATGTGCCTAACCTAACCTAGGTGTAGGGAGAGGTATGAAGTAGGTGGAGTATTCCTTACTATGGTATACTAAGAGTATGTTAAGCCTAGTATGCCTAGTATGCCAAGAGTCCCTCTAGGTTTCTAGTCAGCTCCATACCTTAAGAATGAGAGAGGTGGGAATCTCTTGCCAGACTCGAACTCCAACACCCCGCGAGGGAAGTCAGATCACTGGAAGCTGGACTCTCTGCGTGCAGGGATGACAGCGTCTTCTCAGTGCGTCAGGCCGGGAAACGGGCTCCTCTGAAGTCGAGGTCTCCTCTGATTTACAAGGGCTAGGGAAGGTATATTTATACCTGAGAGGTACCTCAGAATGTTAGCATTGACGTGAATCGGACAGCGGAAGACGTCATGAATGAACCCCTAAGGTATAACGGTTCATGCATAATAGATGAGTCCTTGAAGAAATCAATAGTCCTGTGCTAGGAAACTCCCGAAGCCTAAGGGTCTGTTCTTCAAGAACTCGTTGTGACGTTAGGGTGGACGGATGTCAGAGACCATGCCTGTATTTGGAGTGCACGGTTTAATGCCTAAATAAGGACTGGGATTTTATGCCTATATAAGGGCAGGGCGAATTGTGCCTATATAAGGACATGATACAGGAAAGCCCGTGTATGGACACCCTAAGAGGAATACAACACCATGACCGATGCGGTGTTGGGCAGAAGTGATTCCGCCTGACATCGTATTCAGCCCCTTGGTTGTAAAAGTTCCAGGAAAGAGAATGACTTAAGCAAGGTTAACCACTTAGCACTGATGGTCAGGCACAATGTCCCTTTTCATCCCAGTGAAAAGTTACAGATTTGTGAGCAGTCAGTGTATTGTAGTTCAGAACAGCCCAGTGGGAAAAAACAAAGGTTACAGCAGAATAGTGCACCAGAACACCCTTGTGAAATGAACCTCTGAACACTTTTTGCAGAACTGGAAACCCCATTTGCAGCTAGAGGAGGTGCAGTTTTAAAAAGAGGTTGTATTTGTTTGAATGGATGATTATGGTTTACAGTGGCCTTTCAAGGAACTGCAG
This sequence comes from Calotriton arnoldi, assembly GCA_963921515.1. Classification (NCBI taxonomy): domain Eukaryota; kingdom Metazoa; phylum Chordata; class Amphibia; order Caudata; family Salamandridae; genus Calotriton; species Calotriton arnoldi. The sequence goes on along the minus strand of CAWUFW010014500.1, from coordinate 289,120 downwards.
CTAAGGTCCTTTCGTCAAGAAGAAGGCCCCATAAAAGATGATCTCTTAGGTAAAGTGCACCTGTTAAGCACATATTGATGCAACAAGTGATATTTTCCATTGCGTGTTTCCAGAAGCACAAAGATTAACTGAGAATTCTGGAACTTGTGCATTGAGCCACCTCTAGCACATTCCTTTCTCAACTTCCAGTACTTCAGTCTTTTAGAAGACATTTTTTGTACAGCAAGGCATCACATGTCCACCAGCGGAAGAAGATCTAAATTGTCTTCCGGATCTGTTCAGAAGGCTGATTCTCTAAGTTCTTTATTAGCATGTCTTGGGGACAAACATTCAAGCAGGAAGCAAGAAAAGCTCCTCCAATGTTTCTCTTTCACAGTTAAGAGGGGCTCTCTGCAGCAGGCAGTGGTCTTTCTTTATTCATTCCGTCCTTGTTCTTCAGGTCCGGTAGGCTTAGCATGGGTTTCTAAAGGTTCTATTTACTTTGCAATTGGTAGATTTGCCTAGTACAATTCCTAAAAAAGGTCCCAAAGACCCCACATTCCTATTTCTTACAGTATAATGGGTTCTCTTTTGTGGGAGACTGGGTTGTGACACTACAAATCAACCAGAGTCGCTTGCATGCAACAGTGAGACATGGCTGAGGGTTTCCTCTTGAAAAAAGAGGTCGCTCCTACTCCACAGCTCTACATGTTGCAAAACAATGCTGCTGATTTTACTGGAAAGGTGTGAGAAAGGGGATTATTAGTTGGGGTGGATGGTAGTCCACCACAAATAGTAAAAGCACTATTCTTGTTAGGTCCAGTAAAGATTTCAATAATTTAAACCTGAGCACAGTCCATTGTAGCTATGGCACAGAGCAGACAAGCTTAACTTAAGAAAAAGTGGAAAGCATTTAGAACTACCCAAACAGTTAAAAAGTCAGAAACTCAACACAATAAACATCCCACTCCAGGTTGGTCCCAGTTGGAAAGTGGCTTTCACATTTTCAAGAAGGTAGAGTCCTCAACGGGGCAAGCCTGCAGGCTGGATCCGAAGATGGACTCTTTGATATCGGGTTGACAAAGGGCAGGTCTCAGTGAAGTCACCAACGAAGGTGGGAAAAGCTCTGAGCAGGAAAAGTCTGGAGTTTGCGCCTAGAGAGTTGTTGATGTTGGTCAGAATCTGCTCGCCGTCGGGCCCAGCGAAGACGGACTTGGGGCCTGATTTAGACTTTGGAGGGCACAGTAATGTCCGTCAGGTCGACAGAGTAAATTACTCTGTTGCTCTCACAGACATCCCATTCCCCAAATTTAGAGAAAACCACTGGCCTTGATGACAACTCTTAACATACGCAGGGACCATTGCCATCACAGCTGTTCCTGACAATGTTGTAAAAGTTTGATAACAGGCTCTGTCAAAGTTTTCAAAATTTTACTTTTTTTTAAAAAGCCAAAGCCAGAGTTTGTTTTTTAAAAACATGAAAACTAATGACTCCCTCACCATGGGAGTTTCCTAGGGCCATCAGAGGAGCGTACTCCTGCTCCGCTGGTGACGTATGGTCAGTCAGCCCAACTCTAAATCGGGATAGGGGACCATGACTTTGGCAGAGAGGGAACTCTGTTGTGATGGAGTACCCTCTCCCCGATACTCTAACTCACTCCCTTAGACTCTTTTCTGGAAGATGGTTTTCTTCAGCTGGGCAAAGCTGCAGTCCATAGCTGAAGAGGGTTCAATGTCATCAATGGCAGTTGGTTGCAGGCCTGCTGAATCGTATTTGCTGCTGTGGAGAAGAACATAGTGGGAGCTACGACAAAGTCAGGCTCACCCGTGATGCACCCTCAGTGGATTGGCTTGGCAGGTTGGTGCCGGTCTTCTGTCAGTTTGCCAGGCCCAGATGTTAGCGACATCTGCCAGTGAGAGTGTAGTATCCTTCGAAGATATGCATGGCCATCATGTCACCCTCTCCCCATACTCTAGGCCTTTGTCTCAGCCCTGGGAGCATGTTGTACCATATGCTAGGGGCATATAGATATGTTAACTGTGCCAGTTAGGAGTATAGCCAACTTTGACATGTTTTTGGGGTCAGAGCCAATGCAATAGGGCCTGGTTAGCATTGTCCCCGTTTACATAGACAAAAAACAGCAACATACTCCAAAATGGCAAGGCAGGTACCCTAGGAAAGATTCCTCTACTCATTTCCTGGCTGCATGACCTTCACTGCTAAATTTATTTATATCTTAAAAATACAGGATAAGCAGCTTTGGAGATATATTTTCAATAAGGAAGGTAACCTTAGCCACCATTAGTTATTGCTGTAAATCCACAGAAGGGCCCCACATCATGTTTGTAACCGTAGGTTCATAAAACCTTCGGACAATCCTGCCTAGCTATTATCTTTAATCCGTTTGAAGCACGATTAAAGACAAATATATGTGTGAACTGGCTTGCTCTCCAGCCCATGAAAGATGTACATTGCATTTATTTTCTCTGGGTGAAAAGAGAACAAAAAAGAACAAAATAATTCTCCTGTCCATGAAATTATAGCAGATAATTGAACTCTCCTTTCAGATGTTTTCTTTTCCGACTAAACAAAATAAATTCTGAACTCTTTGCATCAATAGGCACCACCAGACCAATTTTAGCAAAAAATAAAATTGATTTGCAGACCAGTCAATCTCTTCTGTGCTCGGGCATCTTGTGGCAAAATAAGTTTTATGTGTGGGGAACTCCACACGTCCTTCCCTAAAGAGCTGCTGCTGCTTCACTTCTCTTTTCATTGTTTCCCTTTTATCTGCTTGTCATCCCTTTTTGCTATGCTTTAATCCATTTCTGCCTCCTGCCTCTCGTCTCTTTTTCTAATCATAATATGCGGACCGCTATCCCTTTAGCTACCCAAAATAATTTGGTAGAGTCCTTTTTCCAGTTATTTGCTTATGTTTTTTATATTCCTGCTGCTTTCTTGCACTCTGAATTATTTTGCTCACGATTTATGCTCCTCTTCTCTAGCTTTGTCTCTGTTATCTTTGTGCTGGATGTTCCTAATCCTCTTTTTCTCACACATATTTGTTTGTCGCTTTATTTACTTTCTCTTCCAATTTACTTCCATTTTTCAATCCTTTCTGTACCATTTTTCTAGCTCAGTCTTGATTTGGAAGTTTCTTTTCCTCTCCTGTAGGACTTAGTTGTATTTTCATCCATTTCATTCTCATGTCATTCCTTTTCTCTGCTTCTTTCCTCACTAGCTTCATTGTCATCTATTTCTCCCCCTTTCCTCATGATTTTCCTTTGAGTCTCTTCTTTTGCACCAGTCTCCAGCAAAGGGACAGTTGCAGTTCCCAAAGAGGGTTCGAGAGAGTCGGGGAGTCTGAAGGGAAGGACTCGATCGTTAGGCCCACATTTGGACGACCAACCCCGGATGATAAATCAGCTGTTGCCTAAAACGAAGCATTGCTGTGAACAAGACCAGCCCAAGCTTTCGGCCTCCACCGGCTTTCGGACTTGGTGCAGTGCTCAACAGTTACAAGCAAAATGGAGCCCCTGCGCTGTTCCCATAGTGCGTTTCCCTGTAGCAACCGACTGCGTCTCTCCCATCAGCTGTGATGGAAAGAGACTTCCTTTGCAATCACCACTGCAAAATGTAAACATCCACCGAAATACTTTCAGCTGATCCAAAATGTGAATGCGGATGCCCGCGGCGCACACAGTGGGCCCTGTAAGAGGCCGGCCCCCTTAGTTCCGCATTTGGCACCTCCCCGTGCCCTGTTGCAGGGACCCCCTACTCTGGGAGTCCGTCCTATGTCTGGCGCCTCTGTGGCATCATTTCCGGTGCGCAGTGGGCTTGGGACAGGTACTTATACCTGCCCCTACCCACTGGCCACCCTCTTCGTCCCCCGCTGGACATGCTGTCCAGCCGTGTCGTGTTCCTGGGTTCGGAGGTACCACAGACGTTGTGTTGTCTTGGTGAGTGCGGGCCTTTAATAGTGTGAATCGGAGGGGGGGACAATTGAGCAGCACAGGGGCGGCCCGTAGCTCTGCCGGGTACACAGGCCCCCCCACTGGTGTCGAGCGTCCGTGTTTGTGGACTTCAGGGTCCACTGGCGTCCCTTGGTTTCACGTCTGGCCGCGTTACGTTTTTGAGCCAGGAGGAGCGGCCGACTGCAGTGAGTCTGGGCCCTGTGGGGTGTTAGGTCTTGCCCCTGGCGGTGCCATTTTGCCGGAATGCTCATGGCCGTATGCTTTTGGCTTGCATCGGCATGTTTCCTCCATGTGTGGGGCAGACACTGGGGGCCAGAAGGTACGTCGGAGCTTGCCCAGACAGCTTCCGTGTATGGGGCACGCACTGGGAGCCAGAGGAGCCTTTGGAGCTTTCCCGGACAGTTCAGTCGGTGAAGCGAGGGCTTGTGCTGCCGAGGTCGACGCTTTGATGCTCGTCGGGCATGATACTCCCACCTTCTGGTGAAACACCCACCCTTCTGGAGGTTGGTTGCTCCGGCCTCCTTGGCTGTGGGAGCACATTTGGGGGCATGCCCATGTGGTTTCAGGAGGTGGGGGAGCTATTAAGTGGTTGTTGTGTGGCTTGCAGCTATGTCGGGGGCTCAGGCACCAACTTCTATTTAAGGAGAGGAAGTGGGCCAGGCATAGGAGCCAGGCCGGTCAGTCACCTCGTTGAAGACGGTACCGTGGTTCTACCCGTGCAGACCTGTGACTGTCCTCAACTATAGTAACCAAGGTAGAGGACCCACAGTTTGTGTCCCGGGTAGGCCATATAATTTTGTTCCTAGGGCGGTCTTGGGGAAATGCAATGTATATTGCTTTGTGCTTCATGGGTAGCACAGTTCAAATTAAGTTCAAGTTCAAATGTTTTAACCCAATAACAAAGAGAGAGCCTCAAGTGTTCTGGCCAGAATTATCAGGCCACGGGGTGGCACAACAAAGTACTTTTAAACATACAGATGGCACATTTGAAAATGGTGCATGCCAATTATTCCTTAAGGTCTCCCTTGTGCCACTCAAATGGGGACGATTTGTACAATAGATGAACATGCTTGTTTCAAACAATACTTTGTTTCAGTTAGAAGGTATGATAATGTATCATTGACAGTTCAGATGGCTCGTGGAGTGAGGGATGCTTGCTCTGCCTGCATGATGGAGATATTGATGCACTGGCAGTCACTGAAACCTGGCTGGGAGATAACTCTGTCCCTGATATGATTGCAGCACTCCCCGGGGACTTTGCCGCCTTCTGGCACAATAGACAAGACAACACTAGAGGGGGCGGAGTTACCATCCTCTATAACAAACGCCTTCTGGTTGAAAAGATACTGGCAGAGAGCATCGAGAACGCTGACACTCTAGGAGTCAAAATCTCAACTAAATCCTCCTGCATCATAATTCTAGTGGCCTATCGCCCTCCACGACATACCCCCAGGTTCAACGAACTATTGTCTGAGATGGTTAGCGACCTCTGCTCCCGTTACCAGCGTCTACTAGTGGTAGGCGACGTCAACTACCACTGGGACAGAACACCTAGAGAGTCACTGGCCAGCCAACTTGAGATCTCTATGAGCTCACTGGGGCTTCATCAATTGGTGGATGCTCCAACCCACAGTAAGGGCCGCATACTTGACCTCATTTGGACCTCTCAGCCACAAACCAGTCTTAGAGCCATCAGCCCGTGCACCTGGTCTGATCACTCGCTGATTAGCTGTTGGGTCCCGCTGGGCAGTCAGCCGGTGCAGCCACCCCTGGGTTGGAAAACCGTGCGTAGCTGGAACCGAATTGAGGCCGATAAACTGGTGGGCACCTTATCCGGGCTCCCCCAGAAAGTACCCATCTTAGGCACCCTTGACCAAGAGAGTGCAGTCCTCACCGACACACTTAGCAAAGCCATTGATCAAGTTGCACCGGCACGAAGAGAGAAAGTTAGAGAAAAGGGCAAGGGAGCTCCCTGGTTCAATGAGGACCTGAGGGGGAGAAAGCAAACACTCCTCCAAGCCGAGAGGCAGTGGCGGAAATCTGGCAGTCAAGCTGAGCTCGCAGCCCACAAACTCCTGCTACCCACATACAAAAAGGCCATCTTGACCAGGAAGGCCAAATTTTATGAGGCTAGAATCATGGGGGCCACTAACAAACAGAGACTTTCAGAATCCTTAAAGAACTCAGCCAAATGTCAGAGCAAAGAACTACAGCCCCACCAGTAGACTGCAACACCTTCCAGACTTTCTTCCTGCAGAAGGTCAGGGACATCCTAGCTGAGATTGAGAGCACCACGACCAACCAGGCTCCCCTAGACCAGCACTCTGCGCCCCCCATGTCCGGCAACAATCTCCCCTCCTTCCCTAACTTAGACCTGGCTTCCCTGTCCCGCCTGATGAGCCGCATCAAATCGGGCTCACCAGCAGATCCCTGCCCTCCTAGGGTTTTCTGCATGGCCCTGCCTGGCCTAGAAAGACAACTCCTTGCCCTTCTAAACCGCTCCTTGGAGACAGGCTACCTCCCCTCCGACCTAAAGGAAGCTAGGGTCACCCCCCTGCTGAAGAAACCAGGGGCAGATGTCGCAATTCTTAAAAACTATAGACCTATCTCCCAGCTTCCTTTTTTGGCGAAGGTGGTAGAGCAACATATCCTAATGTCACTCTCGGCCTTCTTGGAGGAACACCAGCTACTCCAGGGGCGACAGGCAGGCTTTAGGGCCCACCACAGCACTGAGCTGGTGATGCTATCTGTACTCGATGAACTCAGAGTCACGGCCGACAATAAAAAACCATGAGCCCTGGTTCTGTTGGACCTTTCGTCGTCATTCGACACGGTCAATCATGCTCAGCTCCTAGCCCGTATCACCGAACTGGGTATTTGCGGGATGGCATACCAGTGGCTCAAGTCCTTCCTGTCCGGCCGGTCCCAGAGGGTCCAGCTAGGAGAGCAAGTGTCTGTCAAAGGCGCCCTTACGTGTGGTGTCCCCCAGGGATCAGCGCTGTCCCCGCTCCTTTTTAACATATACTTCCAGCCACTTATAGCTGCCCTAGCACGCATGAACTGCCAAGTCTTTAACTATGCGGATGACACTCAGCTTATCCTCCAAATTGACAACACCCAACAGGCCTCTCAAAACATCCTCAGATACACCGTGAACTGGATGACAACCAATTCCTTAAAAGTCAATCCTGACAAAACAGAGGTCCTGGTCATCCCTTCAAAGACAAATCCTTGGAGTTACCTTTTTTGGCCCCAAGAGCTTGGGACCACCCCCACGCCGGCCACACTCGTAAAAAGTCTGGGCATCAAGATCGATGCCGATCTTTCTATGGCCAACCAAGTCGCAACCGTAGCTGGAACCTGCACAGGCCTTCTGAGACAGATGCGAAGACTTGCCCCCCTCCTCTCAATGGCAGCACTACAGATGATAATATCTGCTACCATCATATCCAGACTGGACTACGGGAATGCCCTTTATATTGGCCTACCAGAAAAGCTTACCAACAAACTGCAAGTAACGATGAACGATGCTGCCAGGTTGATCTTCAGGCTTCCCAGAAGGGCGCATGCGACCCCTCTGCTGCACAAGCTTCACTGGCTCCCCATCAAGCAGAGGGCAAAGTTCAAGGGCCTCTGCATTGCCCACAAAGCCATCTACGGCCAGGCTCCAACATACATTAAGGAGCGCCTTGGAAACTACGTGCCGGGCCGGAAATTGCGATCATCCGAGAGCCGCCTGTTGGCGGTCCCTCGGTTTAAAACCGCATCCAAGGGAGGCAGAGCCTTCTCTGTCATGCTCCGGCAACTTTGGAACAAACTGCCCGATGGCCTCCGCAAGGAAAGCATGCTCCTCCCTTTCAGGAAACGTCTTAAAACGCTCCTGTTCAGGGAGGTCCTGGAAACACGCTAACTATCTGCAACGTGTGTTTCAGAAGACTGCAGCTAGCTTGGGATCACTCTCTAGAAGCGCTAAGAGACCAGTTGGTGATTACGCGCTATAGAAATATCAGTTAACATAACATAACATGAGCAGGTGATTTCTTCGCAGGCCTAGCCTTGCATGCTACCCTGCGTTTGGTTTAACTGACTTGGGTGATGCATTGAATTTGTTGCAGGCATGCGCTGAGAGATGGGATTTTAGATACCATGGCACACCATAAACTTAACCTGGTTTAGTAATCAGGCCAAGGAGTGGCTGCGTGACTCTCTGGTTACTGGAGATGGTTAGTTTGTTGGCATGCCTTTCTAGATGTTTGTTGCAAGCTCGTACATTTTGTGGTTCCGCTCTCCTAGGGCAACATCGTTAATAAAACAGCTGGCCTGACTCGTTCCTTAAGATAGATAACAGAGCATCATTGCTGTGGCCAGGCGGGCCCAGCGCGAAGGGCTGAAATCTTTCTTACAGTTTGGGTTAGGATTGTGAACAGGGTATGTGGAAGGACTGGTTTCAGACCTTTATTTTATGTTCAAGTAACATCATTTTTGAGTGATATTAAAGAGCGCCGAAGTTAATAACTCCTTTCCTCATACAGGCAAAAGGACTGCAGAGTTTGGTAGTAAAAGTGGAGCTGAACCTATCGGTTGGTGTGTCAATTCTGTTGAATGCAAGGGGGGTATTACGAGGTGTGAAATTGGAGCTTAGGAAACCCAGATGGAGCATGGTTAGATGAGTTGGCAGTAGGTCCACAGCACCCCACCAGTTCTCCCCTAGCACTGGTATTAAATTTACCCCATTATTATACATGTTACGATTAGCACAGCCACACGCAATACTTGCAGAATTGATGCCAGCTCTTCTGATTGGCCACTTCCTTGTTCCGGTTAAAACAGCAACGCATACAGATAGGTGCGCCTACCAATCTCAGCGCTGAGACGATTAAGCACGGTTTGAAGCACTAGGTAAAACACGCTTGTGGTAATGGGAAACTGGTGTTTTAACAGCATCGGCGGCGTGCACTCCTTTCCCACCTCATTTACAGAAGTACTCCTGGTGGGGCATTACTGGCCTCTCTCAGAGGGCATCAAGCAGGAACCCCCGGGGTTGTTATGATAGATGAAGAACACTATAGCTCAATATTCCAACACAAGAGACATTTTATACAGTGGATACCTTGTCCATATGTATTTCAAGGTGCCCTTATGTCAAAGAAAGGTAACAAAAAATTGCTGAGGATCACACAACTTAGTCAAGCAGGGTATAGGGGGATCCATTACTTAAGGCCATCCCATCAGAAGTTGTGCCATCATGGATAATAGTGGGGACAGGCACCAACAAAGAACGGTCTTGGGGGGGTCATTTTGGCAGTGCATGTACACACACTTTATATCAATGGGAGGAACAATGATATTGACATGCTTCTTCCACCCTTAGCGGCAACACTCTGCCAGCAGATACACGTTTGGGTTGGCGCAGCCAGGGTCAACCTCAATACTGGCTGGCTTGTCACCTAGCTCCCCTGATTGGCCACCTTTCTCCAGCTGGGTAAGGACAGGAAACACATACACCTAGAATTATCTGCCAGACTCAGCGCTGAGATAGCAAAGCAAGATCTGGGGCGCTACGTAGAACACATTATTGTTGTAATTGTCCATTTAATAGTTTTTTAACTAAAGAGTATCTCCTCCAACTTCTCCATGAATCACGGGCACAGCATTGTCAGGAAGGTTTTAAGATACTGGAAATAACTGCGGAAAGTCTATAAAAGCCTCCAGGCCATCCATATGTGGTTAGATACCTCTCCAGAGTCGGGTGCCATGGCTTTAAATACCCCTCCCTCCCATGCAGCAGCATGTCCAGTTGGAGCTAGTCTGTCTCGAGTCGCACTCAAGTGCTTCAAGTGAGCTGGACTATGTACCTAAGGCACTCACATTAAGTCCTTTGTTACAAGCTAGAGGCTGAAAGGGCCTGACCCAAAACACCTCTGTATTTTTGTTGTGTCACTTACATGAGCTCGGCATGCTGATAAAGCTGTCTCTCCCAAACCTAAACACGAGGTACTCATATATTCAGGGCACGAGTCGGGGGTACTCGCGGGTGGACGGCGTTCACCCACTTATTCCACAGGGTGAACGCCGTCCACCCTGCAACAAATTTGGGCCCCACTGAATAATGTGCTGAATTCGTCCCGGTGAAATTTCCAAACACCAGGACACTTTCAGCAGCGCCTGCACGTTGTCTGCTTTCCATCTGCAACAAGCAACAACGTGCAGGCGGGGGCAGGGGCTTTCTCATTTAAGACTCCTGCTGGGCCCATAACATAGGCCTATTTGAGGGGTCATCAGACCTCCTTTTGTTCGAGTCTCCTGGCTGGGAGCAGTCAGGAGCCTCACAACTCCATGCAAATGCGGCAGAGAGGAAACAACAGCTCACACCTTCTTAGCACTTGATTTGATTTGATTTGATTTGTGGATTTGTATAGCGCTTGAATCACCCCCATAGGGATATCTCAGCGCTCGCGGACTCACAAAAGGAAGCTGTCACATAGAGGCAAGTCTAGAGTAGGGCAGTTTTCAGAGCCACACATACTTAAGAGAGGCAGCTTTTGACTTTGTTCAGTCCCTGTTTAGGAGATATGCATGCACTGTAAGAATGTCAGATGTGTTGGGCTTTCCCAGTATTTACACAAAACAAATTGCATTTATATAGAGCTTACTTCCCCTGAGGAGGCGTTGAAATAATTTAAGTACCACTATTTTTTCTTGTATAGCCCTACTCATTCCAATGCAGGGTGTCAGAGCGCTTTACATCAACACGTGCATATTACATGTACAATAAATTATATAAGTTTGTAAATGAATGTACATGATGTGTTACATAAAACTGGGGGATTGCAAGGTGTAGAAGTCACATATCATCTTCCATAGCTCAATGTGCTATTATACTCGCAATGCGCTCAAACGTACACATGATAGACATGCTAAACATATATGTGAGGGCTTTAGATCTGATGTCACTTCTTGTGATGCCACTTCCTGTAAACTTGTGGCTTGTGATGCTACTTTCTATGATGTCAATTCCTGTGATGCCATGTGTGATGTTGTGCGCCGTATGTCGTGCGCCGTGATGTCGCACGCCGTGATGTCGCGCGCCGTGATGTCACTGGCATACTGCCAAACTAGGTCAGTCCCCCCACTTCTTTTTTTAGGACTTGTGCCCTGCATATATTTACCCTTACAAAGTGGAAAGGGCAAGTCTCATAATTCACCACTCCTTGGCTAATGTGTGATTCGGTTTCAGCTTTACCTTAGTAAATGCAGAGAAACACAAGACAACATAGATAAGAAAGCAGAAAGAGCAAGTTTGTCCAAATATCTTCCTGCCAAAGAAGCTCTTGAAATCAGCTTTTTGTGTCTTTCATACAAACCGGCTTTCTTTAGATAAAGCGACTCGGGCTCGCCGAAACCGTGAGATTAATGGGGAGAGAGAGAGTGAATAGTCATGCACATATTGTTTTTTGCTTACCTGTTAGAAGGCATGACTCACTGTAATTGCTGCATCGCCAACTACCTAATGCTTTCTCAACCTCCCCGCAGACTAATGGCGTCACTTCAGGGTGAGGCACAAGTCCCTCAGCTGCCTGCTTCATTAAGTGAGGGTGAGAGAAGTAAAGATCTGGAAATGGAAGAGGCGGGAAGATGTGGGAAGGAGCTTGAATCTGCAGACAAACTCGGAGAGCACAGAAACTCCAGTAGGAAACTCAGTGTAGATTTAAAGTCTTTTTTCACATTCGATCTGAAACCAGGAATCGAAAGGCACGATCTGATTGGCTTTTGGAGGTAATGCAACCAAAAGACTATCATTGTGGTAGGATTGAGGGTCGGAGGGGGATGGGGGGCACGCAGAAAAAGTAAAATGTTCATAGATGGCTAATTGACCACATGGCCCAATCAATGCAGCTGCAAACATTTTCACAAAGAGAGCACAGCGAACAGGACGCATAGTCTAAACAATTGTTCATGCAATATGTATTTATAAAGGCACTGAAAGCCAGTGATGTTGCTGTGGCCCGCAGCACTTGTCCCACACAACTACCCTACATATAGAATTAGCGCGATGTCGGTTCCTCACGAGAAACGGAGACGAGAGCTCGTCTACACACACACCCTTGGATGCACGATGGTCACTGAGACTGAGTTAATCACGTTTTGTGTCAACCTTTCCGCATGCTTTCTGTGCAGCACACTTGGAAAGCAGCCGGTTTAGCGCTATATAAAGAACAGTTCACCATAACAGAAGCCTCGGGACCCAGTGACGTGTCAGGTGGAGCAGTATCCCCAGGTGGGATGCAGCTCTGCCCAACCACAACTGGCCCAGTGTTCCCGAAATTGGATTTACTGGGATGAACCAGTGGCGTAGCCAGTGTGTCATGGGCCCTAGTGCAAGGAAGAAAGTGGGCTCCCTGGCCGCTGTTTAAATAATAAAATACACCAATAATAAGTGCTCCATGGGCCCTCATGCCTCTGGGCCCTGGTGCCATTGTACCTTCTGCACCACTGGAAGCTGCGTCCCTGGGTTGAACTTGTAATTGGACAGTTCTGGCGGAGTGTTACTGCATGGTACTAATAACTACAGGTGCATGTGTAATTATAAAGCACACGTTCACCCAGAAGGGTATCTTGGTGTGAATAACAGGTGTTTGTTGTTGCCCAACACAATGGTACTCATTTTATCGACCTCAGAAGGATGAAAGGCTGAGTGAACCCACTGGGATTTGAACCTGTGACCATGAAGTTGAACACAGGCTCCTACAGTGGATGCATTAGTCCACTAAACCACCAGACCCAGCAGAGTATGCCCCCTTCCAATACCCTACAACTCGTAATCGGGGCTATTGTGGCTACATAGAGCAAGGCCTCATATTGCGCATAGATGAAAGGAGCAAGATAATTACTAGTGGGTGGAAAGAATTATAGGGTGGGGAGAAGTCTACAAATATGGGTATGTTCTTCCTCTCAGTTCATCACCTCGAAGTAGATATTGCTGTGCATGGTGGGTAGAGGGACTGTAAGGGGGTCACCGGCCAGAGATACAATGTTCCCCCTCTCCCTGCACTCATTTAAATGCATTTCAGCAACTCAAAATGCCCTGTTTGCTCTAACTTCTACCTAAATAATGATTTGTCTTAGTCATCAGATTTTCAGTAGGTATATGACACACATGGGACCTAGACACTCACTCTTGCTTGAATCCAACACACCTTGCAGCATGTGAATTATTCCTCAGTGGATTTGACAATTTTTAAGTCCATTGGAGGTGTTCATAGTGTTGACAATGCTCCCCTAGAGCAGCCCGCGGCTGTGCTTGTGCAGGGAGCATCCATAGTCAAGCATAACCATTGCTACCACAAGGTGGGTCTTGGGAAGCTTGTGGTTGGTTGGTGGTGTGTGATCCTTGATTATTCAGCACAGGCCTTTTACCGTTAAATGTTTATGGGGAGTGAATAACTGGCTCTTCATAGCACAAGCAAGGGAGTATTTTAATGGGTTAAATTCTTGAAGTGCAAGTCTGTAAGTTTAAAAAAAACAGTGGAAGGTGCCCATAAAAATTCATAATGCAACAAGCGGTGAGGAGGGGATCTTCGAGAGGACACCACCATCAGGTTAGAGGCTCCAAGCCCAGTGAGTTTCCTCAGGAGGTCGAGAGTCTGCTGCAGTGATCTGTATATAACCCAGTGGTCGAAGTGGGGGAAAAAAAGTAGGGGAACTGTGGGTGGAGAATCAGAGGGCGGGAATAACCCAAGATTTGGCTCAGTGGGCGGAGTCAGAGGTGTGGCAAGACTGCGCAAAACATCACAATTTTTAGTATTTGTTTGGCATTTCACTGCCCAGTTACAGCTTATTATGTTATTTAATTCAACCAATGGATACACATGATTATTTAAGGTTTAATATGAGTTATTGACATTAAAATACATTCACAAAGTGGGATATGTTTCCAATCACAGAATTTCCAAAATACGCTTAAAATTGGAAGCACAAGCTATTTGTCTCCGAGCCATGGAGTTTCTGTCATCAGCACTTCTGCTCCCTTTTTCCACAATAGCAGTTCAAACATGAATGGCAAAATAACCTAGTTTGCAAATGTTTTCTATATAATTATGGCTCTGCCATATTTGCCACATAATACAAGATCTGCTGCATAATCTGAGTATTTTACCTAATAAATTGCTTGAAGCTCAGACGGATCAAAAGTTACTAAAAAATGTGACTTGTGTTGCTGCAAAGTGGACGGCCCTTTGCAAAGGTTGACTGATCACCTTTCTCACTGCTCCATTTGTATGTAACACTGGTACTAATAAGACAAAATCTTTCCAGAGACTGTTAGCATGTGTACAAATGTCAAAATAATAACATATCAGACATATACTGCATTATGCTGCAGCCTTTTTTTTGCTTCATAATTTAGTTAACACTGGGCCATAATTTTGTCCTCTTTTTGCTGCATAATTCCAGTGCCCCCAAAGCAGGCAGCACATGTTAAAAGTGCTTGTGAATGAAGCAGAGACACTGTGAAGTTTGTGAACTTAGTTTGGTGTGCGTGCAAACCCTGCATTGCCGATCCCTGGGGAGTTGCAGCTACGACTGCTGAAACAAAGCCAATGGAGGTACCAATGGGTGAGGCGGACTGGCCTTAAGGACCATATAGTTTAATCGTAATTGGTCTGGAAAAACACAAACTCAGAATTTAAAACGTAATACCATGGTTGGGAGTTCTCTTTAATAATCAGAATTGATTTCTATCCAAAAGAACACTTTTTGCAACATTAGGATAATCAAATACTGGGGGAAAAACATAACTCGCTAATTTATTCCTTGCAGTTTGTATGCAGCTCTTAGATGACAGTTAATAGCCCACTGTTCTATGTTAGGATTTTAACTTATAAACTGCAAGTAACAAAAGGATCTCTCTGACAAAAGCAGTAGCCCACTGACCTTTTTACATTATGTGCACTTTGTGATTTGCATGATACATGTTCTTTGTTGCAGGCACATTAACCCTCTGTGCTACCTTTCCATAAGTCAAAACTTCCAATAGACAAAACTCTGATCTCTCTCTAGGAAGAACATTATTCACCAGAGTTATCATGACATTTTTATTGTTGACGAAAATTGCTGGAGTCCAGGAAGGAGGCAGCAAACGCTTTAAAAACCATAATATACTTGCAAGCACAATGCCCCAACCCAAAGTCGGCGCCCAGTGCGGTCACACTGGTCACACCGCCCTAGAGCTGGCCCTTCTCAAGGCTCCTGTGACCTTAGTGACACAGTCACTGTTGCTCTAGGGTGTGCTGCTTCAGAGGCTGCCCGCAAGACTGGTGGTGAAATTCAGTATGTATTGTGGGGGACAAGCCTTGAAGGTTACCCACACTTGCCACCGCTAGGGTCCACCTGCTGGTGCTAAGACACTAGGGCTTCTAAGGTCTTGCAGGGAGAGTGGTCTGGTGGACTTGTCATGAAGGTTGAACCTTGTTCCCCAGTTCCAATTTTGGCAGCTCTGACCATAGTACCACATTCTCTCCCCCACTGAACACCATACTGCCCCACTGAGAGAAACTCGCACTGCCTTCAACTACAACCCAATTGTGCCCCACTATAAACACCTCGATGCGGCTCAATTTAAATCACGCACTAGACAAGAGCAATATGCTGCCTACAAAAAAAAGTAACAACATCCTGGAAAAAGGAAACACTCATAGGGAAATATTAAGTAAAGCATGTGAAATGTAAGCAGGAACAACATGGTTACCTTAACGCTTTTACACTCACTATTCAGAAATCAGTGAATGCTTTTGCCTGCAAAGTTAAGGACATGACTACAGGGCCTGGAATGGACCCATTTTAATGTCCACTGCTTATATCCTTACAAAACGTAAGCAGTATGGTAAAAGGACCACAGCCCTCAACACAGAGCCGAAGTACACATTTTGTTTTCCAATCCACGCATTGCAGTACCTTCAGGATGGTGCACTAGTTCCCCATCCGAGGAAAACAATGCTGTTCAAAGAAAGAGAAGAAAACAAAAGTAGCGCTTCACTGGCAAACTCTGTAAAGTGGCACTAATGTGTTTGAATAAAATCAATCTGGCCACTTTGCTACCACTCTGTCTTGCTTTATTTAGTTATTTATTTATTTTTCATATTTTTAACCTTTTATTCCCGAGGCTGCACTTTGGAATAGAAAAATGTCAGAAAAAGACGACATTTCCAGCAAAAGTGTTTTTCTTTTTTGGATCCATTTCACGGGTACAAATAAACAAAAGGAGGAAAGAGAGGGTGAGAACTGTTTCTTGAAGTCACGGTTTTCAGTAAGTGAGGAGGAGCTGCTAGACAGAAAGAGAGGGAATAAGAGGAAGAAAGAAAGGGGGGGCAGCTGAAGTGGCAGAGCAGAAGTTGACACTGTCGTTGTATTCTCTGGGCAAGAAGGAAAAGACGGAGTCCTTTTGCTTCTCTGCCCACCCGCCCATCCCCGAACGCCAAGCCTTATCTATAGGCCTTGGCTATTTCTGCCGTCCATCCCAGCACGTTCAAAATAAAAAAGTAGGGGAATGGAATCTATGGAATTAAAGAAGTAGGGGCATGCCGTGCCCTGGCGATCCTGCCCACTTCGACCACTTATATAACCTACGGGTAACAGGTTACAATATACACAAGATAGCTTGATGAGTTAATGCACCTGCTACAAAAAAGGGGGTATGTCCCCAGAGTTGTGTTTATTTTGTGTTAGATAGTCCTTTCCTATTGCAGGAACCTATTGCCTAAAAGCAGAAGAATGCTTTAGATGGAACATTTAAATGTAAGCAGGAGTATCTCAAACTTTATTTGCTGCAAATAGATCAGAGTGCGGTGAGGTTCAATGCAGATAACAAGAAACAGAATATGATGAGAGGGTAGTCGATAGCAATATCGTATTTAAAATTAGTAAACAACTTATTGTACAGTTAATTTCTACATTGCAATTAAGGAGCCATTTAGACCCTGCTGGTCCGTCCACTGAGGCCTATGGAGAAAGCGAAGGCCAAGCGTCTGCCCGTCCTGCAGACCGCCTGCCCTATTTTCAATGAACCACTGCTCTGTGATGTAGTATCCATAATATCGATCGTAATCAAATCATGTGACAGAAATATTGTTTCATAAATAATTTTTACAAAATATTGCCTCATTGGAGCTAATAAAAGAAAATCTATACACAATGGGACAATATTTTAGTAAAAAATATTTAGTACACATTACTCTGTCAGACATTGTTTTTACTCTAGTGGTTCATTTCTGACGAAAGACATATTGTTTGTCTGCAATGTGGTCATCCACGTAGAAAACAGGGCACTTCAGTACCACGGCTCATGGAGCAATCTTTGCATTTATTTATTTATTTATTTATTTATTTATTTATTTATTTATTTATTTATTTATTTATGTGTTTATTTATTTGTGAGGCCCCAGCAGCTGCCTACATGTAGCTACCATGCTGCTACCTGGTCTTGAAGTGTGGGGCACTCTTTACATGATTTATTTTGGTGCTCTACAATGACTGTTGAAATAAGTACCGAATGTTAAAGAATACCAACAATCATTCCAAGATGGCCGCCTGTGCATGCCTGCAGAGACAGAGAGCCAATTTTGAATGGTGTTTGTTATACAGTATGACAAAAAAAATTCCATGATTGCCCCCTGTGAGTGCACAGGTGGCCATTTTTCAATGTTTCGGACCATAAAGTTAAACAAATAAATTCAATGATTGGTGCCAATAAATGCACAAACAAGCTTTGGCAAAGCCAATAGCTCTGCAGCCACAGATTAAAGACTAGACCTATTGGCTTCACTAATGCTTAAAATGTTAAAACAATGGCTAGGTTTGAAAATGCTGTTTTTAAATCAGATTAGCGTATTTTTTGTATGCTTTTATGGCTGTAGATTTTACTCTGAATAAAGCTGATTTGACTTGGCTAGGTTTAGCTTGACCCAATATTTGCCTTTTTCCATTTTCAATGCTATGCGTTAGATGTATTAAATATGTGTTTTTCCTAAGTTTGCCAATCAACACAATGCCCACTTCTAAATACCTGTTTAATTTGTGTTGTTCATGTAAATTCCCATCTCCATCACTGCGGACTGTAAACCTTGAATTTTCCTAGTAATCAGAAAGTCTGTCACAATTAAACACTGGCCTCTCTTTGTGCTTTTAATCCTTGAAGGTGGCAAGAGATCTTGTAAGTGACTTATCTATACCTTTTCCTATCCCTAGTCTGAATGCGCCCTGAGAAAAATTAAAACAGGAGCAAAAAGTATTAAGACATTATGTTTTCTTTCTTGTAGGATGTTTTCTTGCTTACAAGAAAACATAAAAAAATATGCGATATGTATGGACTCGGTGCCAGAGCTACAAACTAGTCACTTAGCATTGCAAAGTTATAGAATGAGCATGAATGGCAAAAGGAAAAATAGCAAGGTGGTGTGCACAAAAATAAACTTTTTGAACCACATAACGAATAGTCACATTCCAAAGTTAAGATATTGCTATTAGCAAACGGCAATGATTTGTGAGTAATACATTTCTTGTTGTCCCTGTTTGATGATCCCACAAGCATCCTGGAGCTGTCAAATAAAACAGTGAATTTAACAGGTGCTCCTCCATCCAGGCTAGCAGCAGAGGTGAGAAAGCAAAGTCAGCAATAGGTATTGTGTGAGATACATGTCAGTTTGCACCAGGGCCGGATTAAGACCTTCAGAGGCCCTAAGCACTTAAAAGATTTTGGTGCCCCCATATATATCTAATTCAAGGGATAAACAATAATAAACCGTAAAATAACATTTTCTTTTTCAAAATAAAACAGAACTTACAGTAGGATGGAAAATAATGTTTATTTGTGTATATTGCCACTTTATTTATAGGTTCAGCTGCACCATTTGCAGTTTTGCACCATATGGTCCATGGCAAAATCATGCAATGGAAGATTTCTGTGGTGCCCCCCTTCTCTCGATGCCCTAAGCACGTGCTTATTTTGCTTAATAGATAATCCAGCCCTGGTTTGCACAGCTCCAGGCACACCAGAGCAACCATGTGCAACTGGAGAAATGGAAATGGAGAGGCATTTTCTCCCTTCCTGATCTAGGCAAATAGATATCAAATAAACACACTTTGAAACAGTTTAGATAAGAAAAAGACTTTATAATAAAAGGTGAAGACTGAAATCTGTGGAGCATCCTAAGAGAATGCAGATGGGTGTCACTGATGCATTTCCAGATTTACGAGCAATAGTAAATCTGGAAATGCGTCACCCCTATCGCTGTGCAACGAGGAGAAATGTTTTCATTTCTCCCCGTTTTTTTCCTCTTTCAATGCGAACTGCATTATACAGCACACATTGGAAGAGGAAATCACCTCAATTGATTGTTTTTGTGCAGGAAGGTGCTCCTTCCTGCACAAAAACAATCTCTCCACGACGCAGGCATCCATGCACAATGGTGCACAATGGTGCACAATGGTGCACAATGGTGCAAGGGTGCCGGCGCATGGCAGCAGTGTGTGGGCCAGTGCAGGGGGAAGCACAGAGGGGCAGATTTACAAGCCCCTTGCGCCACTTTTGCGTCACTTTTCCCATGTTAATTGTGACTCAAAAGTGGCGCAAGGGGCTTGTAAATCTGCCCCAGAGATGCAACATATTGTTGTAAATATGTTGCATCTCTGTGCTTCGAAACTAACACAGCACGCCCCACCAAAATGACCTGCGGCACCGCGCTGCGTTAGTTTCCTGTAAATCTGCCCCTCAGTGTATAAAATATACAGAATTACATTTACTGGTCGCTTTAGGATACTTTCTGGGTCAGATTGGAAATTTTTCAAGCAAAATAAGAACAGCGCCATTTGAAGATAGAGAAGGCGCCGAACAAAAGACTTCAGATTGCTTTAGTAAGCGAATTTCTATTAATATTCTGGGTGCTAATGCCTGCTGTCCTGAGTATGCTCCCGCGGTATATTTTTACAGTGCGCACAATTATGATTAAAAGCAGTTTAAACCCACTCTAGCAGCCTGCCGCTTCGCACATCAACTCTCTTAAATCAAGTGGGACTTTATTTATTCAGGGAATTTCCTGTATCATCAATTTTTTTTCCATGCAGTCGACTGCCTATAGGACTGTACTTTCACAATAGTCACGTTCCTCGTTCGAGTCTCTGTCACGTAAAATGCCTGTGCGCACACAATACAGCCTGGGAACTTTAGGGCCTTGAAATTGGCAAGAAGAAGGCGTCGCTGACCTTCAACGAGGTCAACAGTATTAAATCCCCACTGCTCCATTTTAGCATCCTGGCTCCTGTGAATGAAAGAGGGGATTGTGCCTTTTCACCGACAAGCTCTGGAAAACTCAGCGATATTCCAGTCACAACTTTGAATTGAGATGCAATTTGCCTTCGTGCAATTGTAAATCGCTCTAAAAGACCGATCTATCAAAACAATGGTAGATTATGGATAAATGGTCAGGCAAAACCTTAGCGAGGTTAGTGCAGGGCGTACCTTGGGAAACTTCCAGAAATACATAAAGGGCTCAATTCGTAAAAATCCAGTTGCACACCTGCATTTCGACTACCATTTTGCTAATCGGAAACAATCCGTTTTCGATAAAAGCATGTCCTAAATAAAACCCCGAATGCAGGTGCAGCGTTGCCTTTGCCACTCTGGATGACGAGGAATACTGGAGCACGTGCCTGCTGCTTTGGTATTAATTGGCATTCATCAATAGGCCACTTTGGTGTAGACTCAAGAATATATAGGCATAAATAATGCACGTAAATGACGAGACAATTTACCTTACAGGGCCTCAACAAGGCCCTTACATAGAAATGTAAATTCTATTATTTCTTATTCTAACCTCTAAAAGGGGAGTAGAAATAACATTCTACGCAAGAACACTCATGCCTTGTGTTAATGTTGGTGTGGAAGAAGGACCCTGCATTGCAGTCAGGAGACCTGCACTCCTGTAAAATCACTTCACCTTCTGCAAGAGTCCGGAGATACAAAAGAACTTCCATGAGAGATGGGCGACTGCTTCAGTCCGTGCCCAAGTGCTAATTTTGCACAGGAACAGATGTTTACTGTATTGTATTGCAGCATTTATATAGCACTTACCAACCCTATGTAGAGCACTGAAGAGCTTGCCTACATGGGTAGCAAGCGACGCCATGTAGGGTGTGTGGTTGGGAATGTGCTGTCTTTGTTTTCTGATCCTATATGGGAACTGTTTCCATGTCGTGCGTGATGAGTACAGAGGTGAAGTTCTCATGTTGTGGGACGCAGTGCTTAGCAGTGCGGTGGAAGAAAAGGTGTGAGAGATAGACGTGCAGTTTGTGGTTTTCAGAAAGCTGACAGCTCTGAGCAGTTCTGCAGGTCACTCTAGGGTATTTCTTAGGATCATAATCTACGTAGCTAGTTACTGCTCTGGGTTGTCCAACCGGAAATTTTGTTTAAAGGTTTTTGTCCTGAGCAGGCATGGTCAGAGAGAGAAGTGGTGGAGAGATCTGCCAGGAAGGGCTTTGTTGGTATCATCCCACATCTGACTGTCTTTGTGAGATGTTAAGAAGTGGTTATACTGTGTAGCTTTTTGGCCCCTGCAGTTGTGGACTAGATTAGAGTCCTCTGATTGGTCAGCACTATGTGACAGATCTCTTCAGTTATTCCATTAATGTTCAGTTGGTGATGGCTGGTTTATGGTCTGGTAGAGTACTGGGGAATGGACAGTTGGGTACGAGTGCTGAATCTAATGTTATTAGTTTTAGTGTGGGCCAAAAGGCTCATATATGGATTGATATTACTATATAATACTTTGGCCCTTCTGAGCATACCTTGGTATAGAAAGCAGTGTGCTGGTCGGCTTCTTCTATACCTCTGGGATGTAAACTGTAGATTTTACTTTAAGTCGCAATTATCTTTCAGGATTGTGGGTTGATGTAGTTACCTTGGAAATAGCCATGTTTTCAACTGTCTTCCAAAGTATATACGCTGATGAATGCTTTGAATCTTGGCGGACAGCAAGATCCAGAGCTTAGTGGCTTGTACAGAGAAAGCAGTGCCTCTCATGGATTTGATTTATGGCAAGGTGGTATTGTGATCCATGTGCAAACCTGGAGCACAGTGTCCTGTTTTGTTTGCATTTATTGAATTTAATTTGCAGTTATAGAGGCCCTTGTCCTCAGGAGGTTCTGTGGACAATGAAGAGTGCCTAAAACATCGAAGTGATTGTAGGACTAGAGTCTTGTTCTCTTGGTTGAAGGCTGAGAAGGAGTCTTACGTCAGCATTTTGGATTAGTTGTATTTTGCATGTGATGAATCTGGGTGTCCCATTTATAGGCTTTTGGCATAGTCAAACTTGGAGATTACAAATAGGAGGATAGCTTATAGTCCAAGGCATGGAAAGATGCAACGTTGTGTTTTCATTGTGTAGAAGTCACCCCTTGTGACATTGCTGATGTGGGATGAAGGATCAGTCTGAATCAATGGTTACCCCTATGTTTATGACTTCTCTTGATGTTGTTGGAGGGGCATTAAGATCCTTATTCCATATTTCAGTAGGTTGGTACTTTTGCCTATGTCTACAGGCCATGATCTCTGTTTTTGTGGTGTTGAGCTTTAGGTTGTTACTCATCAGCCATGTGTTAATGGCGCAAAGGCAGTTGTCAAGTTTTGAGTTGTAGAGGTCTTCAGGGCCATCCTTTTATACAATGATATGTGTGTCATCTGCAAAGTTGTAACAGGTGAGTTTCAATGATTTACTAAGGTTTGCTAAAGGGGTCAGGTAGGTGTTGAATAATAGAGGCCACATGCCTAATTATCAGCACATTTTCAATTGGAGTTAAAAAGGAGTTTCATCCAATATCGATTAGGAGCACATGACTCGAAGGACTTGCTACCAACTTGAAAAGGCGAAAACCATATACGGATACCAAAACAAATCCTTAAGCCACTTGATGTGTGTATGCCCCATAGTCAAGGACTTAAGAAGGACACTCCTTAAACCAATTTTTAACGAACTAAACATTCGCACCTGTAGGAAAGCCATAATCCGCTGGATAGGGGACACATCCAACGTTTTAACCTGCCGAGGAGTAAACATTTTTATACAAATGAATAACCTCCTCCGAGAAGTGGACTCATCAAAGCTAAAGGGCAACACAAAGGACAGTTTTCTTTAAAAAAAATCTAAAAGAAATGAATTCATCAGAAATGAGTGTCTAATAATTAAGTTAAACATTGTAAATATAACATGAAGTATTTTATGGGAAAGATCATTACTTTTAACCTTTGTATATTGAACATTTTTAAGTGATAAAAGTATATTTTATTCATTGAGCTTTATGGTTATGAGAAAACCAAATAAAGGAGTAGAAGTCAATAGAGGGGGGTATGATGGACCCCTGAGGATTATAACAGTGTTGGGTCTGAGGAGCTGATATGAAAGGTAATAGGTAAAGCATACTTTCTCTGTCTCTGATGTAAGAAGTAATCCATAGGCGAGCATTTTCACATACTGAGAGATGATGGGGTCTTTATAGTGGTATGGGGTGGTGGACAGAAGCTGATAAATCCAGAAGAAATAGGGCTGCCACTCCATTCATGTCCACTGGGAATTTTAGGTCATTCCAAATGGTTATGATGGCTGACACTTTGTCTCTGCCTTCTCTAAAGCCGGACTGTTGGTTTGATATCAAGTAATTTTCTTCTGTCATTTTTGAAAGTTGAGCAAACACTGCTCTTTCAACCATTTGACATAGGCCTGTGGTATGCTGAGTCAGATGTGTCAAGGTTTTTCACTTTGAGGAATGGTCTAATGTAGGAGGTTTTCAGTTTGAATGGGAATTAACTTAGTTCCAGGAATTTATTGAGTAAGCTTCTAGCTTGTGCAAAGCTTGTGCAAAGGATATCTTTAAAGATTGTTGAATATTCTGGGCTTAATCCTGATGGTTCGCGTGTGATTATAATGCCAAGGAAACCATTTTCTACGAGAGTATTAAAAGTATTTAATAGTTGAAGATTGTTTTTTATGGTCTCTTACTATGGTGGTTGTGTCATGTGTTGGGGTGGTGTTGTCTATGTTCTCCTTAAGGTAGCATTACATTTTTCAAATTTTAGAGCTCAATTCCATGGAGATTTTGTCACAGAAGTCTTGCAATTGTGATGTTTATGTATTTTGGCACGCTGGATTGTGAAATTCTGCTCAAAACGTCTTGAGTTCCTTTGAAGGGCAATTGGCTTAAGTTATGCGCATGGTGTAGTGTTGTCTTTTCATGGGTGTGATCGCCCTTCTGGAGCATCTGTTATAGTGGTGTACTGTAATTCTGTCTTTTTTATCTTTTGATTTTCTACACTTGCGTTGTAGCAGGGGTAAAAAAAAACCTGTTTAATTAGACCATGGATACTAGCAAACATTTTCCCAGGGGCCAAAACTTTTGGTCAGTGATGTGGCCCAGGGCCGCACTGATGCCTGCAGGGTGGCGTTTGGGTATTGGGGAGGGAGGTTTGCGTTAAGGTGGGTGTAGGGGAAACGAAGCATATACATCTGGTGTCTGAACTCCACAACGTGAATCGTGAAAACCTGGGATTAATCCCAGCTTCTCCACTTAACCAAATTGTGTGGTCCTAGGCAATTGTTTTATTTCACTTTCCCGCCTTTTTCTTCATAATCGTATATAACTGAACCTTGAAATACATAACTTCAGGATGTGTGCTGTACAAAAGTTTCTCCAGTGTTTGATTTAATAAACTATGATGTTGTTCATGTATAAGAGGAACACCGGCCGCTCAAAGAGTGCACATAATAACTGATTTACCTCATGGTTCACTACTGTCATTCGGGGTATGGGGAGTGGAAGAATGAACTTTTCTAAATTCATGTTTGAAAACTATAGCTTTTAGAAATACATCTGATGTACTAAGGTGAAGCAGTTCTGCATGTTAATGAAATTCTCTTTCTGAATTGGAAAGAGACTTTATCATACTTTTGCACTTATGGTGCATGATGTCTTTAAAAATGAAGGTATTTCCATAGTTATTTCTAAATCAAATCACCCAGTGACATCCTACATCTCAACACCACACTGAGCAAATACAATCTTGGTTTAACTCCAACCACCTAAAGCTAA
This sequence comes from Calotriton arnoldi, assembly GCA_963921515.1. Taxonomy (NCBI): domain Eukaryota; kingdom Metazoa; phylum Chordata; class Amphibia; order Caudata; family Salamandridae; genus Calotriton; species Calotriton arnoldi. Next base: position 264,037 of record CAWUFW010014500.1, on the reverse strand, counting down.
ATCCCAACAAAACAGAAGTAATTCTGTTCTCCCCCAAAAGTAAAGACCTACCAATCCAAGACTGGCTCAGCGACCTGAAGGCAATAAAATGTTCTCTCACTCTATCCAACTCGGATAAATCCTTAGGCTTCACCCTGGACAAAAAATTGTCAATGAAGGATCACATCAATAACTCAGCCAAAGGAGCGCTTTTCACACTAAAACACCTCAAAAAAATCAAACCATTCATTCCCTCTGACAATTTCAAGTTGGTTGTACAATCTCTGGTCCTCTCCAAACTTGACTATGGGAATGCCATCCTCACAGGGACCCCGAAAACTCACCTCACCCTCCTTAGATCAGTTCTAAACATAGCAGCCCGGCTCATAACAGATATTAAATGGTTTGAACACATCACACCTGCCCTCAAGACCCTCAACTGGCTTCCCATCGAAGGAAGATGTACTTGCAAGACTGCATGTATCACCCACAAATCCCTTCACTCACACCCCCCTGACTATTTAGACAACAAACTCACAAAAGCAGGCAGAACCAGAACTCTGAGAAGCTCCAGCACATTTCTTCTCGTTCCTCCCAAACTAAAAAGGAAATCATCCCAGGCTTGCTCTTTTTCTGGAAATGCACCCAGCATATGGAACTTTCTCCCAAGAGACCTACGATGCAACCCCTCCTTCTCTTGCTTCAAAAGAGACCTGAAACTCCATCTCCTCAACAAATACTGGAACTCATGAGCAATCTGAACTCTGTTCAAATGCTCTCGCTTTCTAAGTATAGACCTTTGGAACAGTTGGCTGTTTTGTTTGCTTCTACTGTCTATTATGTCTTTCTCTCCCTGGACTCATACTGTGCTAATTGAAAACAATCGGTAACCACCCTCATCGCCTAACATTTTTTCCTTGTATATATTTTGTGTGTACTTGAACCTAATATTGTTTCACTTAATATGCTCAGTGACTTGATTATTGCCTTGCTCTCGATTATGTAAAGCGCTCTGATACCTTCGGGTCTAGCTAGCACTATCTAAAACCTATAAATAAATAAATAAAGTTAAGCGGTGCAGGACACCCTATTTCCTTCCTTTCTTTAACTTTAAATAACCTTTAAATACATGTTTGCCTGTTTATTTAACATCTTTTTCATGTTAGTGCCGTGTTGAGTAAACAGCAGCCCAGTGCTGCTGTTGACCAGTGGGCCGCATGTAAAGGTCAGGAGGGCTGCATGCATCCCCTGGACCGTACTTTGAGTATCACTGATTTAGACCTTAGTCTGTAAAACCAATAAATAAGTCATACACGATGATTCAAACATTAAAAAACATATAAGATAGCATCCCTATACAAAGATAAACTTTAAGAACCTTTCGAAAGCACAAGCTACATTGAAGAACTCCATATTTAACAGAAATTAAATAGCCTCCCTTCGATGTTGGATGTTATACTTTATAACAATTAGATTTAAAAATAGATGGCTAGCTCCTAAAATGTTTAAAGTATCAAAAAGTAAATGTACATTAAAATTGTTATACCGTAAACCACATATACAATTGCCATCCATATCCAACAGCCCTTGAAATTTGCTATGGTTTCAATACAAAAAATGTAAGCAACACAAAATGTAAACAACAACAAATGAAGAAAGGATTTGGTAAGGAAGACAAATAAGGATAAGTTTGATTTGACTGCCAGGGTTCCAACATATAACTTGCTGACCTCTTCGTTGCCAGGTAACAAAAATCAGTGAGTCTTGATTCCCTATTACAAATTTCTTTTAGGTTTTAGGTCTTTTTTCGAGTTGTAGTATGTTGAGTTATGTTTTCATTCTTTTGATGCTGTCATTAATCCTGGATGTGGTCTTCATCAGTATCTGTTTGTCCAGTGCAGTGGAGATCTGATTATAGAAGGTGTGTATGTCTTGAGGTCGCATATTTATTGGGGTTCTTTCATGATGTGATTTCAGCTTGTGGAGATCTGTTTTTTTCATTGTCCATGAGTGTTTTTTGTTGGTGGTTGCTGGTGTCTTTGAAATGTTGTCATTACTAGCTATGCTGATCCTGAAGGTGATGACGTTTTGGTCACTTCAGCTTACAGGAAAGTTGTCTGCAACTGTGGCCTGTAACAATGGGGGCAAATATGACAACAAGAGTTTGTCCACATGAGTAAGTTGGGCCAGAAACAATGGGCCCGATTCACAGAACTAACTTACGACAAAATCCTAAACTTACTACCATTTTGGTATTCACAGAATGAACTTACTCATTTTGGTATTCACAGAATAAACTTACTCATTTTGGTATTCACAGAAGACACTTACACATTTTGTGTAACTTACACATTTTGTGTAACTTACTCATTTTGTGTAACTTACACATTTTGTGTAACTTACACATTTTGTGTAACTTACACATTTTGGTATTCACAGAAGGCACTTACTCATTGATGAGTAAGTGCCTTCTGTGAATACCAAAATAGTAAGTTAATTCTGTGAATACCAAAATTGTTGTAAGTTCATTCTGTGAATACCCAAATGTGTAAGTTCATTCTGTGAATACCAAAATTGTTGTAAGTTCATTCTGTGAATACCCAAATGTGTAAGTTCATTCTGTGAATACCCAAATGTGTAAGTTCATTCTGTGAATACCAAAATTGTTGTAAGTTTAGGATTTTGACGTAAGTTAGTTTTGTGAATCAGGCCCAATTTGTTGGAGGTTGAAGGCATCAAGGTTGGGTGTGATAGCTGTGGTTGTGGTTAGATTCTTCTTGTCAAATTATATGTTGGCTGCTTCTAGAATGAATAGGTTTGTGTGTTTCAGTTAAGTCTTGTTCACTGTATTTAGCAACACAGTTTAAATTGTACATTCCTGGGAGGTGGTCTATATATTAATAGGAAAGAAGAAGTGATATTTGGAGTGGGATGGCATCTTATCATCAAAGATTTACAGCCGTCCATGGTGTGATTTTTGATGTATGTTACTTTTAGTGATTTTCTATGGATGACAGCCAGGCCTCTTTCAATTTTTGCCAATGCGATTTTTGTTGATGATGCCAAACTCGTGGAGGATGACTTTGTGTTATATGGGTGGAAAGTCTTTGACAAACTATGTTTCTGTAATGAAGGTGAGATCTGGTGTGGTTTCTGAGAGTAGATCAAAAATGTGAAGTGATCTTTGTGGATATTGCATTGCAGATACCTGCTTTCATTTATGCACAAGCACTACAATTGCCATTGTGTGTTTACACATACACAACTTGCAGTTTGTGGAGATTGGAAAAACTTTGCCACTTAGGCCCTAAACGGTTTACTATTGGAGTGACAACATGTTTCTACAACATATCTCTTTGGAAGTGGCTCTTAAACCTTTGACTTCTGTGGGCCCCACTGAATCACAAATGGAAGCCAGGGACCCAAAGCCATTTCAACGATTTGTGTCTCAATGATAATACACAAACAAGTACACACTATATGAACTCAGCACATCACCTGCATTTTTAAATATGAGAGTGTCTACCTGTAAAGATCCTGCTCATATTCACAAATCAACTAGTAACTATGTGAAATCAGAGCTCTCAGCAGAAGTGATAGGACAGATGTAATAAGTGGGTTGACATTGGCCTTGGACAGACACAGAACAGCAGTCGATTAACAAAGAGATTTTGGGAATGCCAGTATTAAGAAAACATAGCCATGCAATATTTCATATGTCTGACTCAGGAAGTTTAAGTAGAGATAATTGGCCAATTCCAAAGATAACTGTAATGCACTTTTGTTCCCTTTTCTTTCTATTCCAGTTAAATAGTAGTGATGTACACCCAACATGTGTTTCGTTCTTTGGTTACGTGCAGGCCAGGGGCTCATTTAATTCTGCAACAGTTACATCAATAATAGATTAATTAGTTTAGTTAATTTTACTGTTTATGAGTGAAAAAAGGTATGTAGTACTCACTTCAAACATGTACTTAAAATCTGAAGTTCCCTCTGCGCACAGCAAATGTGATGAGATCAAACGATGGGAATGGTTGGTGGTAAACAGGTGCTGGTGATACTCAAAGGTGATGAGTCCAGTGCAAGCCCTAGAGTCTTTGTAAATTTATAGAGCAAAATATTAGAGAGCACTATTTTAGTTGAGGGAAATAGCAGGTATAATATCTTAAAGTCAGAGTTGTAGGAAGATTCACATGGCTCTTATTGGATCTCAAAGAATTATATATATATATGGCAGAAAGGAACATTTAGTGGGGAGAGCTGGGTTGGTAAGATTTAGTAAAACTGACAGAAAAATCTCAAGGGCATCATTATGTGGTGTACTAGGTAAGTTGCGCCACAATTGGGCCCACAAAGTGGTAGTTAGTCTACACTACGGGCCTAATTACGACTTTTGGTGGAGCGGTGGTGCGGTGGTGCGGTGGTGCCAACTGTCGCGCCACCGCTCCGGCGAAGGTCTCTACTGCCCACCCACCAGATTACGACCAATTTTGTGGTCTGGTGGGCAGGCGGCGTGGTAGTCCTGCTGCAGTGCGTCTTACAAGAGGCAACGCAATGGGAACGCCATGGGATTCCTTCACGGCATGGACTCGAAAGTCCATGCCATGCAGGAACCTGGGTGCATGCATAAAGGGGGGCACATGTTGTGCCCCCCTGCATGCATCCCTGGCTGAGGGGGCACAAGGGGCCCTGTAGGGCCCCTTTTGTTTCAGCAACGCCAGCCTTTTCATTGAGGAAAGACCTCCATGAAACCACTGACTGTCCTGAAACCTGTAAAATGTATGGGGTGCCGCAGCAGCAACATCTGCATATCACATAGCCCTTGACCGTTGCTCCACTGCCAGGGAATGGAGGTTCCCTGGCGGAGCCGGCGGTCCAACTACAGTCCAACCGCCCAAGTCGTAATAGGGCGGTCAGACCGCCGGTGTGGTGGTGGCTGGACTACCACACCACCATGGGTCAGGCAGTCCTCAGACCACCAGACTCGTAATTTGGCCCTAAGTTCTTAGTGATAAGGAGTTAAGTTATCAAGGCTTTTGGGCTAGCGCGGGAAGGTGTGGGTATAAGTACATAGTAGAATGCCTGAGAAACAAGCAAATTAATTACAGAAAGGGCATGAGGCATCTGTAAATTCTGTAAGATAAGTGTCACCAGTTGGGAAAAGGTAGAGTTGGATGTTGAATTCTCTTGAAAACAATGATGAGGGTAGCATTTTAAAAATAAAATAAAGAAGTAAACCCATAATTGGGATATGAGAGAGGGCGTACCTGGTAGGAAGGTGGGATAGCTCCTGTAAAGAGTTGATGTGCTATTCGCTCTGAAAGGTATGAAAGAGAAGTATGCAAATAAGGTTGTGTGGAGATAAGAAAGTAGAAGTTTGAAGTCAGGATGAACAAAACAAGGTTGATAAAGTACATTGAATACCTGGGCAATTTGAAGCTAGGTTCTCTATTGGTAAGAGGAGTGGTAGAAGTAGCCTGAAAAGCAAAGGAATTTGCAAGTATTAGTGCTAGGAGACTGTCAGAAAATGGGAACAAATCGCAGTCTTTTTGGAGTGCAAATAAGGGGAAAAAAATGCTTGCACCAACATGCAGCAAATACTGAAATGAGATGTGCTAGATATTGCGTAAAAGTAATTCATGTTTACCAAATTGGCGTGATTGGTCTTTATTATTGCTAGTCGGTTCAGGGTTCCAGTTGAATAGTTCACATGATGTACTTGAGGGTAGCCATTTTGAAGTGGTTAAGCTAAAGCGCTGCTATTATGGGTGGGATATATGTATGGTAGTGTCTGCTAATGTGTGTGATCTGTTTGTAATTTGTTCTTAACACGTGATTTTATGGTCTTTGACTGAATAAAGATTATTTTGATGATGATGATAGTGTCTACTATGTCTTGATTAGTAGCTCATAAAGAGCCTATCTATGATTTCAGTAACTGGTCAGTCAAAAAGGATTAATTAACTGTTTCGTACTCCAAAGGGTTATTATGCTTGTGATTAAGGCATGGAAGAAGAATGAGCTTGATCAGAAGTGAAAATAGGATTATTTACGTAGATGAGATATTGTGAAGAAATCAACAAAATTATAATCATAATAATTTAGATTATGAGACATTCTAAAATTCATTCAAGAGCCCCCACACTGAAATGATTTTAATCAAATTTGGTTTGATTGACATAAAATGATTGATAGAAAATATGGGTATTAATGTGGCACATTCCAGCTAACAGCGGTATGTATCCATCCTAAGTTAATCTATTACATATTAAATTGTGTATTCAACATGATTTGGTTATATTGTAATATATTGAGGCAGACCTCATGGCAGTCTGTAATAGTAGAATACATTTAGCACTGTTAACACTAAAGACTATTGTGATTCCTTTTGGAGTGAATTGGTAATCCTCTATTTTAAAGTAATATGAAATACAGCACACCATATGAGTAAAACATGTTCTGGTACGTTGTAGAGGATTTCACAGCAGATTATAACACACAGCAGATTATAACACTTACGTTTATTACTCTTGCCTTATTTTATCACCGATTTGGAGAGGTTAATAAGGTTGAAAAAAGAAACAAAGTAATTTGTCCGGTTGTCGTAATACAAAGATTGGGTTGGTTCTGTATTGTGGGGAAGTTTCATCCAGATGGTATTGACAAAGATACATGGGAAGGGAATTGTCAAAAAGAGTGGGGAGTTGGGGGCTGTAGTTGTTTCATTTTAGCCCGAAGTGCACCTTAGCATCTTGTTGAGGCCAAACTTTGTTGTTCCTAGCCTGAGAATCAATTTTTATTTTATATTGCACATTTAGCCTCACTATTTATGTAAGCTTAGCCTCATTCTGAAGGCATAGCCAAGCAAGAACTGCAGAATTAGTGAAGTCAGCTTTTTTACTATATGATGTTGTATCTTCCTCTCAAAGTCTTTTCATATTCTTCCCATGAGAAAACCTAGGGACCTGCTTGTTAGTGTCTATTTAGAGTTTTGGTTTGATCTCATGATGTGTCCTCAGCTTATTGCATTGAGAAAAATTCTATAAAAGTAGTAGGAAGATGTATAGAATTTAGGATTATGTGCTCCAATTGACCATTTGGTAAAGCTCTGGTCCAAAGACACTGCAAATTGCACTTACAAAATGTTTTATGCTTGCTTGGCTATTTTTGCATTAAACACATTTTAGACTTCTAGAGCTTCCAGAGTGTCTATTTTGTTTTAATGCCAAATGGCGACACAGCCATTGATTGCATAAAAGCTAGGAGACCATGTGCTCATTAAGCTAGAGTACATGCTGCATACTGGGAAGTTGTACTCCACTTGTGGAAGTATTTCAGCTCTGTAGGTGCTTGGGGTCTGTAAATGCATGTTCGTATAAAGCAGTGGGTGAGAGCCTTTTGGGCAGTCTACCTGTGTATGCATGCATTGACCACCGAGTGGTTAGAACACAGGCTGGGCCAGGTTTACTAATATTTCATGCAACGGAATGCAGCAGGGCAACTGGCGGTGTTGCATTGTGTGAAAGGGAGAAGAAGAGAGAGGACAGAAAAGCACCATACCTACTAAGATATGTTGCACTTCTGCTGTCTCATAGCGCTGGTGCAGTGTGTGGGGCCTAGCACCAATGCAGGCACCCTTGCGCCGTGCTGCAAGGGTGCCTGCATTATAGGCAGGATTGTTTTTTGTGCAGGATGTGATGCCTTCCTGCTCAAAAAACATTTTTTAGAATGGCTTTCATTTTTCATTTAAATATATGTAATTTGAGATGTCTTCAGTGATGTCATGAGTGATGTCACTGACCATGTCATGAGTGATGTAATATGTGAGGTCATAAGCAGTGCATTTCGGGGGCGTGAGTTATAGTTAGCTCAGCTAACTATAACTGCTGAATTTCTCTGGCTTTGTACGATTGAAATGTCAGCCTAACTATAATGTCCCTGTAACATTTGGTTTTCTTCATATATTTTCTTTTTTTTTTTTTACTCATTGGTGGTTGCCAGAGGGTAGTTATAGTTAGATTAGTGTTTCCATGGGAAATGCCTTTTGTTTTGCTGAAAAGTAAAGGGGCCAACACACTCCCTTGTCTTACAACCCTACCTACATTGATGGAGTTAGTACATTCTCCATTCAGCACAAATCGAACTCTAGCCAAAGCATTCAGATGCAATTGCCTCAAAAAGTGAACAATCACCTCATCAACACCTTGCCTCAACAAGATAGCCCAAAGTTTAGATTGGGATCGATAGTAAGGTCCATAAATGCCGGATGGATTGTGCCTTGTTTTGCCACAGTGTATTTGCTCATGAGTAGATTCCAATTGAGAGCTTGTTCTACAATACCCTTCCCTTTTTGAAAGCCATACTTGGTGTCTGTCAAAATATTATTGCCTTTTGCCCAGTGCTCTAACCTGGCAAGGAGAATTTGTCCTATGACCTTCACCTGGGAATCTAAAAGTGAAATAGGTTGATAACATTTAGGATCCTCTCTATTTCCCTGCTTAAAAATAGGGACAATTATAGATTCTGACCAAAAGATTGGTGGACCAGACTTACCTGTAGAATCAAAAACATTTGTAAGGATTGGGGCCAGATTATTGTATCATATTTAAATGAATCAATAGGAACTCCATCAGGGCCTGGGGCCTTACCTGACGGGCTTAATTTCAAAGCTAGGAAAACCTCATTGAGATCGTAGCTTAGGGGTTGTGCTATGATTGCATTGCCAACAGGTACCTGAGTGGGTGTTTCCCTGACATGGCCTCACAGGTAGATTGTTTCAAAATAGCTGTCTGGAGGTATATTAACCTCAACAGAGGGGGCAGCTTTCTCTTTGAGGAATGGCATATTTACTACCCTCCAAAAGGCTATGCTGTCCCTATCACAACAGCCTCTAGGAGTGAATCCACTCCTCATCGCAAATTTCAGATTTTCTCTTCTCTAATGCCCTTTTATAATTAACCCAGGCCCTACACACCTCGACCTGGTATCTCAGTACTATGTCAAATGGTAATCTTAAATTTCTGTTCTCTGCTGAACATGCATAATCAAACCAGCCTACAGGTCTTTGTTTGGTAATACAATTCAGCACTTTTAGAATTTCTTTGATAGAGCTAGAGATAGTAATAAAAGCAGTTAAACTGTTAGAGGTGCCAATATCATCAGTTAAACAGACCATGAAATCAGAAGAATTAGATGCAATCATTTTTTTGTATTAATTCCTTCTCCATCAAATCCATGAAACCCTCATTCCTAGCCATGAGTAAAGAATTTTGATAAACAAACAAACTAAGATCCGATGTAGCCAATACAAATTTGACAGCTAATTGATTGTGCCCATTCAGACTATTTGCAATTACGTTAAATTCAGAGGCCAGAGAGCACAGACAATCCGACACAAGGATGAAATCAATTGTACTAAAGTTATTTCTACTAGAGAAGGTGGGTAAAAATGAGTCAAAAACAGGAGCAGGATAGCAATTATGAGAAAACATAGAATTACATTTCATCAGCATATTATTAAAAGTTGTTCTGTACTCATTGTGAATAAAAGGCAGCAGATCCTCCCCCCTGCAATCCATCAGACCACATACCTGTTTTGCTGGTAAACTAGATATGTGTATATTAAAATCTGCTGCCCATATTATGCCACTTGGATGCTGTTTTTACTGGAAAATAAGACCAGTGAAGTCTCTACATTTTTCACAATATCGCTGTTAGGTGAAAGCAAGCTATTACAAAGGTTTAGCACTAACAGTTCTGCACCACCCCTAGGGGCAAGCCATATGAGCCTAATGTGAGGAGTTCAAATCTGTAGATATAACCTTGCTTGGAAACAAAGAAATTAATGTGACAAAGTGACCCTTGCACTTACCAGCTTTATAATAAAGCAGGCTGAAGTGAAAGGTCATAAACCTGTTAAAAAATGGTTTAGAGGCCCAATTCAATTGCAGACATATAACATAAAGGTTATTTAGGAAAGAAATCCAATCTATGTTTTTCAATGTTGTCCCAAACCTGGACATGTTCCATGACACAAAATTTATCTGATTAGGGACATGATGCGCCAAGACAAGCAGAGTTGGATTCGTTTTGACCATATCAGTTGAGATTAAGGAAGACATGCTCCCTATCGGAACCAGGGCTGAGCCGGATGGGCCAAAAGTTGATCCATGTTGACACCTAGTTGGTCAGTCGATCTCACATAGCCCCTCCAAAGCATAAAGGTGTTAAAAAAAGGGCAGTGAATAATGGTTGTTAAGACCAATACTTTGTGTCGTCGGCTGAATAAATTGTTGCAGGCATTTCTTGTATACAGGTTTATAGAAGTGGCCCAGTGGTACTGGTCAGTCGCATTTTTTCCAAACCATGTGCTTTTGAACTTGTCTAATAAAGTAGGAACTATGTAGAGAGACCTGATATTGACTATAACACATTCAAAAACACATTTTTGGCCCTTTACCTACCCAAGATACTCGTCTCACCATCTTGCTAGTATTACTTAAAAGGCTAGTGTTCCCCTCATATTTTGCCAACCAATGCACAACTTTATTTTTGAATTCATAGCAGTCTTCTGTTGGGGACAGACAAAGATGGGAACATTTTTGTAGAACAACGGAAGGCACAAGGAGTAGCTTCCGGTGGAGGCTGTAAAATTGTAGATTCATTGGCTTGCAGAATAGCAATCAGTTTATCTGCTTCGGTGGAACTTGTAGCACAATGAAGCCCTACTTAAGCATCAACGGGCACAGTCCTTGTCGGGCAGGGTTTTTTTTTTGGCTAGGGTTGAGCAACTGTCTTGCTTATTCACGAAGAATCCGGAGTAACCAAGTGTTTCAAATTGTTAACGTAGTCTGCAAGTTAGGATAATGAGGCTTCAACCCATTTAACCTCAATATGAGTGGCAGAATAATGAGGCTTGAACCTCATTTAACCGTAATATGAGTGGCTGAACCACAGATTTGAACTACTCTTTCACAGATTTTTGACAGTTGGAGACAGCATATAACAGGGGCTATTTCAGATCCAACACATCAACAAATCCTGAAAGCCCACATGCACCTTCCTTTTCCCAATTACAATTACAATGATCTTTTATAGTATTTACCATAGACACTTTTTGTTTAGTAATTCTTGGCACCGATTTCTTTTCTATGCTTGGGGCAAGGGGGCAGAGAAACATCGGGGATTAAATCAATGGTCTGTTTTTCACTATAGATACATGGATTAGGCAGATGACCAGATGACCGAAGAATTTTAGCCGTGCAGTCCCTTGACACAAGGTAACTTCCATAGATAAAGTGTGTCCTTTTATTCTACTCATTGTCAAATCAAAAAAGTAATTTCTGAACTTCTCTCCACCAATGTTCTATTAATTGGGAATTAATATACACATTAATTTAATAAGCTTTCATGTGATAACAGTTAGATAGAATTTCCTCCTAATCCTATTGTAATTTGCAAATGTTGTAATCTCTTGAGGCTGATCCAATATTTCACTGATACTCCATTAACGTCTACTAATCTAGCAAATAAGCTTCTAACCAGGGTATTGGCCTACTATGTGCAATAAAGACTCCCAGTGCGAGCATCAAAAATATTCATTCTTGATATTCAGACTGAATTGAGATTGTTTTTCTGGGGGAAATATAGCTTGTATTTTATAGTATCTTCAGTTTAACCTTCCTGAAGTTGGCTCAATTAGCAAACCAGAGTTCTTTACATCATTGTGATGGCATTCATATATTCTCAAGTCTCAATGGACTAGATTAGCCCCTAATTGTCGTAATATCGCTGCCCAATAATATCAATTGAAGGCCTTCAGCTAGGTCAAGTCGGCTACTTCCAAGATATTTCTGGGTAATTTGTGGCTCCAGGCAAAATTTTAGATTTTCCCCTGAAACTTTATGAGCATTGTTTTGAGAATATAATTGGGGAGCATCTTAGATTGAAAGAGTAACTTTACCTTTAAAAGCGAATCTTCCCGATTAGGGATAGATTCATTTTGTCCCACCTTTTCATATCTGTTCATGTTTATCAATGTATCCTTCAATTTTTTATGTTAGCATTGACAAAGGGTGAGCCATAATTCATATCCCCAATCTTTTTGGGGTCTATTACTGCCCTGGAGTTTAAGGTGACTAGGAACGTTTTGAACTAATGTGTGTCATAGCCTGAAACTTTGGAACATTTCTCTATGATCTTTTAATGCATGGGCATTCTTCTTCAAAGTTTCTAATATTTAAGCCCAGCTCACTGGCATACAGCTTGGACATCAGGTGTGGATTCATCTGTCCCAACCCTAAATACATTGTAATGTCTTAAAGCCTATGCAAAAAGAAAAAAAAGAGTGAAAAAGACTTCAGCTTATCATATATTATCTTCACTCTCTCAGTAAAGATTTTGAAGAGGCACATTTTCTTTACAACCTTCCATTTAAATGCAGTAAATAGTGCCTTTTCTGTATCCATGATTGCCAATGGGCCACATAAATGGTAGTAATTAGCAAATGAGTTTATGGGAATAACTCTCTTCTAAAAATGACATCTGGTTGCCTTTGGGCAAGAATGGCTCCATTAAACTTACCAAAGGAGTTAATGTCCTTGAAAATACTTTTGCATCGAGCAATTGGGCCATACAATGCCACTCAGTGATACTTCTGCTCTTCTTTGGAAAAACAACAATCTAATACATTATTTCATTTTCAGACCACTGCATGTTTATTTATCTTTAATTCCATAATGTGAGGTACTAGAACTTGCTCCACTACTGTGTTAATTATTTTTTAATTGACATGTAATTCATTAGTCTGGGATTATGATGGCTGTGCCTGGGAAGATAAGACTGAGACTGGATATAAAATGAAATTCATGGGTTTAAGATAAGCCTACACTTGATTATATGATGGAGGTGCCTTGCACATATGAAGTAATGTGTCAGAAAAGCACTAACCTAGTACTCTGGATCCAAAGGGAGTGGTGCGCTCTTCCTTCTCACCACCTCCACCAATGACCACTTACACCCCGAATGTGAAGGCTAGGAGTAGAAATGGGGAGATGAGATGAGGTAAGAGAGAAAAAAGGCATTAGACACCACCACTCTGACTCATTTCTGATGGGCACTGACATCTGTAGGTTGATTCCTACCCCAAAGACATCTTGTTAATAGGCTATGAGCATCCATTAGGTAGATAGGCCAACAACTGTTAATTAGACTTGATACAATAGTCCCTGCCCAAACTGCCTGGGCAAAGCCATGAAGAAAAGGTGAGAGATGCTGGGGCATGGCTGAAGGGGGTTTCCATCCAGAAATACACGTCAAAGCTGAACAATCCTGCTTGCTGGTTGAAAGCTAAAAAATGGTGTAACACATGAGCACCCCCATTCCAAGATACTAGGACCATGACCTCTAGATTGGCCCTCTGATACGAGCATCAGACTAATATCAATAGCAAGGTCTTCCAGCCGATTCTGGAGCTGAGGTTTGTTGACTGTCCAGGCAAAGAGGTATTCACAAAAAAGGGGCTCACAAATGAAGCAAAAGAAGCAAGTATGTCCTCCAAACATTGATTAAACCATGTACGTACACCCTACTGGATACAAAGTGAGTGGTGACACCATACTGAAAGAGTTAATGCACTGATAATCCTTTTCAAAAGACAAAACGTCCCTCATCCACCCTTAGGTTGCACGTTTCATCATTAGGCCCCTCTCTAAACCAGCACGGAAAGTGCTGGTGCGAATTACTACACTTGTTTTCTTGAAGCAAGTGAAGACTGCGTTTCAGCTGAAAAGCAGGCATGGGTGTATGTAATAGGTTGTGGAAATGAATGAAATGCAGAGGAAGTGTGTGTAACTGAAACTACATATTGGCGGAAATCATGAACTTCATTCAAACCCCCAATATTAGAATAACATGGGGAAACAATGGCTGATGTGGCCTGCACAGAGAGGTTAATATGTTTCTGCCTGATAGGCACCTTCAAATGAGAGGTAAAGACATTCTTAAGGATCGTATATCTCCTCTCTGTTAATGGCCCGAATTTATAGGACTATAAATAAAAGAATGTAAATTAATAGAACCAATGACCAAATGCATTTTTAGAGTATGTCCACAAAGTAGTGTGACCTGTATCAGAAAGAAGATAGTAACATTAAAGGTGGTGCGGTTACCAGTCCAATAACATTGAATTCACTCACAAAACAGTATATTGAAATAAGTGTTAGCACTCTGGTGAGATAACACAGTGTGGAGAAGTGTGGCTCAATGGTTAGAGCGGCAGACCCTGATGCAGAGATCTGGCTGGGACCAGGGTTCAATTCCCGCCTCGGCGGGTCTTGGGCTCAATTTCCTCGGACCTGATAATTCTTACCTCGGTGCCTATTCTAATCATGGGTCCCACTCTGCAACTCTGGGCAATAGCTTGCTTAATCTCCACAACGGCCCCAACAGTGCTGGGATGCCTGGCTTCACCTTGGGGGTGCCCAGGAGTGGACATTTCACAGGGAAAAGCCAGGAAGGGTTCCACAGCGGTATGCATACAGCTCCAGGACACCCCTTTGGGGGTATAAGTGTGCTTTACAAGTACAAATTTCATTTCATTTCATGAGCGAACACAGCACACACATTCTTTGCCTATGCCTTGTTGAAACGTTAGACTTTGAGATAACTATACAAACACTTGTGTGCCTAGACATGGACTCACTTTACACCTGTGTACCCCAAGAAGATGCTCTGAGAACTGGTAAAAATCTATTAAATGCTTCCTCTTATGAATATATGAATCCCATTCATTTTGTAATAGATTGTGCAACCCTTGCCATGACGGAAAATGTCTTCTGCTTTGAGGAACAGTTATATCTTCAACCACTGGAACACCAATAGGCAGTACCTTCGCTTCTAGTCTGGTGAATTTATTTATGCACCAATTTGATGTGACTTTCATCTGTGCAACTGACAATCCTTTCCACAATCGTATCAAAATATGGAAACAGTACATCAATGATTTTTTGATCATCTGGCAAGGGGATGAAGAGACATTATAATCTTTTATTATCTGGTTTAATACTCGTAACCCCCATTTCAGATTCACAAGCCAATACAACAAACAGAGCCCCACCTTCCTAGCGTAACTGTACACTGGAAGAAGAAGATTGGTTTCATGGGTCTACAGAAAACTCACAAATGGGTACTCCCTGTTCCAGTTTGACAGTTATCATCAAGGAGACCATAAAGACAATCTTCCAGTTGGCCACTTTTTAAGTCTTATAAGAAGCTGTGTCACTATAGAAATGTTTATGAAACATGCTGACCTACTGACTGGACAAGTGAGACAACACTTTAATCTTTTCAGACTTATAGAGTAAGCAGAAAAGGACCAAGAATAACAATAGGGATGCCCTTTTGGAAACCCACAACAAGCCTCCTGTAGACAGACTGATTTGTGCCAATAATTTTTCAAGCTTTTCAAATAACATAAACAAACTCATCAATAAGCGCATTGGCACCTACTCAACATAGGTAATTTTTCATTACAGAAACCACTTTTTGCCTTCAGAAGGATCCAAATTTAAGGGATCTACTGGTGCACACTCGTCCTAGAAAGACACTTCACCCACAAAACCGTTATGGGGCTCACCTACGGTCATAGGACACTATCCATGTGGTTCATGTTCTGTGTGCAGTTTCATGGAACCCAAGCCTCAAATTGGTATGGACCTCCAGACTCTCTGGGAATTATGAAACGTCACCATCTGTAATAGTTATGGGGTGATCTACATGATCACCTGTCCATTCCATTTACATTACATAAACATGACAACCAGAATAGTACACACAAGAATCACTGAATATAGGAACAACATTAGGTACAAACGCTCCACCACTAAGGTTTCTCCAACAGAGGCATAGTGAAGATGACATTAGATGGACAGTTATTGATAATCCCAGCTTTTATGGCCACACAAATAATAGATCCAATTTCCTCTCTTGGCCGTAACAACTCTGAGTCTATAGGTTAAGAACAGATAAGACTTAATGATGATATCCCATGGACCTTTCATTCGCAGACGCAATAAGAGAAACTGCCCATCCCCAGTTTCTCAACTTATTTGGATAGTATTGTTAAGACAGAAAGCATGATTTACACACCAGACATTCAGTACAGACACCCTTGTATGCTGCCCGCTCTTAAGCAGCCCTAAATAAACTTCTTTGTTATTATTGGCTGCATCATATTGGCCTTAATCTCCTCCTTCTTTTTCAAAGGTGACATTTGGCATTTAATGTTCATAATAAGCATCCTCTCACAGTGGTATTCACACCCCCGCTTTCTTATATGAGGAGATCATGATGTCCTTCCAGGCAGAAATTATAATACTCATGTAAGGTTTTTCATCCTTTATATGTGTGTGTGTGTGAGTGTGTGTGTGTGTGTGCATAGGTGTGTGTGTGTGTGTGCATAGGTGTGTGTGTGTGCAAATAGGTGTGTGTGTGTGCGCATAGGTGGGTGTGTGTGCGTATAAGTGTGTGTGTGTGTGTGTATAGGTGTGTGTGTATAGGTGTGTGTGTGTATAGGTGTGTGTGTATAGGTGTGTGTGTATAGGTGTGTGTGTGTGTGTGTGTGTGTGTGTGTGTGTGTGTGCGCGTGTGCGCATCTGGATCCGATGATGTACAGCATTGATACGTGCACACTCTTGCACATCTTACACGGTAGAAACTACCGTTCCCAGGAGTCCTCAGTACCACCATGCACTTAGGATAAGATGTAATGTGTCCTGACCACACCCGTTCCTCTTCCCTAGCTGCCTCGCATTTAAGAATCCACTTCGTGCCCTGCCGGCATCTCTTTTGTTCGCGAGGCAACTCTCTCAGCAAGCACACAAGGATTCTAAGTAACCGGGAACCACAATAAATGCAATAGGGACTTTTTGGTTCTTCCACGTTTTCAGCAACCTAAATTGTCTTAAAACTGTATTCACCTGATACAACAACTTTATAACTTGATGCTGCTCCATTCATAAATAATTCCCATGCATTGACAATATACACTTACTTGAGACCATAACATCATAACATCAAGCTACTCCTCACTGCTCCAGGGTATTTTTTATGGATTTAACCTCGCTGACATACTAATATGCACAAAGTTTACTACATGGATATTTGCATTGATACATAATGTATTCAATACACAGGAGACATTTTCTTCATTTATTTTATTTACTTTTCTGATCCCCTTCGATATTGTTTTTCATATTCATACATTCAATATTTTTTATGACTGTTTGAATATATGCTTATCTCACAAAGAACCTTGATCTGGCCTGACTCCAGACTTAAGAGACTATTTCAATTAACATTAGGTAGGAGAACGTCCTCTTACTCAATATACACCAGAGGGGTGCTCAAACTTGTAAAGAAAAATATCCCGTTCATCTTGATTAAATCCTGCACGGATGACGAGGGACGCTATGCTATCATACACGGCAAACTAGCTGGATCACTTATAACTATAGTCAATGTATACGGACCCAACACTGATGAGCCTGGCTTTTTTGAGGGCATATTTAATGTATTACGTGACTGGCCTGATGGTGAAATTATATGGGGCGGGGCTTTAATACACATTTGGATCCCAGCAAAGACAAATCTAGCGGGTGCGTTGGCCATTCACCCAGAGCTGCTCAGGTTATAAAAAGTGGGATGGCTGAAATGGGACTTGCGGACGCATGGAGAATACGTAACATTAATAGGCTGGTGGGTACGCACGCCTCTATCGCTCACAGCAGCTGGTCAAGGCTGGACTACTGGCTGGTGAGTGAGAGTGCTAATGCATGGGTTTCCACAATTGACATGCTACCCAGAACACTATCCGATCACAACCCTGTTAGGATCACCCTATGTATCCCATTAAGCATCCCCCGTCAATTTACATGGCGGTTTCGATCAGAAGCGCTGCTTGATCCCTTATACACCAAAACGATCAGGGAGGCCATAACCCAATATTTTGATTTAAATAAGGGGTCGGTGAGCAGTGCTGCAACTCTTTGTGAAGCCTTCAAGGTCACTAGCAGGGGAAAATGCATTGGCACAATGCCAGGCATACTTAAGGATCTCCAAGGACAACTGTCCAGAGTGGAAAACACACTAGAGCAGCTTGAACGGGACTATGAGACTCTCCCGTGCACGCAAACACTTGCCCGAATTAAAGATCTTATACTAGAGTATAATGAATTGGTGACTGGTGAGGTGCGTTACCTATCTAAGAGACACGTGGCCCGTGCATATGGCGAGGGAGGCAGACCCGGACGAAATTTGGCTTCCAAGATCAAACAAAGAACATATCGTCAAGTCATAACAAAAATCACAGACCACACAGGGGGGATCACTATTCCACGTCAGCAATTGCATCACAATTCCGCAAATGCTATGCAGAGTTGTACACCTCCACAGGGGGAACTGACTCCAAGGAGCTAGAAGAACACCTTGCAGACGTTGCGACCGCCTGGCTGTCCGCGGGACAGCACGAATATCTCTGCCAACCGATTGAAGCCGCTGATATCCGCGAGGCGATTCGATCATTGCCCAACAAGAAAGCACCGGGGCCCAATGGCCTCACCTGTGAATTCTACAAGGAATTTGCAGATGAACTGACACCCTATATGCTGGATATGTACGAAGAAGCTTACGAGTCGGGAATGCTACCGCCATCGCTTAGAAAAGCCCTGATAATCACCCTGTTAAAAAAGGACAAACCGCCACACATCTGCGAATCGTATCGCCCATTGCTACTTATTAATATAGATGCAAAGGTATTGGCAAAGGTTTTGGCCAGTAGACTCCAACCGTTAATGCCGATGCTGGTTCTCCCTGATCAATCCGGATTCATTCCAGACAGGTCCACATCACACAATCTGCGAACAATTTTTGCAATATTCCATATACTTGACCCTAAGCTTCAGACTGCGGCAGTGATGCTGGACGCAGCCAAGGCTTTTGATTCTATTGATTGGGGGTATATGTTTCAAATACTACAGCGCATAGGGGTCCCCGAATTCTATAGTAGATGGATACGGCTACTGTACACAGATCCCACAGCGCGCGTCCGGGTAGGCGGACTAACATCGGAGCCAATTCGGACTTGTAGAGGCACCAGGCAGGGGTGCCCTCTTTCGCTGTTGCTCTTCTCCCTTATGCTGGAACCACTGGCTTGCATCATCAGGCAACAGCATAGGGATGCGGCCCTTCGATTTGCCCATCGTCCGGTGAGCATATCACTTTATGCCGACGACATGTTGCTTTTTATCAGGAAACCACAAATGTTCCTAGCTCCAATCCTGCACGAGTATATTAGGTTTGATCGTCTCTCGGGGATCCAGCATCAATTGGAACAAATCAGTGATAGTACCTCTGACCATGATCACTGTCCCTCATGCTCTGGAGTTTCCTCTTGAGTGGGCATCTGACCCAGTAAAATATCTGGGGATTTGGGTTCACCGCGACCCGGAAACAGTCATTAGGGAACACTATGGCGCAGCTTGCAGAGTATTGGAACAACAGGTAGACAGATGGTCAAGGATGCCGCTATCATTAGCTGACCGCATAGCTCTTATCAAGATGACTGTCCTGCCCAGATTTCTATACCTATTTAGCAACATACCCATAAAATTGCCTCACCAGTTTTTCAAAACCATACACTCGCTATTGGTGAGGTTAGTATGGGGAGGCAAACTGCCCCGCGTGAGCTGGGACACACTTATCCTGGACTACGGTAAAGGTGGCTTTAGTGTCCCAGACATGTATCTGTACTATTTATGCGCTTAGGCGCAGTATGCATACTACTGGCACCAGCATCAGGAATTCATTCCTCATGTAGCGGTTGAAGATGGAGATGCACACCTGATTCCATTGAGATGTATACTGTCACACTCGCACAGAGGTTCCCCCAAACAGGAAATCAATACAATAGACACTACAATTGCAGCCTGGCAGGCATTGGGCCGGATGGCGGCAAAGCTCCCACTATATGCCCCCATGCTACCATTAGATCAACATGCAGCACTATCGGTCACACAGGAGGCGAGAGCCATGCACGCCCTGAAATCAGTAGACATAGACAAAATGCAAGACGTCTACCCGAATGGGAGTTTCATCATGATAGATGAGTTACAATACATACACATGTCGCTGTTATTTTTATTCCAATTCCACCGACTTAAGAAAGCGATAAAGGCATACTATCACACCTTTCCAGATGAACCGCCGACATTGCAAACCTTACAGGCGCTCCTAGTAAGCCCCACACAGCATAAACTGATTACCAAGCTATACAGGGCTGCAAGAGATGAGAAAGGTATTAGCACGGACAGAAGCCTCGATCGCTGGAATACTAGACTCCTCCCTCAGATCACTCAAAAGGAGTGGAAATATTGCTGTCAGCTAACTAGCGCATTTACGTCCAACGGTAACTTACGGCTTCATTCATTTTAAATTCCTACACCAAGCATACCATACACCACTAAAAATACACAAATATGGCCTTCGGGACAATGCTAAGTGTAAACGATGTGGGGCTCAGGGGGCTGATTTCTGGCACCTGGCCTGCGAATGCAATCAGGTGGCTGGGTTCTGGGTAGAGGTGTTACACAGAATACAAACCATGACGGCTATTACCCTGAAATGCACCCCACAGGTGTGTCTGCTGTGCTACACGCCGGCTCTGAAAGGTGCAACTGGCAAGTTTATTAGAATTACTTTATTGTTGGCCAAGAGGAGGGTGGCGATGAGATGGGAAAGTTCAGCTTCTCCGCTGCCGGACAATTGGATAAGGGATCTTGTATACTGTAGGGAGAACCTAGAATTGTATGCAGGAGAACTCCCAGCCCCTTCTCGACCCAAAGACATTTGGGAGCCACTGTTGCAATATTTGAGATCTAAGGAACAAGAAACGTTATCGGAATGTGAAGATATATAGTACTGTCAATCCGCATGTATTAATTGAATATCTGTACCGACAAATCTGATTGTATCGGAGGGCAATAGGGCACTCAGACTGGATAGCCACGGGTTGTTTGTTTGAATTGGTTCTAGCGAAATGTATGATGTTCATGCTGTACGCAATATGTGTCTCTGAAACTAATAAAAATAAAATTTAAAAAAAAACATTAGGTAGGAGAAATGAATGGCCACACTTATTTCACTGTACTGTTTTTCTGTGTGACTCCAGCCTTATTGGACTGGTCACCGTACCACCTTTAATGTTGCTATTTTCTTTCTGATACAGGTCATAATTCTACATGGCCATTGATTGTACTGATTTACATATAGAGATTGGGAGTTATAAAGTAGTGATGTAGATTAATTAATTAAAGCAAAGTTGCTTATGTGTCTAGACAGGCAGCGGTTGGGGAATGAAGTGACTCTTAGGAGATGGAGACAAGCAGGGCCAGGAAGGAAGCGGGAGGGGCTTTATTGTGGTCCCATGAGTGGAGAATTAGTTAAAAAATATATACTTTTTTTTTTGATAGTTCTAATAAAATGACTTTTTACTTATTGCATTGGCGGTCAAAGAGTTGTTTATCTCCATGGTGAGGTCCCACTTTCAGAAAGTAGGAACTGTGACGAGGAACACAGGCGGCGAGGGGTGGGGTGGGGTGGGGGGTAAAAAGAACCTTAGCATAATAATTTCATTCAATAATTTGTCACTAGAACTGCAGGTGAACTCCGCTTAATTTTGGGGATTTATATAGTGTGAAGCTGACGGATGAGCGCTACCAAATTGTTTTCTATGAAGAGTATTTTGGTGTGCCTGAAATGAATAAAGCCTTCTTTGAACATATGTTTTTCCATGTTATTTTAATAAGCCTCTTCCTGTCTTGGAGTTTTCTCAATGTGTACAGAAGGGTCTCTGGTAGCTGCACCTTCAGCAAGTGCTGCTGTGTTTGACGCTGTTACTCATCCACGCGAGACTGCCAGCAGGTGCGCCATTTTAAACACTTTCATTGAAGTGTCAGTGACACTGTGTCACGGTGCTGACCTTTGCACTGGCCTTCACGATTGTAGGCCACAGTGGAACCGGCACAGGGCTGTTCTAACGTGTTCTCCTAGACTTGCACCCTCCTTGCAATGCGCAGCTGTAGCTTGCAGATCCAAGCCCAATCCTCTCATTCATTTTGCGATAAAAATGCTTACTATTCTTCAGCCAAATGTAATGTTTGTTAAAACAATATGACTCATAATTTCTGCCAACCCTGAAATATTTAACATGGTGAAGCTGCTCTGCTGTTTAAAATTCTAGAGTAGGATGTCGGACGTTTTTGTAGGCTCGGGCCAAAAAACTGAAGCAGGCTGATGGTAGGATGAAGACCTGATTTAAAATTCCTCAGTGGAAAGCACGGCAGATCCAGCATGTGAGTCAAGGTGGGGGTATTATCAGTGTTAGCTGACCTACCTCGTCATTAATAAATAGGGCAGCTTTGCTTTAAAATCTATAGTTTTTTTGCACTATGAGCACAGGGCACTCAAAAAGTGTAGGGACTGTGGAATAATCCCTTCTATTCTTCCCCTTCTGAAGGGACTTTTCAATAGAGAATCCAGTCTATTTATCGCCGGCTCAGACCGCCATTAGCTGCCAAATGAAAATGCACTTATTGGCGTAACAAGTTCCAGACATGTTGCAAAATGCAACATCGGGCAATGAATGGACCAACCAGCAGATTGGTACTTATTACTTTTGGGTTTTGACCCAGAGTTACATATGACCGTTTCACGAAGAGCTTCACACTAAGGGCTTGATTTACAGCTGGGAGCTAAGGGAAAATCCGTAGCAGAAACCATAAAAAGTAATGTCCTCCGTTGTAGGCATAGTATGGTGGAAGTAATATGGCTGGCGTATTCTTCTCCGTATGTAGCTTTTCCTCCGGAAATTCATCCAAGCGTATACCAGGCATTACACATCTTGGATATAGGAATATTATGCAATATTGAATTTGCCCCTTGTTTGTCCCACGTTTCACTTGGCAATAGGATTCCTCACAAGATCAATGCACGCTATTTTAGTAGGTCTGGTTTTGTGTGAAAAGCTATCAACGTATGCACTGTTTCTGTCCCGTTAACCCCGTTTTCATAAATAATATTAGTAAATATGGACCAAAGTCAATGCCTAGTGGGAATCTGTTTGTAACCAACAATGTAAGAGCTTATCATTGCTTAAAATCTGCGTATCAGCCAGTCCCAACAATCACTCGCAGGCTTAAACCACTCAAACACGTAAATAGAATCCTCACAACACACAGACCCAACCTTATGCACATCCCACTAACAATAACACACCTTCAAACTACTAAACACAAGCTCCATCTCGTGCTCCTCAAGGTACGCTCTACACTACTGCATACTTCAGACATCGCAGAGCTTCACCTATCTCAATCTTGATGCACTCTTGATCATGAAAACATGGCTCTCTCCCACATCCTTGCACATCATAGACGCCCTTCTTCCTTCAGGGTACTGCATCCAGTGTGCGAAGGTACTCATAAGAAGAGAAGAGACAGTTCATAAGTCCTCCGGGTCATGCACCATAGGAAAGCAAGCAACACTCGACTTCATGGGTTCACATGCTACTTCTCATTCTCTGTGTCCCAATCTGCTACCTTCCACCTCATCTACAGGCCCCGTAGGTAGAAAAAGGATTTTATAGATGAATTCTCAGACCTCCTCACCACCTCATTTAACCAACACTCCTATATCACATCCTCTGGTCCTTTGTCACTTCAATCTCACAGACAACTCAGCATGAAAAAAACAAGGACATCCTCTTGAACCTCATCAACACACTAGGGCTTATTCTCAAAGTGCACTTTGTAGTATGTTTTGTTGTATTACAAGCGTATTACAAAATGCAATTCACAAACTACGTAGGGAGATTTACAACTTCACACTCCCTATACTTATGTTTGGACTTCTCCTCCCCGACTATGGAGTCTCCAGGTGTGGAGAACTCCGCAGACTTAAGTATAAGGAGGGTGAAGTTGTAAAACTTTGCACATAGTTTGTGAATAAACTTACCGCCAAGTGAAAGTTTACTTTTGTGATTCAGGCTATCAACATGGTATAGTATGTAACTGAATCAGAACACTCCAAAGGCCACATCCTGGACTTTATCTTCTCGACATCACCCAAACTGGACTGAACACCATGCCATCCTGCTTAGCAATCCACAAACACATCAAGGTAAACCCAAAAGAGAACAACAAACCTTCAGATCCTTCAAAGACTTCTCCATAGACAACCTAAAGCTCAAATTCATCTCTCATCCTGCTACCTACAGGTCCAATGTCAGATATCTTCTAATCAACTACAGTGCAATTTAGGAAAAGCATATGAACTCCTATGCTTCAACTAAAACATGAATGTGCAAGCCAAATCCTTCAGCACCATCGTACTCCAAAGGCCTCCTCAACAACAATTGCTCCATCTGCAGACAGGAAAGAAAATGGAAGAAAAACAGAACTCCAAAGAGCTCACACTACTTAAGTTCCTCCACATAACATGCAGACAACTCATCACGTAAAGACAAAGCCAATACTATACCAACAAAATCAATAAATCCACCAACAGAAGCAGAACACTCTTCAAATCAATCAAGCACTGAATCAACCCCTGTCTGAACCTTCTGTCCCAAACTCCACAGTGCAATGACATCAACCAATTGTTCAGTGGAAAAATATGGAACATCCAACAGCACGCTGACAACACCAAACCTGTTTCTTCTGTTACGCCCACTTCTCCCTGCTGTGTGCCACAATAGACATTCTTCAAACCGCTGTCTCTCAAAGGCCGCACTGACATCCTCAATTTCCTCAAAGCCCCTAGCTAATTAGTGCAGATGGATCACACATGGTTTAACATAACTCAAGGAGCATTTTAATGTGGTGTAGTCAGTCATTTATCCTTTCTGCCTATGAGCCTGATTTGCAACTGATGTTGCCTAAACTTAAAGTTGGGGGCTGGTACTCTATCAGTCAGGATGGTGGAGGACATTTTGTCTGGCACCCTGGCAGACTACTGTGTGCCAAATTTAGAGATCACCGCTGGCCCAGTGGTGATCTCTGTACCTTGATAGGAACCACCGTCATGGTGATTCCTCCTGTCAAGGTGCAAAAGGTTTGTTGGATGGATATCCTTGGTTTGGCCGTTCAAAACACTTTTACAAAGTTTTTTTTTCAAAAATTGTATTGAGAAACAAAAAACTAATGTCCCCCTCACCATAGGCGTCGCAGTCATTATTTGGTTTTTTTCTGTCCCTCAGTGCCATGTTTTACCTGGTGGTGATGGACAGAATAAAGGACATCACACCGTTCACCCTTAATATGGCAGAGAGTGTAATGCCCTTCCTCTGATGGCCCCTATTCTGTAGGGGCATTAGAGGAAGTTGTCTGGCAATGGAGCCAATGCCCGTTGACATACATGCGGTGGTCCTCCTGACACTAAATAGGACAAACGGACTGTCAGTTTGGCGGATGGAGTACTTTATCAGAGGTGAAACATAGTACCCTGTCCACAAAGTTCTAAATCTGGTCAACATAGGCAGGGGAATAATTCTAGAAAAAGACTGCAGAGCCAATTCGTGGCATGTTTATTTAAAATCTGCATTAATGCGACAGGCAATGACCCTTTTTCTCAGAGATGAATAGTTGCAGCTGACAGCAAGATTTGTTAAATTTATGGAAGTTGCTGAGAAACCGTTGAATGTGAATGACATAAAATAGATAAATTGTGGCAATTATATGCAGCTGTCAATGTATTGGTCAGAAATAATTTACTTTTAATATCCACTATGCAACTCCACTCAATGTATGTCATGATTAATAGTATTTTATATTCTGTATTGTAGGCCCAGTATCGCAATTAGTAGGACGTTTCTTTGCATTGTATTGTATCTAATGAGTTGTTCCTTTTAAATTAACTTTATGACTTGAACAGGTAAGTTTAAGCTTCGTGATAATGTTGACTTTTTTAAGCCTTTGTGTAACGGTTTTGAATGACTATGTAAATACATAAATTCATTAATTCAATGTAATTGGACAAAGGAAAGGCTTCTTCAGTCTCCCGAGCACAGTCTAGAAAGAAGCAGACAGTGTGTTAAGGGAGAAAGTTGTATTCAATCGCACCATTAACCAATGGGAAAATCTGTTTCAGAATGTACTGGATTGTCCCGGATGCTCTTATATATTTGCTGGCTGAGGTTCCAGCTCTGTCTTGGGGCAATCCAGCTTTTATGAATTAGTTTGAAAGAATGCAATGTGGCTACTTATAAGCCTGGACTGGCAGTGTGGAAGCAAGCTCTGGAACACAATAGTGCACTCTAGCAGAGCCTTTCACTTAAGGAGAGAGTTAAAGATATTAAATCACGAGGACACTGGTGATTGCTTGGTAAGTCAAACTACAGAATAGTGATCATTTGCTGACAGTTGAATTGAGTTTGTGCAGAAGGATGATCAGAACCTTGGACAGCATTCTGCAAAGGGGCGGAGCCCAGACACAAGTTCTGATTCCCACTTTCTGCCTAGGCCTTGCAAAAAGGGACCGCATTCAGACGTTGCCTCATAATGAGGAAACATCCTACTGTTGGGTAGTGCTATAGCATGTAAGATACCCAAAACATTCATAGCGGCTCACCTTCCCTTCCCTTTTCATGTATAGGATTCTGAACATTCTCCCATATACCTCGATGTTCAATGCTCTGTTGCTATCCAGCAAGTTACACCAAGGTATGTAAACACTCTATCCTGTAGCAAGCCTTCTGAAGCAGCGCCAAATTGCTAGTAAATTGTCAGTGAAGGGGGGCTTAGCGAAATATGCCAGGAATCTTGATTTGGCCCAATGTGACATTTATAGAATGCTATATGGACAATTGACCACAACGTCACATGCACAAATAACAGTGGAATTTGGTTTCATCAAACAAGCTCTCTCACTGCAAGCAGCATATGTGGTGTCTTACAATTTAAAAATGCCCCATATGTGTCACTTAAACACTATGGGCCAGATTTAAAGCTTGGAGAACTGTACTCCGTCTGTCTGGATGGTGAAGGACATTGCATCTGCCATCCAGATCGTATACCATATTCCAAATTTAGAGATCACCACTGGCCAAATGGTCATCTGTGTACCTTGATAGGAGCCATCGTCATGGCAGCCCCTGTCAATGTAGACAGCTAGCAGCTGTCTTTTACATTGCATTAAATGCATCAGTATCCAAGGGAATTGTCCCTGGCCTAATGAAACATGCCATTATTGCTTTCTTCTGACAGAAAACCTGCAAGACTTGGCGAACTGAAACAATTGTCTAAACAGCCTTATCTCAGTAAACATATGGAGAAATAGAAGACAGTACAAGTTTAAGAATGAGTGCATAAATCATCTCATATGTGACCTTCGCTTCAGGTTCAGGCCCACGTGAGAAAAATAAACCACACTTGCCAACATCAAGGGAAACTTCCTCATCATCCTAGATGAAGGAAAATAAGCAGTACTGATAATCTTTAACGTCTCTGTAGCTATGACAGCATGGACCATGAGATTGTACTTAAAAGACTACGTGAGGGGAGAGGGTTCTCTGGCATTGCCTTAAAATGGAGAACACTTTCCTCTTCAAACAAACCCATCAAATGTGCATTGGAGCAGAGAAATCACTGATTCGAAGGGTGACCTGTGTTCTAGAGAGGCTCAACCCTGCTCTTTAGTATTTATAAGGTCCTACTGTCACACGTACTTGAATGTCTTTAGGTTTAATTCGAAAATGATGTCATCCTAAATTGACTTATGATTCAGTGATAATTCTGGAACCCAGATAAATACCTTGAATTGTCCAGATCACATACACCAGTATGTGAAAAAAGAATTGCCTCAGCTGAATGTAGTGAAAATTAAAATCTTGGTATGGGGAGTGTCATATCATGAGTCATGACATGCTTTCTTTGAATTGGTCGACATCCTGTTCCACCACAAAACCACATATCAGAAAGTAATGTATATGAGTGTAATTTTTAATGCACATCTTTCATTCATAGTCCAAATTAGGCACTTATCAGAGGCGCCAAACTCCAATTGGCCTTTTTCACAAAAAGCATCCATCTTTTTCAAGCCAGTAACCAGATTGAGCCATTACAGGCCCCTCTTTTTCAGGGTAGGCCTTCCGCTGCATATTTTTCCAGCCTCGGACTGCCTTGTGAGGTATGGCAGACCCAGGGAAGAAAAATGAGAATCCAATCCCTTTCCCTGGGAGGAAACTTAATGTGTGTAAAAGCCACTGCTTTGTTCTATATAAAAATCAAATGTTGCTTTGAGTGTTTGTTTGAAAAATAAATACATGCCAAAAGGTCACCATATCTGGTGAAACAGCTACCACCGGGTCACTTGAATCACTTTTACCAGAATAATTCCCACCGAACTGGCAGGGATCTCTAAGAATGGAGGGAGGAGAGGCACAAGACTAAACCTACGACGACTGTTCGGGGTCCTCCACACGACAACCAGGAATATATCTGACCCGGCAGCCCTACTCTCCTTGGACGCCAGGATGGCTTTCAATAGCGTGGAGTGGAACTATCTCTTTGCCATTCTCTGCCGTCTGGGCTTTGGGACGAATTTTATCGGATGGGTTAGGCTTCCCTACCACCAACCACTGGCTAGGGTGCGAGTCAACGCTACTGTGTCCTGAGTGTTTTCGCTCCAGAAAGGCACTAGGCAGGGATGCCCTCTATCCCCTATAATGTTTGCCCTGGCCCTAGAACCACCCAGCAGCGTGGGTACAGCAGGGCCCCCTGATATGGGGCATTCCGGTGGGAAGGGAGTGGGATGAACACAGCTCCCTATATGCGGACGATATTCTGCTGTATGTTAGAAGATCAAGACAATCCATCGATAGAATATTTCAGATTTTCCGTATCCATGGGTACTACTCAGGATACCTCATTAATTGGGATAAATCTCTGTTTTTCACGCTGGTGGGAGGAATTCCCGATCTCACGTACCGATGCAGGGTTCCAGTCGAGATGCAGGGTTTCAAATACCTTGGGATATATGTGACAAGTAACCCCCAAGAATTCTACCAGTGAAACTTAGAAGCACAGCAAGACAGATTCATTGGGGATGTCAAACGCTGGCGGTCACTGCCACTTAGGTTAACGAGCTGTGCAGTCCTATTTAAGATGATGACACTCCCACGTCTGCTCTATACACTGCAAAACACACCCTATCAGATCCCAATCCCCTTCTTTCAGAGGGTGGAAACCGAGCTAAGATCCTTGCTCTGGGGTGGGGCCGCCCCGCGCATAGTATTACACAAATTGCAGAGAGGGGTTTATGAGGGGGGGGTAGCGGTACCTGACATAAGAGCTTACTACTGGGCCTCCCAACTGGTCAATGTGAATGACTGGGCATTCAGTGATAGAGCAGAACCAGCATACAGAGTGGACAGAGCGGCTATGGGAACTGGGGGGGGGTATCTCCCCTTATTTTACATCAAGGGAGTGGTCCAGGGTCTGCCGACACACACACATACAGTGGTGAGAGCATGGCGGGCAGCGACGAAATTCCTGGGTTGGGAAGGTAAACTAACAAAGGTGACCCCACTCTGGGACATCAACCAGTTTTGAAGAGTGGGGCAGCTGTGCAGCTTCGGTAAATGGAAATTGCTGGGCCTGGATAAATTGGGGGATGTGTGGAGAGGGAATACATACATCACATTTGACATGTTATAACAAGAATATGAAATGAGGAAAGGAGAATGGTTGAAATACCTACAACTGGGCCACGAACCTTAAGAGCCATATTTGCGAGGGATAGGACATGGAGGAGGCATCTCCTCTAGAAGATCTACTGTTGACTGACCCACTGGCCGAAAGAGCAATAACGTTAATATACAGGAAACTACTAAACAATTCTCCAGACCCCCTGGGTGCGTTAAAGACTGCATGGGAGGGTGACTTAGGCCAGCTTGACGACGAAGAATGGGCGGAAGTGATCCAGGGCCCGAGGGAGATGGCGATACATTCCAGATTTTGACTTATCCAACTGAAGATCTTACATCGGGTGTACTATGCAAGGACAGTGCTACACCGGCTGTGAGATGCTGATAATGCGCTGTGCCAGAGAGGGTGTGGGCAGGAAGGGGCTTTCTTCCATCTGCTATGGGACTGCCCTTTGATACAAACATATTGGCTCAAAGTTGTTAGAATCATGGCCACGGTGGTGAGGGCTGAGGTACCGGTCGAGTCCAAGTGGTTCTTGTTGCTGATCTTGGGTGAAGAGGTCTGGCCTAGACATGTGAGACTCTGTCTGACATTAGCCGCAGTAGTAGAAAAATGCAACATCTCAAAAAGTTGGGGAACGGCCGCCCCCCCCCAAAAGTGACTGAGTGGAAAACTGGCTTAGACTGGTGTCGGCAGGCCGAACACACAATATACCTAAGTAGAGGTTACCCACAGAAATGGGAGAGGATTTGGGGGTTCTGGCGGGCCTACTGGGGACTGTAAGGAAAAGGAGTAGGGTTCAAATGAGAATGTTACCTCAAGATGCTTATGATTTCATTATCCTATTGTAATGACCAAAGAGACGTGGATCGTATGATTTGGAGATTCGTACTGAACTGTGTACTTGATATATTGTATGCTAAGCACACTGCAATAAAAAGACTTAAAACAAAAAGTATGGAGGGAGAAGAAGTGAAGGCCACCACTGAACCAGAGGATTTGTGGACCACTGTTATACTCTAAATGACACCAAAGTCTGTGCTGGGCTCCCAAAAAATCTCACTGACAAATCACAAGGGTTGCAAATTAGGTCACCAAATTACAGTTAAACATTTGGAAACAGTCTTGGCTACTTGCAAAAGTTGAAAGCTCATCATATAGCAGGCAGACACCTACTGTAATCTAATTTGCACCGGATCCACAATCAAGCTTTCAGGCAACAGAAATGTGGAGGCATATCACTGGGCAACCATGGCATTAGACTGTCTTAAACATTATCTTGAGATCAGAACCCAACCAACTTCACTTCCAAAAACTCAACAGAAATGAACAGGCTAGTTTTTTGTTGAAACTTTGTAGCATTATGGATAGTGATGGGCGTGGCCCTCTCTGCAGAGTCACCCCAGATTTCAGCCTTCCTCTGTCTTCCTTTGCTGAACTTTTTTTTATTGGCTTTTAGGACTCTGTGCACTTTTTCCCTGCTATCCAATGGTAAGGTGCTTGTGCTCACTCCCTAAACCATGGTGAAACTGGTCTACACCTAATTGACACATTTAATTTACTTATAAGGCCCTAGTAAATGGTACTACATGTACCCAGGGACTGTAAATTAAATGGTACTGCTGCAGCATTCATTCTGCCTCTCACTAAAGTAGTCATTTGAAATATATCTCAGGCCATCCACTGCAGCCTGTTGTGCAGTTTTAAACTGCCATTTTGACCTGGCAAAATAAACCATTTGCCAGGCCTAAATCATACTTTTTAGTACATATAAGTGAGCCGTAAGGTATGCTACAAACGCTCATATGACAGGGTGCATGGTAAAAGTGAAACATATGTGCTTAGGTTTTACATGTCCTGGCAGTGAAAAACTCCTAAAGTCAGTTACCACTGCTGTAAGGTTATCTCGCCCATAGACTAACACTGAGTTGCCTTACTACACTTAGTAAGTTCTAACTTTAGATTTAGAACAGATTGGGAAACTATGTTAACATTCAAATTAATTGTAATTTAAAACCCCCTTTAATGGTGAAGTAGGATTTTAAGATATGATTTTTAAAATGCCACTTTTAGAAAGTTTGAATTTTTCTGCCCACACCATCTGTTTCTTCCTGCCAGTGTTCTGGATCACATGACTATGAATGGCTCTCCTATTGTGGGTTGTGTATTGCTTCCAGACATTGAGACAAGAGAGGCCTAGGTGTGAGAGAAGAGGATCTTTATTACAGAATGGCTGGGGAGGTGTTGTGCCCTGCCATGATTACACCTCTAATGGCTCTCTGCCTGCAGAACACACAAAGGAGCCCGACAGCAGGCATGCCTTTGTCTTTGCTACCCTAGACAGTACAAGCCAGGAGAAGAGGAAGAACTGACCAGAACTAGCTTTGGGGCTAGGTGAGGGAATTCCCCCACACCAGGTAAAAAAGTGGAACCTTCATACCAGGTTAAAAAGTGGAACCTTCAGAACCTCTCATCAGAACACTCCTGGACCTGTGGAAATTCAGAAGAAGGTCTGCCCTGCCGTCTAAAGAAGATGGACTACTACTCTACTGACTGAAGAAGATTTGTTAGACAGGTCTAGTGTAGATTTCTTCAGGAGTAGGAGGATCTGGCCTGTCTTGAGAGTTTCCGGGAAGATGCCTTAAGTGAGGGAGGCATTGACGATGGTAAGTTGGGGGTAAAAGAGCATCCCCAGAAAGAGCTTTGATGAAGGCCAATGGTATTACATCATCTTCATAAGAAGTGGCTTTGAGGGAGATGAGTATGTCAACAAGGGAAAGATAGAGTTTTAAAGGCTGGCCATTGCGGGATTCTATTGGAAGGGGTGGGTGTAAGAATTGAAGTATGCTTGGTGTCTTTGATGTGCCGCCAGATCTTCTGCATTTTTTTTCACGTAAGAAAGGTTGATGGCATTGCACTTTTCTGTAAAGTTTGGAATAGGTGTTTACAGCAAGGGGTTGATATAGTGCTTGATTGTCTTGAACAGCAATTCACTTTTCTTGGTGACTTCATTGATGATGGTGTTATAGTACAATATCAAGAGGTCCTCGGAGTTCTGATTTGCTTCTGTTTTATATCCGTACTGCAGATAGATTGTTTATTGACCCTTGACCTTGCCAGGTAGGTCGCTCCCCCACCACACAGCTCCGCCTGTGTTGTCTGCCCGCTGCTCCTGTAGGTAAGATCGCCCTCCGCTTGTGGCCCCGGTGCCCGTTTTGTCTGCTCTCCCCCTGTTTTTCCTTTCTGTGCCCCTCGCTGCCCCACTGTTGTTGTGCCCGTGATTTTGTCTGCTCTCCCCGTTTTCCTTTCTGTGCCCCTCGCTGCCCCACTGTTGTTGTGCCCGTGATTTTGTCTGCTCTCCCCTGTTTTTCCTTTCTGTGCCCCTCGCTGCCCCACTGTTGTTGTGCCCGTGATTTTGTCTGCTCTCCCCTGTTTTTCCTTTCTGTGCCCCTCGCTGCCCCACTGTTGTTGTGCCCGTGATTTTGTCTGCTCTCCCCTGTTTTCCTTTCTGTGCCCCTCGCTGCCCCACTGTTGTTGTGCCCGTGATTTTGTCTGCTCTCCCCCTGTTTTTCCTGTCTGTGCCCCTCGCTGCCCCACTGTTGTTGTGCCCGTGATTTTGTCTGCTCTCCCCCTGTCTTTCCTTTCTGTGCCCTTCGCTGC
Organism: Calotriton arnoldi; assembly: GCA_963921515.1. Lineage (NCBI taxonomy): Eukaryota > Metazoa > Chordata > Amphibia > Caudata > Salamandridae > Calotriton > Calotriton arnoldi. Next base: position 230,645 of record CAWUFW010014500.1, on the reverse strand, counting down.
CCCACTGTTGTTGTGCCCGTGATTTTGTCTGCTCTCCCCCTGTTTTTCCTTTCTGTGCCCTTCGCTGCCCCACTGTTGTTGTGCCCGTGATTTTGTCTGCTCTCCCCCTGTTTTTCCTTTCTGTGCCCCTCGCTGCCCCACTGTTGTTGTGCCCGTGATTTTGTCTGCTCTCCCCTGTTTTTCCTTTCTGTGCCCTTCGCTGCCCCACTGTTGTTGTGCCCGTGATTTTGTCTGCTCTCCCCCTGTTTTTCCTTTCTGTGCCCCTCGCTGCCCCACTGTTGTTGTGCCCGTGATTTTGTCTGCTCTCCCCCTGTTTTTCCTTTCTGTGCCCTTCGCTGCCCCACTGTTGTTGTGCCCGTGATTTTGTCTGCTCTCCCCCTGTTTTTCCTTTCTGTGCCCCTCGCTGCCCCACTGTTGTTGTGCCCGTGATTTTGTCTGCTCTCCCCCTGTTTTTCCTTTCTGTGCCCTTCGCTGCCCCACTGTTGTTGTGCCCGTGATTTTGTCTGCTCTCCCCCTGTTTTCCTTTCTGTGCCCCCGCTGCCTCTCGCCACTCCCGCCGCTGCGTTCACTGCGGCCCCGCCCCCCTGACTGCCCATTCGCTGCCCCTGCCTCCCGCCTCCCAGCTGCTCCTCCCTCCCACCTCCCCATAAATGGCGGCCGCTGCACGGTGAGGAGAGCGACCCTTGACCTTGCCAGGTAGGTCGCTCCCCCACCACACAGCTCCGCCTGTGTTGTCTGCCCGCTGCTCCTGTAGGTAAGATCGCCCTCCGCTTGTGGCCCCGGTGCCCGTTTTGTCTGCTCTCCCCCTGTTTTTCCTTTCTGTGCCCCTCGCTGCCCCACTGTTGTTGTGCCCGTGATTTTGTCTGCTCTCCCCTGTTTTTCCTTTCTGTGCCCCTCGCTGCCCCACTGTTGTTGTGCCCGTGATTTTGTCTGCTCTCCCCCTGTTTTTCCTTTCTGTGCCCTTCGCTGCCCCACTGTTGTTGTGCCCGTGATTTTGTCTGCTCTCCCCCTGTTTTTCCTTTCTGTGCCCCTCGCTGCCCCACTGTTGTTGTGCCCGTGATTTTGTCTGCTCTCCCCCTGTTTTTCCTTTCTGTGCCCTTCGCTGCCCCACTGTTGTTGTGCCCGTGATTTTGTCTGCTCTCCCCTGTTTTCCTTTCTGTGCCCCCGCTGCCTCTCGCCACTCCCGCCGCTGCGTTCCCTGCGGCCCCGCCCCCTGACTGCCCATTCGCTGCCCCTGCCTCCCGCCTCCCAGCTGCTCCTCCCTCCCACCTCCCCATAAATGGCGGCCGCTGCACGGTGAGGAGAGCGACCCTTGACCTTGCCAGGTAGGTCGCTCCCCCACCACACAGCTCCGCCTGTGTTGTCTGCCCGCTGCTCCTGTAGGTAAGATCGCCCTCCGCTTGTGGCCCCGGTGCCCGCTTTGTCTGCTCTCCCCCTGTTTTTCCTTTCTGTGCCCCTCGCTGCCCCACTGTTGTTGTGCCCGTGATTTTGTCTGCTCTCCCCTGTTTTTCCTTTCTGTGCCCCTCGCTGCCCCACTGTTGTTGTGCCCGTGATTTTGTCTGCTCTCCCCCTGTTTTTCCTTTCTGTGCCCTTCGCTGCCCCACTGTTGTTGTGCCCGTGATTTTGTCTGCTCTCCCCTGTTTTTCCTTTCTGTGCCCCTCGCTGCCCCACTGTTGTTGTGCCCGTGATTTTGTCTGCTCTCCCCCTGTTTTTCCTTTCTGTGCCCTTCGCTGCCCCACTGTTGTTGTGCCCGTGATTTTGTCTGCTCTCCCCTGTTTTCCTTTCTGTGCCCCCGCTGCCTCTCGCCACTCCCGCCGCTGCGTTCCCTGTGGCCCCGCCCCCTGACTGCCCATTCGCTGCCCCTGCCTCCCGCCTCCCAGCTGCTCCTCCCTCCCACCTCCCCATAAATGGCGGCCGCTGCACGCGCCGCGCAGCGGACGTGCGCAGCGGGCGCGCCGCTGGTGCGCCGAGCGCGCATAAGGCAAGCCCGTCTGCGCCCGTCCGCGACTGGACCGCGCCCAGCGCCAGAACCCCTGGAACCCACCAACGCAACACTACTCGACGGACCTACGACGCCGCCACCCTCACCGCACTCAATGCCGGCCGGAACCCTGCCTGCTACCGAGCCTCACCGAGACGCACCCACGGACCCTTCACCTGCCAAACCTGCCGATTCACCTGCCCCCGGACGTGCACCACCTCCACCAAGTCGAGCAACAGCAGCAACCACCTGAAATGCATCCTGCTGAACACCCGCTCCGTCCACAGGCACGCCGTGGAACTCTGGGACCTGCTCGACGCAACAGCACCGGACATCGCCTTCCTCACCGAAACCTGGATGAACGCCTCCTCAGCGCCCGACATCGCCATAGCCATCCCGGACGGATACAAGATCACCCGGAGGGACCGCGTCAACCAGACGGGAGGAGGCATCGCCATCGTACACAAGAACACCATCCGCATCTCGACTAACTCCGACGAGACCTTCTCCGCCGCCGAACACCTACACTTCCAGATACACACTGACCCCAAGACCACCCTCCGAGGCACCCTCATCTACAGACCCCCGGGACCACGCACACTATTCAGCGAAGACATCGCAGACTTCATCAGCCCGCACGCCATGCCCTCAGCCGACTACATCCTCCTAGGGGACCTCAACTTCCACCTGGAGAACAACAACGACAGAAACACCACCGCCCTGCTGGACAACCTCGCCAACCTCGGACTCAAGCAACTGGTGAACACGCCCACCCACTACGCCGGCCACACGCTTGACCCGTCTTCTCGTCCAGCAAGCACATCTCCTTCAGCCACGCCACCGGACTCCACTGGACCGACCACAGCTGCGTCCACTTCAGCTTCAGAAAGACTGCGACCCACCACCACCCGCAACAGGCTCCCCGCCGGAGCTGGAGCAAGATCACCGCCCGAGCAGCTCACCGCCTCCCTCAGCCAGAACACACCCACCAACACAACGGACCCAAACGAAGCAGCCAGCAACCTCGCCAAGTGGCTGACCGCCTGCGCCGACGACCTCGCACCACTAAAAACCCGCCCAGCAGACCCGGAAGCAAGAAAACCCCTGGTTCACCAACGAACTCAAGGAATCCAAGAAGAACTGCCGCACTCTCGAGAAAACCTGGCGACTCGACCAGACCACAGACAACAGGACCGCCCTCAAGCACGCCACCCGCAAACACCACCAGCTGATCCGTGCCACCAAGAAGTCAGCACTCAAAGAACGACTGGACAACAACGCCCATGACAGCAAGGAACTTTTCAGCATCGTCAAAGAGTTCTCCAACCCCAGCGCCCGGAACTCAACGACATCACCCCTCGCAAGACCTCTGCAACTCACTCTCCGCGTTCTTCCACCGCAAGATCACCGACATACACAACAGCTTCGACGCACAAACAACGCACCCTACCGCCGAACCAACGCCCGCCACCACCACCCTCTGCAACTGGACCCCGATCAGCACCGAAGACACCACCCGCACGATGAACTCCATCCACTCCGGATCACCAACCGACCCCTGCCCACACCACGTCTTCAACAAAGCCGACGCCACCATCGCACCCCATCTCCGGGACATCATCAACTCCTCCTTCCACACCGCCACCTTCCCGGAGAGCTGGAAGCACGCCGAGCTCACCGCCCTCCTGAAGAAACCAACGGCGGACCCCACCGACCTCAAGAACTACCGTCCCATCTCGCTCCTTCCGTTTCCGGCCAAAGTCATCGAGAAGACCGTCAACAGACAGCTTGCCGCCTTCCTCGAGACGAATGGATCCCTCGACCCCTCGCAGTCCGGGTTTCGGGCCAACCACAGCACCGAGACCGCCCTTATCGCAGCCACCGACGACATCAGAACCCTAACCGACAACGGGGAAACAGCTGCCCTCATCCTCTTGGACCTCTCTGCGGCGTTCGACACCGTCTGCCACCGCACCCTAGTGAAGCGCCTCAGCAACATCGGAATCCGAGAGAAAGCACTGGAATGGATCATCTCGTTCCTCGCCGGAAGAACCCAGAGAGTCCGCCTCCCCCGTTCAGATCCGAAGCCACCGAAGTCATCTGCGGCGTTCCACAAGGATCCTCACTCAGCCCAACCCTCTTCAACGTCTACATGAGCCCCTCGCAGCCATCGCACGCCGACACAACCTCAACATCATCTCCTACGCCGACGACACCCAGCTGATCCTCTCCCTCACCAACGACCCCACCACCGCCAGAGCCAACCTACACGACGGGATGAGAGACGTCGCCGACTGGATGAGGAACAGCCGCCTTAAACTGAACTCAGACAAGACGGAAGTCCTCATCCTGGGCTCATCACCCTCCGCCTGGGACGACTCCTGGTGGCCCCCGGCCCTGGGCACCGCGCCCAAGCCAACGGACCACGCACGCAACCTGGGCTTCATCCTGGACTCCTCCCTGTCGATGACCAGACAAGTCAACGCCGTCTCATCTTCATGCTTCAACACCCTGCGCATGCTCCGCAAGATCTTCAGATGGATCCCCACTGAAACCAGGAAGACCGTCACCCAGGCACTCGTCACCAGCCGACTGGACTATGGGAACACCCTCTACGCCGGAACCACAGCCAAACTTCAAAAGAGACTCCAGCGCATCCAGAACGCCTCCGCACGACTCATCCTGGACATCCCCCGACACAGCCACATCACCGTGCACCTGAAAGACCTGCACTGGCTCCCCGTCAGCAAGAGAATCACGTTCAGACTCCTCACCCACGCACACAAGGCCCTCCACGACCTGGGCCCAAAGTACCTCAACGACCGCATGACCTTCTACACGCCCACACGCCAGCTACGATCAACCAGCCACGCCCTCGCCACCGTACCACGCATCCGCAGAACCACCGCCAGAGGAAGATCCTTCTCCTACCTGGCAGCCAAGACCTGGAACTCCCTCCCCACTCACCTTCGGCGAACCCAGGACCATCTCTCCTTCAGGAAGCAGCTCAAGACCTGGCTGTTCGAGCAGTAACTTACCCCCTCCCCCAGCGCCTTGAGACCCTCCCGGGTGAGTAGCGCGCTCTATAAATGCTGTGATTGATTGATTGATTGATTGTCAGCAAGGCCCTGTAAACATTCTCAAATTGAACAGCAGAAACAGCAGTCTCACAGTCCACTCCTAGCATTTATCAAAAGGCTGCAGTTAGGAAGAACCAATGAGCAGCCCCTTGCTAACACAATTTTAATGGGTTTTCGAAAGGTAGTCCTGTCTCCATCCTCTTCACTTCAGTGTCTGGATTTCTACCCTCCAGCCACAGGAATACAGACAATATACTTCCAAGGCCTGTGGAAGCTGCCCTCATCCTCCATCTTGTGCCATGCTAAACCAGCGGTAGCCAGAGTGAATCCCACTGGCTTCGGTACTCAGACTAATACACTAATAGAGCCTTACTACGGCACATGTAATATACACACACATGCACTTGACATACACACGGGATGTCAGCGCAAGATTCTGGGGTACACATAGCAGAACTTTTCACTGGGGGGGGCAAGAGACCGCACTATCATTGGCAAAGATAAAAAGGTCAGGTCATAGGAAAGATTCACAAAAATGGGTGTGCTGCCAGCACTTTATGTACTACACCCACTGCAGGGACAGTAGTCCTCTGTTCACTATGAAGATATGCTTGATGCAAACCAGCAGGTAACAGGACTGGTCCTGGACCTGGCATTGTCAGGGTCAGCCCTATGCCCCTGCATAAATGCTAGATTAGCATGACACCAGGGCCAAAATACAAGTCAGGGTACCAGATTCACACTCAGACGTGCACTCTGGACAGGGGGACACAGCTGCATACCATGTAGGGGACATTCCTGTCTCAACAGTCACAATACATAATGGCTATGCCCCCATCTAATTTCTCACATCTTAATTTCTTCCATGCAATCCTGACCACTTTGTCAGACCAAAGAAAACTGTTTATGTCCGACTGTATATTTTTCAAAGAAACAGGGCTGAATAGTAGAGGGATTGTGTCAAAGATAAATGTGATTTTGGGCAGAACAGACATTTTGACGAGATTGGAGCGGCCAAGAATTGACAATGAGAGGTTGCTCCAAGATCTTAATAAGGATCTGATCTCTTTCCTTTTAACCTCCAAATTAACCTGGGCCAATTTATCAATGTCCTGAGTAATTTGAATGCCTAAGTATCTTATTTGTTGCTGAACTAAAGGCGAGCTGGATTGCAGATTCCATGACATGATTTCTGTTTTTTGAGGGTTAATTAAGTAGCCAGATATCTTCCCAAAATCTATCAGAAGTTGCTCCAACTTTGGCAAGATTACCGGGGATTCTCTCGTAAAAATCATCAAGTCATCGGCATATAGGGCCAGCTTTTTTACCCAACCCCTATATTCAAATGGGGCAAAGAGTTCACTGGCCCTGATGTTATATGCCAGTGGTTCTATGTAGAGATCAAAGAGGAGAGGGGAAAGAGGGCAACCCTGTCTAGTTTTAGTTATCTTTGGAATCCTGTCTGAAGACAGTATTAATAATAAGCTATCAAATGGCCAAGCTTCACTTCTGTTTGTTTTAATTCTCCTGGCAAGAAGGGAAATTTGTCTAAACTGGGTATCCCCCAACCCGCCAAGGTTTTTAGAGTGGGTTACTTCTGTTAAAAGAGTCCATAAATTGGACATGGGATGCATGGCAAAGAAAAGAACTAGATTTTGGGGGTTATGGGAAGAGTGGGTTTACAACATGGGTATTTCAACTTCCTAGAATAAATAAAAGTCCAATGATTATGAAATAAGTGAGTTTATGGGAAGTTGGTTTATGTAGAAACCGAGGGCCTGATTTTATCCCCGCCAACTCCCAAGAGTCCTGTGGTCGGCGACTCTAGGAACCCTTGAGGTGGAAAGAGATCTATAGGGCTGCGTTTCCCCTCTATTGGGTCCAGGAGGGTGCCATGGTACTGCTTTAAGACCACTCACTTTCTTTCTTGAATAAGGACAAAAAAAAAAGAACAAAAAAAAACAAAAACATAATGGCTGCACGCTCTGCCTGGACTGTGGTAGTTTCATCCAGAACAAGAGGCTGATACTCTATGCCATGATAAAGGTGATTTGTTTGATACTTACACTAGATAGAACAAATTGTAACATTAATAAATAATCATAGTTTCTTAAACATTTTGATATGGCTAGTAATGCATAGTTTATATAGCGCCAATGTCCAAGTGTAAAAATGAAAACCTATCCACAAACATTTGATTTAGTAATAGAATTGGTGGTTAGTTGTCCTTAAGTTATGCCTGTTAGTCGCTGATAGACAGTCTTCAGAACGTTGATCCAACCCATCCCGCAGAACACATTGCTATCCTGAGCCTAAAACTTCGGGCCAACACGCTGCAAACATTTTTCTCCTCTGTGGTTAGAGTGTTAATTAACTCCAGTCTTCAGCTTGCCACTGTGGTGTTATTGAAGTAGATCGTTATGTGCTTTATGGAATGTAATTCCTTTCATCAAAGCATTTCAAAGCATCCTGAATGTACTTTTGGGGCTGACCATACAGAGCTTTTGTAGCATAACAAAAAGTTAGAAGGGATAACGCTTCGGATGGTTGGAAGGTTTCACTGTGCCCTTAATTGTCTTTGCTGACGAATGCACTATATAGGGCATAATGTAGGTCTATTGAACATCACACTATTTTATATGGGTGGTTCAGCCCATATGGAGTTTGTATTGGTGTTTGACAGTGTGTTACTTTCATCAGCTATTAGATGTAATAGACAGGTGAATAGCTAGCTACAGCAAAGAGGAGTTGTGATCCAACATAGCCTCCATCTGATTGTTACAGTGCTCGGACAGTAGATGGCTACTGTACAAGCATCAACAGATCAGACTCAGCACACATCATCATACACCTTTTTATCTATATCATGGGCTCCTTTCATAGATGGAAATGCACCTTTTATGAGGGCTTTTATAGAGTGACAACATGTACCTTTTTATCAGGACTGTGAATTTATGAAGCAGAATGTCAGTGTCAGAGAGACTCTGTTGATCCATATATGTGTCCCTGTTCCTACCTCCTGTGCTATGTGGGTAAGAAAAATGGTGCCTGCGAAGGTAGTGACTGGCTCTTGCGTTAAGCCTTGCAGCATAGTGCCCAGTCAGTCACTCTTCCACCCCTGAACTGCGATGGATGATTGGCAAGAATGGGTTTACTCTGTTTTCTTGGGAAATTACCATATAAGCCTTATTGGGACTGGGGATGACATTCTTACTGGTTAATGGTGCTTGGCAATGACTTCCGCACTGCAAAATGGAAACGACTCGCTTTCTGGAAAACGGCAATGCTGTACTTATTGCCTACTGGCGATAATGTGCTTACTAGAGAATGACAATATAAGTCAGTTGGAAACCAGTGATGACATTCTTACTAAATAAAGGTGCTCACTGGAAAATAGTAATGACTGGCTCACTGCAGAATGAAATTGATGCCTTTTCTGGGAAACAGCAGTGCTGTGTTTACTGGTAATGATATGTTGGGTCAAAAATAGGAGTGAATGTGGACTCCTCATAAGCATCCTTCTACCCAGCCTCAATCTCATTGATTCACTCATCCATCGAATTTCACACTTTCAGACTTTCACCCATCTATCCTCCCAACCATCATCATGTTCTTATTTATACATCTCTCGTTTCCTCATGCTGTCTTCCACATTTACCCTACACCATTTAACAGGAATTTTCAATAAAGATGACTTGTTTAACTGTAACTTAAAAGAAAACATTTTGTACTGTCTGCAAAATATAATTGAAAAATATAAGTTGAACAACCACCTCATTCGTTTCTGTTAGTAAGAATGTCAAGTAATTTACTGTTTGCCAGTCTAAGATCTACACTTTTTTCCCATTGGCAGCTGCTAACGATCAGGGGTGCTGGGGCGCGGGAGCAGAATGAAAAAAAAAACCACTTACCTGGGTACTGCCGCCGTCTCTCCTCCTTCGTATGTCCTCTGTCCACGAAGCAGGAAGCACACAGGCTTCCAGACTCCCCTAGCCAATTACGACGCTGTGTGACAGCAGCGTTGTGATTGGTCTGAGCGCCATGGCTTGGCGCTCAGACAGGGGCTGGGAGGCTGTGCATGTTCTCCACCCAGGCTGTGCAATACAGCCTGGTGGAGAACATGCAAAGTGCGCATGACTGTTTGGCCGGCCCAAGACCGCCGGCCAAACCGTCATGCGCGCTTACAGAGTGCCCACCACTCCTCGCCCTGTCCTGGCCAGCCCAGCCCCGCCCGCCCCCCACCTAAGCCAGTACAGAACAATAAAATGATAACACTGCATTATTATCATTTAAATGTTCCTTTTTAACTGCTCAGAGAGCAGTGGGGCGACTCCTGAGGAGCATTCACTCATTTTTTGTGATTAGCTTATTTACACAAACTGCTTGTCCCATGTGGAAATAACCGCAGTATCATGCAACCAGTAGAGGTAGATTTTTTATCGTTATTCTGTTGTGACCTGTCAAGGCGATATAAAACTCTGCATAACTAAATAAACCGATCTTAGAGATGTGTTTGTTAGTTTCCAGGTCAAACATGTGGCCACACTCATTTATAGTTTGTGGAAATTGGAGTATTTGATGCTAGAATCCTGGGGGAGGCTGGAAATGTGGACACACAGCTGCTCCATGGCCAACTGTTGCCCTTGCATTGCCTGCCCTGAGGGAGAGGATGCAGCCTGTGTGGAGGAGGAGAGAGAAAAGGGCACCCTATGAGTGCAGAAATGAGTGGACCCATCGTCCCTCGAGGACATGGAAGTCATTCATTCAGGTATCCTCACACTCATTAATACAGGCATCCATCCACACATTGTCATGCTTTTATTTACTTCCCATGCACTCCATACTCACACTTTAATTTTTCACTCCTCAATTGATCGCTCTATTTATGAGCACGCACTCATGTACACACTGTTCAGAGTCAGGCACAAGCACACACCAATAAATAAACGTTGTCATTATTTATTTTGTGAACCCCACAACATAGTGGAGAAAAAACATGAATTAACGACCATTATTTCAACACACCTGAGGGCATTTAAAATTATATACTCCAATGCAACTTACAGATAATGTTACACTGTCCATCTGTTTTTAATTGAAGCTCATACGGGACTTTTCTTATCTGTCACCTCCTTCAGTGAACTATTGATTAAAATGATTAACGCTATCTCTGGCAGCACACAAGTTTATGCCCGGGAGAGCTATTGGCTGATCTCACTTCATCTGCTTCTATTTTAATGCTGTTTACTGACTTTATAATCCTCCCATTCAAAATGGGGATTTTTCTGACTCAGCCTTGAAAGTGACTTTGCCTTGCATCAGCCAGCCTTGTGCTTCAGTGATGCTTGGCTGCAGAGGAGAGGGGCCAGGCCTCCGCCAGCGTTGTGGAACGTTGCATCCACTGACGGAAAAGTGACCGAGGAAAGAAATATTTGACCTCAGGGTACACTTCAGTATCCTTCTCCAACATGACAAACTACTGCGACCCGATTCACAAAAAAACAGTCTCCAGCTCGAATGTCCTTTTATTAGTTTTAAAAAAAATAATGTTTTAATTCACAGCACTTCCAGTTAGTATGTCTGGAATCTACACGCTAGTCGCAGGTACTCAGGTGTACTCCTGGGAAAGTCATGTTACTTTTTCGTGGTGTCATTTCTATAATTCGTGATTTTGTATGCACAATACAGTTCAGCATGAAGAAACGCAGATCTGCTTACACATTTGCACATTTTTTTAAAGGGTGATGTCATATGGAATATTTAGAAAGCTGCATATATTCTCAGCTTTTAAGTTCCCTGTAGGTTCTTCGATTTCCCATCCAGTCTCCATGCCTTCCACTGCACACTCTGAGAAAATATTGAACATTTCACAAGCTCCTCCATGTGCACATTCACAGAACAGAAGGCTGCAGTCAGTTCTCATGATGTCCGGTGGCATGGGGTCAGCCCACCTCTTCTTCAGATATTTCACGCTCCTCACTGCAGAAAACACTACCGGTATTGTCAGCTGCGTCGGCTGTCAAATAAGTTTCATGGTTTATAGTGACGGGGTTATAAAGTGATTGTTTTTAAGCCAGTCATAACCCTTGACAATCCCATTGCCATGGACCATCTACTCATCCTCAGTAATCTTTGCATTCCCATGTCTTCAAATATTTTACAGTGACATGTTGAGTTGCTTCTACAGGTTGCAGAGAAACTCTGCACTTTCTTTTTGGACAGTGTGGTGTTGGCTGCATTAATGCATGTAGGAATTTAGTGCGAGCATAGGTATGGGGAAATCGGCATGCTACATTATGGGGGTTTGGGAGAAAATTCAAGGTAGTGTACATAAAGTGGGGATGTGCATATTGAATTGCACAATTACAATACATTTTACACACCTCCATTCTTTGCTAGGCACCGGGAAATTAAGTGATTTGCCCAAAATCACACAATTTCCAGTCATGTGGGGGCTGTTCCTCAGGTTCCAGCGTCAACAGATTTTATTGCTGGTGCATGGACTCTGAATATGGGACACTGGTGTCTAGCACCCAGTTTAGGTGCTCTGACCTCTAATCCCTCATTGGCATGTTTAATTTACATATTAGTCCCTAGTATATTGTACTTTGTGTACCCAGGGCCTGTAAATTAAATGTCACTAGTGGACTGCAGCACCTATTGTGCCACCACTAAATTAACAAACCAAAGCTTGTCTTCGGTCCTGCCCCTGCATCCTCAGTATGCAGTTTTAAAACCTCAAATCCAACCTGTCAAAAATCCATTTGCCAGGCATAAACTTTCCTTTTTAATACTTATAAATTACTCCTACGATAAGCTCTAAATGCCCATAGGGCATAGTGCATGGTATTTAAAATGTAGGACATGTGTACTTACATTTTACATGCCCTGGCACTGAAAAAATCTCCAAAGTCATTTTTCACTTTGACAAGGCAGGCTCTCCAATAGAAAAATGCGGGGTTACGTTATAACACTTTATAATGCATAACTTCAGTTCGGAAATAGATAGATCCATGATTCAAGGACTCAAATTAATAGTAATTTATATTCTAATCTAATGGTCAAGTTGGATTTTAAATTACTATTCTGGAAATGCCACTTTTAGAAAGTTTGCAATTTCTTGCCTAAACCCTCTAGTAGCTTTTTCTAGTCTTTTCAGAATTAATCTCCAACTGTCACCTGGCATCCTGCTGGCCCCCTGCAAGGAGGTGTGAATAGCTCCCAGGAAAGGTAACAAACTGACCTTGGCTGGGAGGAACTGCGACTTCCACCTGAAGGGATGGCCTTTGGGAGATATGCCCACTAACAAGTGCACAAGCGTCAAAGGGGTGTCCCCTGTCATAGGCAGATGAAACTCACAGCTTGACTTCCCCCTGCTATTGGAGAGTGACACCACTCCCAGCGGGGGAAAATCAGTTTCAGAACTGGCTTGGAGCAGGAGTTTTCTCATTTTCCTTGAAACACATCAGGGGTGTGCCCAGAGCTCTGCACAAGGGGCAAAGGTTCTGCCGTATTGGTTTTAGGTAGAGACGGGCACTGTGGGGTAGTTCACAGTAAAACACTCAAGAAGTGCTCCAAAAGTGGGTAGGGGCACCACTTGGAACTTTTACCCCTTTAACTAGTACCCTCTTCAGAACACCTCTGGAACTGTGGAAGACAGAAGAATGACTGCACCTGCTGTTAAACCTGTGGAGAGAAACCCCAGGTGCTGGACTTGCTCCCCAATCGTACCCAGGACTGAAGAGTGGACTCTAAGGGCTAATTGTCTAGCCTCTTGTTAAGTGCTAGGAACACAAAAGCTGCAAGAAGTCCAAGACTCTGCTAAGCCCAGTTGACCAGTTCCAGCTAGATTTGCCCTGGACCCTCCTGGTGGTTTCTGGGAGATTGAGTCCTAACCTCATGTGGTGCCCAAAAGGTTCTGGCCCCCCAGCATCGTTTAATAATTGTCGAATATTTGGTGATGAACAAATTATACCATTCTTTAAATTGAAAATTGGAAGAAGGATGTCTGCCAGGGATTCTGCCAAGGGGGATCATGATGATAATGCAGGCACTTTGAACTCGATGTCAAGTCATTTATTACATAAAGACATTGCAAAGTATTAACATACTCAAAAACAGCAAAGGAATGGAAGAATTTGAGGAGATATTGACGTTGTACTTGACATGCGAAAATATGCTGCCAAGTTTAAAATGTAATTTCTATAGCTTGTAGGCCATTCTTACTCGATTATTTCCCAAGTTATCTTGCACAACCTGTTTGTAACACTCAGTAAATACCGTCAGGAATGTAGCTTTGTAATGGCCAGACAAGACAAGTGGGTTCAGGTAAAGGTATCCATTTTTATTGGATTGCTAAATCCAATCAGTGATAAAAAAAGAATGTCCTATTTTTTCAGGAACAAGGATGTGATAAAGAGGGAAATGTATGATAGTATATTTAGGAGAGAACTACACAACACTCTGAAAATTTTCTTTTTTACAGTTTACATATATTTCTTTCCATATTACAGTGAAATGAATGTGATCACCTGGCACGATTTACCAGTCAAGTGACAAAGGTGGGATTGAAATCCAAAACTCCAGATGCAAAAGTCAGCCAGCTACCAGCTACCTACTCAGCCCATTGATCATAATGTCAGTTTCTGGTTATGAGCCAAGATGGAGGAGTGTGGCAGATATTCCCGCTAATGCAAGGAAACATGTAAATCAGATTTATAGAGAGTAAAGGCAGTGACATATTGTAAATAAATTCCACCACTGAACTTTGCACTTTAGGTGGGATTATAACAGTTACATTTCTGCTGCTAAATCACAATGGCTGAAATGTTTATCCATTAGGGATTCCATGCTGCCTGTGTGTTGCACGGGCACCTTTTGTCAATAGTGTTCACAATATGTTTTGCGCTTAAACTTTAATCCTGCCTTAGGAGCTCATTTAATCTTTGGTTGAGGGCTGTCAGGCTGCAGAAGGGGAAGCCCTACTTCTTCCTCCCAGACAAGATCTGCCTGCCACATCCTAGAGAAAAATGAAACAACACGTCACAAAGCCCTGATTGGTGTAATGCAAAACATAACAAGCAGCACATCAAGTCATCAAAAGACAATTGCCATCAAAGTTGGACTGGTGTATAGGGTAATCTGGCTGTGCTCCAAGGCTAGTGGTCAGTATGTGGGCTGATTTTTTGGCTGTTTATGGGACTGTTTAATGGTCTGGGTCACCGTTTTTTACTGTTGAGTTCTCTGATATAACCATGATAGCGCGGAAAGAGTCTAAATTTACTCTTTGGTGCAAGTTCAACCGTTTTACTTACAAGAATGGACTCCAACTCCATGCTATAATTTCTTCTTCGAGGCGACAGATCTTTGCTATCATATATGAATGGAAACCAGCTCAAATAAAGTCAATCATCAACATAATTTAAGTTTAGTCAATGGAGAGAGTTTTAAGGACATTTTTAAAATCTTTGTTTCTCATTAAGAGATTAGTAAATTATTTTTATTTTTATTCAAATTTATTCAAATTAGTGAATCAGATTATCTGTTTACAGAAATCATCAAGTAAAAATATGGTTAGAGTCAATCAATAATGCAAAATAACAGTGTGTTCCATAAAGGAATTAGTCCCTATTCTATCTATAAGGAACCTAATCTAAAAGAACCCATGAAGATTCTTGGAAAAGAGCAAGATCAAAGGAGCATCAACCAAATTCTAAATTAAGTTGAACTCCCAATAGAGAGTAATTCTTGAAACTCAACCAAGTCTCATCTCTCCATAAGCATTTGTATACAGTCGCAGTAACAGCTGCACAAGTAAATCTCAATTCAGGTAAAATAGCAAAACAGACACAGCAGTAGCTGCACCCATCAGGGCAAAAGGGTAGAGAAATTGTCACCTACAAAGTGTCAGGCAACAGCAATCACCATCAGCAGTAGCTCACAGCATGTAGGCAAGAGAATGCAAGTGAGAATGACGCATGGGTCAGGAATGAGTGCTGAGAGCTAAGTAACTAGAAACACGCACCATTTTAAAAGACATAAGAACATGTTATTCCAAAGTTGCAGCTCTGATCGTTCCCATCCAATGAGAAGTCATCTTACGACTGTAAGCAGCTTTGTTCTTCCTTTACCAGGGAAAACATGTGAGGCTCATGATCCATTATCAGAAATGTATCCTACCATGCTATCATTTGCACAACTGGGACCAGCTAAGCTGGGTTCCCAGGGAAGACTATTGCCGCGTCCAGTCTAGCATTTATTAAATGTTTAATTGAGGAACAATGAACTACGCTATAGACAGAAACATGTACTTGCAAATCTCCTGTTAGGTAATGACATTGATTTTTTTATAATCATACGTTTATTGTTAAAACACAATTCTCTATTCAATGTTATATGAACATATGACAAAGAAGGAAGTTTAGTTTTAGTTTATCGAGAATATATAGCTGAAGAAAGTAATACATTTTATAAACTCAGCACCTTCTGCAGTTATGACAGAATCTAAGCAAGTCACAATAAGGTCAAACTATTGAATTCACTGGTGCATGGTTCAGCATTTCCTAAAAGCATCTATTTTATAGGAATGGAGAGGCGTAGCTGGGGCCTAGCAGTAGAAATGAAAGACCGTAGCATATCGGCTTAAAGATTTTCAGCAGGCATCCCTTAGCAGCCTTACCAAAAACTAGCTCAAATATTGAGGGGACAAAATGCTCAGCCCCCCCCCCCCCCTATTACATTATTATCAAAGAGAGGGTGAAGGTAGTGCAAAGCTGACGCTAGGTAGTATAGTTTAAAGTTAGGCAACGCCCCGCCCCCCCCCCCTCTTTCCCTAGGTAGACTCAATAACTTGTTTGCCCTCCTGATTTTCCCATATGACCAGGTGAACCTAGCCACCAGCGTGTCCATTGTTTTAAACCAGACATTTTCAACCTCAAGTGAAATTATACTGAAACATACACGGTATCTTTGGGCGGAAGATCATTTTCACTAGGTTGCATCTCCCCATAATAGACAGATGTAAATTGTCCCATCTTAGAAAATCCTTTTTAGCTTTATCAACAATTCGGGAATGATTTATCTGAATTATATGCTCCACCTTAGCGGTACACGGTTTAAGATCCTAAATGCTGCATTCATAAATTGGTCCGGAATTCAGAAGAAATTGGGAGTAGGTAGATTTAGCTGGTACCCTCCTATTCATCGGAATAGTCAACTGTCCGAAATATTTCATGATGGTTGTTTATCCAAATGGGAATGAGCTGGTCTTGGAAGGTTAGGAGATCTACTCTCAGGAGGTCATATGGTATCATTTGAAGTGATTCGTCTCAATTTAACATAGGGGTCGGAGACTTTTTCAAATACCTTCAACTTAGGGATTTCTTGCTGAAAAAAGGTAGGGGTGTTGCTGAAATTTTCAGGATACCCCTGTTAGAGGTTTTAACAGGGGGAACCAACGATTTGATCTCACAAGTATACGGGTGACTAATGGAGGGGATCCCAGATGACCTTGAAAAACATGACACTAAATGGAAGGTGAGGTTAGACATGGACAACTCTTGTTTCTTGGAATTTTTAGAATTAGGAAGCTCAATTTTATGTTTACCTAGCTTGCAAACCCAACATTATAAAATGATTTTTGGTTTATATTTTACCCATTCCAAAATAGCTAAATGGGGCGGGGTGCCTGGGATTCACTGCCCTTGTTGTCAGGAACCAAGTGCAGACTTGGTCCATATGTTTTGTTTGTGCTCCTGCCTCAATATACTTAGAGCAGATACTTCATTATTTTTAGCGGAAATCCTCAAGCTGAATATTTCCCTGTCACCGCAGCTTATGCTGCTGGGTGTAGATGAGTTAATATCTGGGACTGAGGCAAAGCTAACCTTTATTGCAATGGCAGTTTTTCAGCTCTGTGTAGCCTCAGCATGGTTGGATCCTCTACCTCCTTCATTCCAGCAATGGAAGGGGCAATTTTTATGTATCTATAATCTGGAAGTGGTACTCTATGAGCGAAAGGGAAAGAAAGCTAAACCAAAAGGTAGAAGGATCTGGGAGCCACTTTCGGATTGGATGTCGTCCCATAATTAGTTTTACTTTGGTTTGATTGCAAGCCGAAGGGAATGTTGGCAGATTGCTTGGGTGGCCTAGGTGCCTAAATTGATGTACTATATTTTTTGGCTGGGATGTTTTTTATTATTCTCCCTGATTAATTTGTTAGTCGAGATTAATTTGTAGGTAGAACCAATTGTTGAACCTATTACTATTTATTGTATTTGCGTATACTTGCTGCTGAAGATATGTTAAATTATAGGGTGGGGAAAAAAGGGTTAAAAGCTCAATAAAAAAAGAAATGAAAGCCTGGTGCTTTATGTACAATTTGCCAGCTTGTCATTTCAAAATACATTTTATGTTTTGAAGCCTAAGGCAAATTTGCAATGTTATCAATTAGTTTATATGCAAATCTTCTACTTTTACAACCACAAGCATTGCCTGTAGCAAGCCAAAATGCATGCATTCTCCCATACCTTGCAAAACACTTTGGGGCCGATTCCGATTCGGGCCGGAAAACAGACCGACCGACTCGGTACGGGAATATAGTCTGACCGACACGTACCGGCGTTGCCCGACCTGGGAAGTACGATGAAATGCATGTGAATCACGACCGACTCGTACGGAACACAAGCCGAACGACCGAACCGGACGGAAGCAAGCTATCCGGCCGGGAAACCACGCGAATAGAACCGACCGACACCACCAGGAATCAACCCGAACGAAACGTACCCGCGAACTCCGACCCGCGCAGTACGATGCAATGCGTGTAAAACCAGACCGAGTCGCACGGAGCCCAAGCCGTACGACCGACACGCATACAAAAGCCAGCCGAAGGAAGCCAATACTCGGCAACCGACGCGTACGCCGCACAAGAAACCCTGCAGAAACACAGCGTGGACGACTCGGAGAAGCTCGCACAAGACAACTGCAGCGTCCTACTCGGTCAGAAGAACGTCTCCTACATGCACAAAAAATACTAAGGAAAAAAACAAAAGAAAGGGCCAAACAAGCAATGACAAAGTCAATAAATACAGGGAAAAAAACATGGAACAAGGACACACCCCCAACTCCACCTATATAAAGGCCACAAATCCCTACCATGATCCTTTGCAAATTCAACTGACCTGCCAGCACAGAACACCATCACACAGCAACCACAGACACACTCACAGCTCATCCATCCCACAAGCCACACACCATTAGCACCTCAACAAATAGCACCCTCACATACACCCAGCAAAACCTACACTCACACACCCTCACCTGCACACACACACACATCAATCCCCACCACCACCCATCACCATGCCCCTAAAGAAGAATCCAAAGTTCCTAGACAGTGAATTGGAAGTCCTGGTAGATGAGATCCTCAGGGTAGAGCCACAGTTGTTTGGTACATTGGTACAACAGACCCCCATGTCGCAGAAAACCAAGATGTGGCAGAGGATCGTCGACAGGGTCAACGCACAATCACCATGTTTGCGCACAAAGGAAGACATCCAGAACAGGTGGTATGATGTGCGCAGGAGGGTCAGGGACCTACTAAAGAAGGATTACATCGTGAGTCAGCACACCGGCAGTGGCCCTCCTGCCAAACCACTATACCTCAGGCCCTGGGAGGAGAAGGTGCGGGCCATCCTACCACCAGTGAGCGTATATGGACTATCAAACATCCCAGAGCCTGGTGAGTACACAACAACTATACACAATATTGTGTGACAATACACACACACATCACTGTCAAGGATATAGTCAAACCATGCACCCTTAGCAAATACACAGCAATCAAAAGATAATCACCCCAAGATTTGTCTGTCAGTCAGATAAACACAATACATGCCATCTCATAGTGACATGTAACTGTGTCAAGATATGTACAAACATAACTACAAATACAGCAAGGCAGTGGCACAAATGCAACCAACAAACACAGTTAGACATTTTGCCACCACTAGAACACCACCTCACAGGGAAGCTCACTCAAAGGAAGGAATTCTGTGTATGCTGGTGAAGTCAGTGTAGCCGATAGCATGATGGGAGTTGTAGTCACAGATATTGGTCACACTCACAATTGGCCCATCAACACCACTCTGAACCATGCTCACATCACAGGGAGTGGAAAACAACTGACAAGATGGCTGACACTGGGTACTGCTGTGGGGAGCACAAGGCCTTGCTGGGAATGTGCACCAACCAACAGCAGGACACCACTGTCAGCCATCTTGCCATTGCTGTCACACTCACACACAGTGAAGTCCACTCAAAAGGAAGGAAGTATGGGCATGCTGGGAAGGGGGGTGTAGGCCATAGCATGATGGGAGTTGTAGTCACAGATATTGGTCACCCTCACAATTGGCCCATCAACACCACTCTGAACCATGCTCACATCACAGGGAGTGGAAAACAACTGACAAGATGGCTGAAACTGGGTACTGCTGTGGGGAGCACACGGCCCTGCTGGGAACTGGGCACCAACAAACAACAGGATCACACTGTCAGCCATCTTGCCATTGCTGTCACACTCACACACAGTGAAGTCCACTCAAAAGGAAGGAAGTATGGGCATGCTGGGAAGGGGGTGTAGGCCATAGCATGATGGGAGTTGTAGTCACAGATATTGGTCACCCTCACAATTGGCCCATCAACACCACTCTGAACCATGCTCACATCACAGGGAGTGGAAAACAACTGACAAGATGGCTGACACTGGGTACTGCTGTGGGGAGCACAAGCCCCTGCTGGGAACTGGGCACCAACCAACAGCAGGACACCACTGACTGACATCCTGAAAGCCAACTTGCACTCCCTGCAATGGAAGCACGTTCCATGGTGGGATATCTGGCTGGGTGGGAAGGAGAACTGACAGCTCTGACCATAGTCACCAGCAGTTTTTCTCACACACCCCCTTAACACAAACTCCACACAACTCACCTGGGAGAATGCATTGCCTCACACTCTAATTAAATATCCCACAAAGAACAACCACACTGGGTTATGCTGTGTGAAGCACAGGGACACTCTTGGGACTTGTAGCCAAACAAACGCCAGGAAAACACTGTCAGCCATCCTGTCAGCACAGGCACACTACCCCACAGGGAAGCAGAGTCAAAAGGAAGGAAGTATGGGCATGCTGGGAAGGGGGTGTAGGCAATAGCATGATGGGAGTGGTAGTCACAGCTCAACATCCCCCACCCACATGGCCCAGCAAGCTCACACTGAAGCATGCACACCTCACAGCCAGTGAAAGGCCACTTCAAAGATGTCTGACACTGGCCTCAGCTGTGGGGAGCACAAGGCCCTGCTGGGACCTGTGCACCAACCAACAGCAGGACACCACTGTCAGCCATCTTGCCATTGCTGTCACACTCACACACTGTGAACTCCACTCAAAAGGAAGGAAGTATGGGCATGCTGGGAAGGGGGGTGTAGGCCATAGCATGATGGGAGTTGTAGTCACAGATATTGGTCACCCTCACAATTGGCCCATCAACACCACTCTGAACCATGCTCATATCACAGGGAGTGGAAAACAACTGACAAGATGGCTGACACTGGGTACTGCTGTGGGGAGCACAAGCCCCTGCTGGGAACTGGGCACCAACCAACAGCAGGACACCACTGACTGACATCCTGAAAGCCAACTTGCACTCCCTGCAATGGAAGCACGTTCCATGGTGGGATATCTGGCTGGGTGGGAAGGAGGACTGACAGCTCTGACCATAGTCACCAGCAGCTTTTCTCACACACCCCCTTAACACAAACTCCACACAACTCACCTGGGAGAATGCATTGCCTCACACTCTAATTAAAGATCCCACAAAGAACAACCACACTGGGTTATGCTGTGTGAAGCACAGGGACACTCTTGGGACTTGTAGCCAAACAAACGCCAGGACAACACTGTCAGCCATCCTGTCAGCACAGGCATACTACCCCACAGGGAAGCAGAGTCAAAAGGAAGGAAGTATGGGCATGCTGGGAAGGGGGGGTGTAGGCAATAGCATGATGGGAGTGGTAGTCACAGCTCAACATCCCCCACCCACATGGCCCAGCAAGCTCACACTGAAGCATGCACACCTCACAGCCAGTGAAAAGTCACTTCAAAGATGTCTGACACTGGCCTCAGCTGTGGGGAGCACAAGGCCCTGCTGGGACCTGTGCACCAACAAACAGCAGGACACCACTGTCAGCCATCTTGCCATTGCTGTCACACTCACACACTGTGAACTCCACTCAAAAGGAAGGAAGTATGGGCATGCTGGGAAGGGGGTGTAGGCCATAGCATGATGGGAGTTGTAGTCACAGATATTGGTCACCCTCACAATTGGCCCATCAACACCACTCTGAACCATGCTCACATCACAGGGAGTGGAAAACAACTGACAAGATGGCTGACACTGGGTACTGCTGTGGGGAGCACAAGCCCCTGCTGGGAACTGGGCACCAACCAACAGCAGGACACCACTGACTGACATCCTGAAAGCCAACTTGCACTCCCTGCAATGGAAGCACGTTCCATGGTGGGATAACTGGGCTGGGGGGAGAAGGAGGGCTGGATGTCCACCAAATACCACCAATGCTGGCCATGCACACACCTCAACATTCACATAGAAAAGCTTCAGGTTGGCAGGACAATGTGCTACACCAATATCAACCTCTGACTGTGACAACTTAGGACAATGCAATGTAGAGGCCCGCATCCAGAGATACAGTCACAACTGTCAGGTGTGTGAACCATTGATGCCCATAGAAACATAACATACATTGTGTGTCTCTTCCAAAAACAGGTGATGATGGGGACACAGCAGCAGACGATGAGGAGTCCCTGTCCCAGGCTCCGGGGGACACTGAGCTCACTGGTGTGGAACAGCCTCTGCACTCCTCGGATGGCGAAGACCTACCTGGTCCCTCCGGTGCGAGTCATCATGCAGCCCCACCAAGACCAACATCTGCACCCCCTGCACCCACCCCTCCAACAACTGCCAACACACAGACCACCCCTGCCAACACGGACAGACCAAGGACCACCGATGACAACAGCACAGGGACCCCGGCCCAACGTGGAGCAACAGACAACGACCCCAGTAACAACCCCCAAGTGGACCTACGGTCACCTGTGCGTGCCACCACAGGTCCTGCACGTGTCGCATGGGGTGGTGGGAGGGGTGGTAGACATAGGTCGCTGTTTGCAGAGGGGCCTGGACTGCATGATGACCCACAATTGGCACGCATTGCTGAGGCTTACCAGAATAGCACCGGAGAGGTCAGCCAGGTAGTGGGGATCCTCAAGGACATTCAACAGCAGCAGGCTGCCCATCATGCCCGCTTGGACTCACACATGTCCCGTGTGGAGACACACATGTCCCGTGTGGAGACACACATGTCTGGCATGGAGTCCAAGTGGGACACATTGGAAGAACTGACAGCGGTGCAGAGGGACATATTGACATGCCTCCGCCAGATTAGCACCAACATGGCCACACCTCCCTGTGTGCCCACAACATCTGGTGCTGCAACAACTGCAACTGCCACAGGGAGGGAGGAGGACTCTGGCGGAGAGTCCTCTGCACCGCAGCAGCCTGCACGTGAGGGTCCCCCGGAAGAAGAGGGGTCGTCCGAGGAAGGAAAACTGAGAGGCCGATGGCCATGTACATCCCCCAGGAACCCAACACCTGTTCTGGAAATTCTCCTTTGTGTGCAAACTGTTTACCCTGTCGAATGTAACACAACTCTCCCACATGACATGGGGAGCTTAAGTTGGCCCAATGTATCAGATGACTGTGGACTTTACTCAGGACATTTCTGCTACCAAGCCTTCCAACTCATCTGGGAACTTTGGATTCCAATCCCAATGTACAGCACCCACCATCCTGTGCACTATCCTCACACATGTATGTAAATAAACTCACTAATACACCATACTTGCCTCTGTTGTGATTCCAACGTGGTTTTTGTCATGTAGATGGTGATCTGCTAAATGACACTGTGCATGCTAACTGCTACAGCAAGTTCAACACCGTCATGTGAGTCATGGCGATGTGACACATATGAGGGAGACACACCACTAGGGCTACACAACACATACACACCATGGCCATCAGACTCATCGCCTACACTGATGTTGCCAGGAAATACAGTGGAATGCACAGACACCACACCTATTCACAGTCTGTGTTAACTAGCCCACAGGTGCAGTAAGCACATGTCAGTCAGATGTGTGACCACAGACAACGCACAACCCAAAGTGAAGCACAGGTTTATTACACATTTGCAACATGTTGTTTCCACTACAGATGCAAGGTAATCCTACGTGGCAGGGGCCACACAGTCAACAAGTGTAGAAGAAATAAAGTCCAGGGGTGTGTGGCACATCACCTGTAGGGAAACGACTGCTTCCACCCTGGAAGTTGAATCATGGTGTCGGGGGATCACAGTTCACCAAACAACTCTGAAAGTACCCTGTGAAGGACAGACATGACACACAGTCAAAAGCACGGAAGAACAGGACAGAACTGCAATACTCATGGCCAATACATGTCACAAGATACTCACAGAAAACCAAGTTAGCATGTCAACACTGTTGGGGAGTACAGACTACCTGTAAGGACACATCGCTGCACGCTTCCAGTCAAGTAGCACATGGCCACACTCAAACAGCACCAGAGCACCACCAACACATATCACGCAAACACACATCATTGACATGACATCTCTGGAAACTCACATTCAGCTGAAGAAGTTGGTGATGAGCTGTGTGCAGACATCACCATCATCATCATCATCATCACTGGCATCGTGGCCCAGGCCAGGATCCTCCACAGGTGGCGGATGTTGGTCATCGTCATCCAGGATGAGAGGCAACTCCTTCCGCACTGCCAGGTTGTGTAGCATGCAGCAGATGATGACAATCTTGCACACCTTTGCTGGGGCATATGGGAGGGCCCCTCCTGTCTTGTCCAGGCAGCGGAAGCGGCTCTTCAGGAGACCAAATGTCTGCTCGATCACTCTCCTGGTCCGACCATGTGCCTCATTGTAGCGCATCTGGGCTGGTGTCACAGGGTTCCTGATGGGTGTCAGAAACCACGGCATGTTGGGGTATCCGGAGTCACCTACAGACAGACAATTGCACATTAGCAGAGTTGGAAAAGAGGGCGGAATACAACATAGCAGAACACACACAATGGTACAAAGTCAGTACACACCGACAAGCCAGGCACGCTGGTTCTGCATCTGTGACATCATCCTTGGGATGCGACTACTCCTCATCACGTAGGCATCATGTGCCGAACCAGGGAAACGGGCACACACATGTGAGATGCTCATATCTGCAAGACATACCACCAGAGCATTGATCGAATGATAATGTTTCCTGTTCCTGTATGCCTGCTCATGTGCCTGTGGTGGTACCAAAGCCACATGTGTCCCATCAATGGAGCCAATGACATGTGGCATCCTCCCCAGGGCATAGAAGTCACTCTTGACGTCAGTGAGTTGTTGATGTGTAGGGAAATAGATGTACTGGTTCAGGCATCTCAACATTGCCTCCAAAACATCGCGGAGCACACGGCTGAACATAGTCTGTGACATCCCACCAGCAGTCGCCACAGTGTGTTGAAAGGTACCGGTAGCAAAGAAGTGTAGGGCTGCCATCACCTTCACCTTGGGGGTCAGCGCTGTAGGGTACGGCCGGCCAGGTTGCAAATGTGGGGCCAAGCGCACTGCCAAATCCTCAATCAGCTGCCTGGTGAAGCGGTACCGTCGGATGCTGTCACGTTCCACCATCGTTGCCAGGTCAGGGAATGGTCTATGGACAGCTGGTGCCCTGCAGTGCATAGGTGAAGAAAGAAAGATTGTCAGTCACCCCACATATGTGCCATTCACCATACTCAATTTCACATGATACATCATTACGAGACACAAGTACTTGATGTGTGTGCCGTTCTGTATGGACATATATGGCACCTACATGGACATCATCTAACATCTCAGTTCAACATGTGTTGGCAACAGGTTCCAGGTTGTGCTATGGGAAACCATTAGGCTGTGTAACAGTACCCATTTACTGCTGTCACGTTCCACACACACACACCACAGTGACATGTCTGGACAGATGCGCCACAGGCATCACAGCTCATTGACAGGTAGATTCCCAGTGACCCTGTCTTGCCACATGGACACTGGCATGACATGGCGTATCATGTACACGTCAGAAAAACAAACATGACTCCCACAGGTAGTGGCCCCTGTTGCCTCCGCAGGACAGACATGGACGTCTGGGACACACACACGCACAACATCAAAGTCCATGCACAAACAACGTTGATGTGGAGACTGTCTCCCATTGTGCACATGGAATCAGAGACATCGGAAACACAACATGCACACAGACTGTGGAGGGCCATCACTATTGTGGCAATGGGTCACCGTGTGACGTACATACCTTCCCACATGGGACTCTGGGGGTATGTGACATGTCATACACATACACAACCTGGAAATGTGACCATGCCACATGCTCCGAAATGAACAGTTGCACATCACAGTGGTCATGTGCACAACACACAAAGGACCCTGTCCCCATGAACACGTGCACAGCCTGGGAGTGGCTGCCCCCAAGTGCCACCCCAAAAACCACATGTTCACCCCCATACACAGAAAAGGTAATGCAGCCTTACATGCCTTAGGATACAGTGTGGACTGGGTGTGGTGTTGTAGGTGTGCCCCTGAGTCCCTGGCAAGTATATGTGGCTGGCATACGTTCACCAGTGACAAGCATGGTGACATATGCGAGTGACTGGTACAGGGACGTGTTGTACAGCAATGGACCAATCGGTGTGCACGCACTGGCCATTGCATCTGTTGTGAGCGGGTACGCGTTGTTTCCCGGAATACGCGTTGTACAGCAATGGACCGATCGGTGTGCACGCACTGGCCATTGCATCTGTTGTGAGCGGGTACGCGTTGTTTCCCAGAATACGCGTTGTACAGCAATGGACCGATCGGTGTGCACGCACTGGCCATTGCATCTGTTGTGAGCCGGTACGCGTTGTACAGCAATGGACCGATCGGTGTGCACGCACTGGCCATTGCATCTGTTGTGAGCGGGTACGCGTTGTACAGCAATGGACCGATCGGTGTGCACGCACTGGCCATTGAATCTGTTGTGAGCGGGTACGCGTTGTACAGCAATGGACCGATCGGTGTGCACGCACTGGCCATTGCATCTGTTGTGAGCGGGTACGCGTTGTACAGCAATGGACCGATCGGTGTGCACGCACTGGGCATTGCATTTGATGTGAGCGTGTACGCGTTGTCTTTTGAAATACGCGTTGTACAGCAATGGTCCGGACGGTGCGCATGCATTGGCTAGGGCCTGGCATGGCAACGGACGCGTTTTCAAAGCTGGAACGAGTCTGATGCAGTGAATTCAGTTGGCCAGCCACAACAATGTTGCAAAAACATGGGTGTCATGAAGTTTAACTTTTGAAGGATGCTGTGGGCGTGTATAAGTGGTGCAATTCCATGGATTGGCCAGATTCAGAAGATGCAAACGACTTGGACCTATCACTTTGGACACATGGGACAGTATCTGCCTCTGCAGCACACATATAATGCTGGCTGTTCCCCTGAGAGCTCACTTGCCTGCACTACATGCTCCAGGACGACATCTGCCACCAACACTGCTGCTGTCTCTGCATCCTCTGGCTACTGCAATGGCACGTACTGTGGAGAGAGCCCCAGCCTTCAGCCTTGAGGAGAACCAGGCCCTGCTGGACAACCTCCTTCCAAAGTACAGCAAGCTGTATGGGAAACCAGGGGAGCAGGTGAGTGTGCTGTCCACTGCCTTATTAATTGCGCATGTTGTCTGACTAGCAAGACTTACAGTGTGCACACCAGTGGCTAGCATGCTCACTGAGTAGTTCTCACCCCCCAAAGTGTGTAGTTACATGCACTGAACAGGTACAGTGCAGTAACAGTGCATTCCAACAAGGTTTACTTCCCATGCAATGATACCATGTAGTAACTGCTGGCAAACTGTTCATAGCCATCGTTGCACTGCCTGTGTACATCATATGCCCCTGTGATTGAGACATGTATATCCAACTGTGTGATGCATGTATATGTTGCATGTGTAGTAATGGCATTTTCACTTTGTCATCCTCACAGGTTGATGCCCACCAGAAGCAGGAAATCTGGCTGACCATCGCCCGGGCAGTAAGATCCGTGGGGGTCTACAAGCGCCGGATCCGCAACTGCCAGAAGAGGTGGCAGGACCTTCGGGGCTGGACCCGGAGGATCGCAAGGGTCCAGCTGAAGCTGTCACCTCCTCGCAGGAGGGGCGGACACCGGACCCTGACCCCCACATGCTCAGGATCCTGGCGGTGGACTTCCCTGAGCTGGATGGGCAGCTGAAGGCCAGACAGCAGCAAGGAGGGGGTGAGTCCTTGACTGCACTGTGCACTTTGTCTGACATGCTATGTGCCCTCCTCTGGCCTGGTTAAACTTCCACAGTACATCAGTCTTGTGGTCCAGGACCCATGTCCCTCAATTGTGACATGCCCACTCCTCATCTGATACGCATATGTGTGGCCCTTACAGTCAGGAAATTGTGTCACTTGGGTACTGTGTCATTGCATTTTGCTTCGCTCAAGGTGGGGGACAGCATTTGTTCCCGTGACTATGTTGTGGGATTCATGGGTGGGTCAATTGCTTACACAATGGCTAAGTTCTGACATGTAATCTGGGTGTAACTTTGATATGTGGTCCACTTGCTGATCTGCATCACCACATGTCCCTGGGGTATTTGGCACACCCCCATGCTGCGGGTGCGAACAATGTTTGGGCCTCAGGAGTATGTATTTCAAGTGTGTCACACATGCTTAGCCACCTGCCTACTGTCCAGGGCTCATCCCTCTTTCAGGTGGAGCAGGACAGTCATGCCTACTCCAGGGCATACAATACACTCTGAACTCCCACTCCCGTGTATCAGCTGACATGTTGTGATCAGTGAAATGTTCCCTCAGGTGTCTGCCTCTGTGTCATTGTGCCGTGGCTTCGTTGTCAGGACTACTGGGATGTTTATCGTTTAGGGCTCAGCATGCCATCTGAGATGTGACCATGAGAGACGATACTTCTGTGACTCATAGGTGTTTGATCACTTGACTGTGCACACAGGTGTATGCGACTGTGAACTTCAGGCAGCTGTTTTTCATTCACAGCAGACTGTGAGGTGCTCAGGCTCATAGAGTTGTGTTTCATGTCTCCCATATGTCCAATTGCATGACGTGGCCAAATAAGAGTTCAGATGATGTGGTTTGTGGGGGATGGACATGTGCACTTGTCAGCTACATAACTTGCATTCCCCATTTCCTAGGATTGTGACACAGTGCAGACTGTTGTTGGCTGGCTGCCATGCCCATATGACTGTAGACAGTGATGTATGACTTTGCAGGCATGCCTGTGCCATGGCATTTAACTTCCTAAGAGTGATCCTGCAGGGGAGTTACATGTGCAACATGCACCCCATTGTGGCATTGACTATCCGGACATGGGTGCATCATGGTGTCTGGTGCTGGTATGCATCACATGCATTTCTAATTAGACTCTGGCCATCCCTTTACCTGGACACCTGTACTAACTCAGTGGCAAGAGATGTGATGTGTGCATGTTCACATACTTCACCGTGTTCTCTGCAATGTCCAACAACTGTGTACGTGGTGCTTAGGTCCACACTGGGGTATTACCATCCAACAGGCACCAGACAGATGGGTGCAAGGGCAGGAGGGGTGTGAGTGCCATGGTTGACCATCAGACTGACAATTGGCTTCTCCTAATCTGTGTGAGGACTTTTGGCAATGTTCAACTGAGGATGCCAGGGCTTGCTCTGTAATGTGCTGTACTTACTGTGGTGTGTGCGGTCAGTGCAGGTGACTGATGTTTGTCTGTTTCCCTAATTGTTTGCAGATGCATCCACGGCCACAGGAGGGGACAGCTCCACGGACCAGGAGGAGCTGCAGAGCCAGACTGGGTCAGCAGGCGATGAGTGGTCGGAGGGACCCAGTGGCACGGAGGGCGAGGGGAGCCACACCGAGGAGTCCTCAGCACCATCCACCTCAGCTGAGGACCACAGCAGCTCGGAGGATGACTCCCTTGTGGAGGCGGGTGTCAGCAGCCACCACACCCCAGCTAGTATGTCTGGCCCCACCACCACCACCACCACCACCACCGCCCTCCCATTGGCTCCCGTGTCCGGGAGCGTGTCTCCTTCGTGCCAGGCACCGCACCCCTGCCCCTGTGTCCCCTGCTGCCCTGAGTGAGGAGTCTGTGTACCTATTTCGGCAGCTCCATGTAGGGCAGACAGCAATGCTGAGTGTCCTCCATGCACACACCACTCTGTTGACACAGCTGGTGTCGTTCATGGAGGAGCATCTCGACGGGCATGTCTGCCCTACAGAGGAGCAATAGGTCCATGGACTCCTCCCTGACGGCAGCAGTGTCCCTCCTCCAACAGTCCATCACCCCTCCTACCTCTGCCCCATCCACACTTCCTCGCACCCTACCTGTCCCAAGCACATGCACACCTGCACAATCACCCAAACACACAGACACGAGCAGCACAGAAACACACAGAACAAGGGCAAAACGTGCACACAAGCATCCTCAGGGGACTGATACCACACCCACAGGGGATGGGGAACAGACACACACACAGGCATCCACACTCACTCCGCAGTCCTCAAAATCCTCTCCCTCCAAGACCCCTTTCCTTGCCTCACCTGCAACCCCACCTACAAAGCAGCTCTTCCTCTGTGACCTCGGCCTATTCCCCTCCGATCCCGGTGATCCAGCATACAGGGGGAAGAGGAAGTCCACCCACACAGAGGGGAGTGCCCCTCACCCCGGACACCCTCCCCCAGGCGCAGACAGCCTGAGGCCCCCACCCGCAAGTCCCCCGGTCCCGGAAGAGCAAGACCCCGCCACCGCCCTGCAGCTCAACCACACAGTCTCCTTCCTCCATCCCTCAGTCACCCACAACACAGGTTCCCCCACCACACCCTGTCCCAGGTTCCCCCACCCACAGATACACCATCCCCAAAATGATGCGGCCTTCTCCTACTACCACTTGTTCTTCCAGCCCCACACCCCTGCTGCACATGTTTGTGCCACTGGTGTGGAGAACGTGTCCTCCCCTCTGTCCTGCCCACCTTACCTGAACCCCATTCTACTCCCCGGAGATGGGCACTGCAGTGGAGTCCACTACCACCCCGTCTGACTTGGGCACTGCAGTGGGGAACCTGTCCACTCCATCTGGCCGGACCACTGCAGTCATGCCGGCACCCACACCATCTGACTCATGCCCCCCAGTTGTGCCGGCACAAACCATGTCAGACACCTCCACTGCAGTTGTCAGTGACTCTCCAGCACCAGCCACCCCTTCCCTGCCTCCTTCTGGTGAGCCCTGATCCTGTCCCTGCGGTGCCTGGCCTGCCCCCCGTATACTCTTCCGAGGGGAATGTCCCTGCTCCATATCAGTGCAGGCAAGCAGAGGGTGACATCTGCCACTCTCACCCTGTTCGGACTGAACTGTTGGACTGGCCATTGGCCTTTGTATTTTTGCAGGACTTTCATTTTTCAGACACATATGCTGAATAAAGCTCCTTTCTGTTCTCTGGTGGTTTTGCTTCAGATGTACTTGATGTTGATGATGCTAACCATGCCCTTGCTGCAGTGATGGTGATATTTGGTATCATGAAAATGAAGTGTTACTGTGCAGGACCCCATGTGGTCCAGGGGGAATGTGTCCTATCCTGGTGTGTAGCCATGTCATCCTTTGCAGCAATATGAGGGTGTCATGTTTTCAATATTTGCCAATGGGATTTCCTACATTTATTTGCATTATCACATCTGTGGCTTACACCCCTGCACATCAGTTGTGCTTGCCATTGTTCAATTTGTCTGTTTCCCTGACCGTGTGACCATCTCCACTGGACATGCAAGTTTGGGCATCAATGGGGAAGGACTCATCTGTGTTATCAGTGCAACTTGCTATACATGTGTGTTGGATCTGTGCAGATGATTTCGGTGACAATCCCATGACCAGGCTGATGTGACGAGAGCCTTCATTTTGTGCTAATTGTTGACTGAGTGACCAAGTGTACTGCTGACATGATAGAGCCCTGCAGAGACAACGTATGGCACAGCTTTCCTTACACATGAGTGGAGTCCCCTCATGGCAGTGTGTAATTCCGTGACATTGCCTGAGCCCAAGGTGTGTGTTGTGTGAGCATGTCTGTGTGTGTTCACTTCCATTTTGCAACACAGGCTGGGATCCCTAGTGATGTTCCTGTTTGTGATGCTTGCTGAGTTGACCTATGTTCCCCCCAAATCTTCGCCCTGGGTTCTCTGTGATGTGGGTGCATGGCACATTACTGGTCATCAGGGTGTCATCCATAGGTGTGTTTGCTGTCAGGGCTGAGTTTGTGGGCAAACGCAGATGAGACACAGTCAGGATTCCCTTGGCACTTGTTGGTTACACAAGTCATGTAATTTACATTTTGTGTTACCTTTCAGTTATTGTGACATGTTGTGTGTGTGACTGCTGCCACTCCTCAGGGTCAGAGCTGCAATGTTGGAAGTTGTCTATGTGTGTTCTTGGTGGGTGACCTTGGCCTCTTCATTGGTGTGTGACTGTGGCCGGGATGCCATTGGTTGGTGTGGATTTGACATCATGCCCATGTACAGCGTACTGTGCAGTGTGTCAGACATTCACAAGTCTTGTTGACTGGCCATGTGTGATGGGTATCTCCACCTTAGTTCCCCCCACCACCCCAGGGATTGTCATGGGTGCATGTGCAATGTCACCAGTCCATGTGAGCTTCACTGCTGCACATTGGTGGAGGTCAAGGTGTGTGGTGTTGAGTGTGTGCAAATGAGAGTTGTTGCACGGCTAGACCCCTACCTCCATGTTGGCCTTGGCTGACAGGCCGTGCTGATTGATTTGTGCTTGTGTAGGTGTGATGGTAGTTAGTTGCTCAGGAAACATGACTGTGGTTCACTGTGTGTACGACATCTACCTTTGTCATCACAGTGGGATTATCATGCAGGCCAGTGTCACCACAATGTGGGGTCCCTGGGGGTAGTGCTGTGGTGGGTCTGTCTCTTGCTGTGTTAGTTGCTGTTCCTACAAGCTTGTGTGACATTTGTAATTTGTGCTCCCTCTCATCTAACAATGCCTGATTGTCCACATAGGGGAATCCGATCCATGAGTTACTTTTGTGTGGCACTGTATACACATCTGTGTAATAGTGATTCAGGCCTCCTCATGTGTTGTGTGGTTGCCTGGGGACACTGGCACACCCGCCCATCACCTGTTGTGTTTGATATGCAGTGTGAGTCTGCCTGTTTGTGTTTGTGCATTTGCACCACTGCATTGGCATTTCTTTAGTGTGCCATTGGCTTTATGTTGTTTGGTGGCTTTCCCCTGCTGTCCCTGGGACTCCTAGGTCATCAGTCAGCACAATGAACATGGTTTGTATGTCCTATTGCTGCCATGGAATGGTATTTGTTCACCTGACATCTACAGTCTCCACAGGATATCTACATTTGTGTGTCCATTGGTGCTGATGTGTGGGTCTGCATTATGATGGTCACTTCTGTCATTGTGTAATTCGTGAATGTTGACAATGTGAGCCCCCATGGGTGATGTTTGTCTGCACATGGCCAAAGCGATTTTTCATTGGCACTGCACTGTTTGCCTCACCCAATCTATGTTGCTATGGGACACAAGCACTACTATGCCACTGATGTGTTTGTTGTTGTGTGACCAGGAATCATCCATGCAGTTTGGCATTTGCAGCTTTTCACATGACAACACTTACATTTTGGTCACTGTGGTGATGGGGCTTTAGACCCCATTGCCACAATGTTCAAAATGTGTTTCAGCTATGGACCCCACACTTACCTTTTGGTCACTGTGATGATGGGATGTTAGACCCCATTGCCACAATGTTCAAAATGTGCTTCAGCTATGGACCCCACACTTACATTTTGGTCACTGTGGTGATGGGGTGTTAGACCCCATTGCCACAATGTTCAAAATGTGCTTCAGCTATGGACCCCACACTTACATTTTGGTCACTGTGGTGATGGGGTGTTAGACCCCATTGACACAATGTTCAAAATGTGCTTCAGCTATGGACCCCACACTTACCTTTTGGTCACTGTGGTGATGGGGCTTTAAACCCCATTGCCACAGTGGTCATGGTCTGCTTGCATTGTGGAGGCCACACACATTTATGTGTGACACGTGATAGGGGGTCACATTGTACGTTCAATGTCATGTTCAGTGTTGTAGGCATTTGACACAGACTACACACGCTTGTCATGGTGTTAGGGGGGATGTATTTTTCAGACATTCCTTATGTTGGAGTATGCTGGTTGTGTCATGCGTTACCTGTCCTATGAGTAGGGGTTGTGTGGGTGGTAGGCATCCAGGCCCCCATGAGTAGGGGTGGTGGTAGTGGTAGGCATCCAGGCCCCCTGAGTAGGGGTGGTGGTAGTGGTAGGCATCCATCCCCTATGAGTGGGGATGGTAGTAGTGACAGGCATCCAGGCCCCCATGAGTAGGGGTGGTGGTAGTGGTAGGCATCCAGGCCCCCCTGAGTAGGGGTGGTGGTAGGCATCCATCCCCCTATGAGTGGGGATGGTAGTAGTGGCAGGCATCCAGGCCCCCATGAGTAGGGTTGGTGGTAGTGGTAGGCATCCATCCCCCTATGAGTGGGGATGGTAGTAGTGACAGGCATCCAGGCCCCATGAGTAGGGGTGGTGGTAGTGGTAGGCATCCATGCCCCCCTGAGTAGGGGTGGTGGTAGTGGTAGGCATCCATCCCCCTATGAGTGGGGATGGTAGTAGTGGCAGGCATCCAGGCCCCCATGAGTAGGGGTGGTGGTAGTGGTAGGCATCC
Organism: Calotriton arnoldi; assembly: GCA_963921515.1. Classification (NCBI taxonomy): domain Eukaryota; kingdom Metazoa; phylum Chordata; class Amphibia; order Caudata; family Salamandridae; genus Calotriton; species Calotriton arnoldi. The sequence continues at coordinate 196,567 of CAWUFW010014500.1, read as the reverse complement.
ATCCCCCTATGAGTGGGGATGGTAGTAGTGACAGGCATCCAGGCCCCCATGAGTAGGGGTGGTGGTAGTGGTAGGCATCCAGGCCCCCTGAGTAGGGGTGGTGGTAGTGGTAGGCATACATCCCCCTATAAGTGGGGATGGTAGTAGTGGCAGGCATCCAGGCCCCCATGAGTAGGGGTGGTGGTAGTGGTATGCATCCAGGCCCCCCTGAGTAGGGGTGGTGGTAGTGGTAGGCATCCATCCCCCTATGAGTGGGGATGGTAGTGGTGGCAGGCATCCAGGCCCCCATGAGTAGGGGTGGTGGTAGTGGTAGGCATCCATCCCCCTATGAGTGGGGATGGTAGTAGTGACAGGCATCCAGGCCCCCATGAGTAGGGGTGGTGGTAGTGGTAGGCATCCAGGCCCCCCTGAGTAGGGGTGGTGGTAGTGGTAGGCATCCATCCCCCTATGAGTGGGGATGGTAGTAGTGGCAGGCATCCAGGCCCCCATGAGTAGGGGTGGTGGTAGTGGTAGGCATCCAGGCCCCCCTGAGTAGGGGTGGTGGTAGTGGTAGGTATCCATCCCCCTATGAGTGGGGATGGTATTAGTGGCAGGCATCCATCCCCCTATGAGTGGGGATGGTATTAGTGGTAGGCATCCATCCCCCTATGGGTGTGTATGGCATTGGTGATAGCCATCCCACCCCTATGGTTCTGCTGGTGCTGGTGTACGTCATTTGTGCATCCCTATGTGTGTGTGACATATTTCGGGTACGTGTCGTTTGTTTGTGTTGTGGGTGTTTGACTTACCGTCTGCGCTGTATGCGTCCGTACCGGTCCCGGTAATAGATGTAGAGTATTGGTAGGACCTGCGCAATGGGATTCATGGTTGGGTCGTCTCCTTCGGGTTTCTCGTGGCTTCGACTCGTACTCGTCGCTGGCTTGTTCGTCTCGTCGCCGTGGATCGTCTTGTGGCGCGAATCGGAGCTTATGTACAGCTCTCCAGGATGCTCAAACGTGCCGGACGTATCGACGGGTTCAGCGCGTACGGAAGGCGCATCGTACTAGTCCGGCCGGTTGGTGCTGTGTATTTGCTTCCGTGCGACTTGAATCGGCGTTTACGGATCCGGCTCGGGCGGGGAACAGGAGCTGAAATGGGTAAGTACGGCTCGCTCGGAATCTGGGCTGTTGTGCGCATCGTACTTGTTCGTTCGGACGAGTGTTCGAATCGGTCGGGAAACACGCGTTCGGTGCGCTTCCGGCCGAGATCGGAATCGACCCCTCTGTCTTTTCTTATCGTTCAAATCTGCCCTTGATTTGCAAATATGGGCCACCGTCAAAAATATATTGCAAATATGGGCCACCGTCTAAGCTATCTTATTTGCTAATGGGAGTCACTTTTACTTTGGTTCCAGTCAGACTATGATTGGCATTTCAACTGACCAGAGCTTTTGCTAGAAAAGGGTGATGACATTTAGGACAGTTTATATATGTTTTCCAACATTATAAGTCTATGGAATCTACTCATGTGACAGAGACTTGTTATTTTCAGCAAAAGAGTATCTAGCGGAGGCAGGATTTTCTCCTGGAGGAAGCATGAGCCCTCCTGGAGGAGAAGATGCCATTCATAAATACAATTATTCTCCTAAAATCCCGCTTCGAGTTGCAAAAGATGCAAATGTACTACACTCAATAAAATGACTTTTGGGCCTACTAAAGACATAAAACCTAGTTAGCATAACTGAGGCTAAAAGGCACTTCGGATCAAACAAGACCCATTTTATTTTTTCTCGAAGTTTTATAAAGCGCGAACTTGAACCAATGGTATTGGATATCAGAGCGCTTTACATGAGCACCAGTTTTGTTACACAAGGACACATTCATTTTTGTTAGGCACGGGGAGATTAAGGGATTTGCCCAGAATCACAGGATGTTGAGCATCAATGCCGAGACTCGAACCCGGTTCCCCAGATTTGAGATCGACCGCCCTAGCCGTTAGGCTACATCCTCTCCCATCCATATTTATTGTAAAAAATATCAGTACACAACATGATATGCGTGTATTTCTCTCTCTCTCTCTCTCTCTCTCTCTCTCTCTCTCTATATATATATATATATATATATATATATTACCTACTGGCGGTCACCAGTAGGTAGTTATAGTTAGGACCTAGTTTCCATTGGAAAAGCATTTTTTCTTTTGCCAATATCTTTGGCGCCCGTTGACGAATCTTCGCAAAAGTTTCAAAACTAATGGGGCGCTCCGGTCAGCTCCTGTCTTGAAAGTTTCGGGGTGATTCGTCAAGCGGGGGCCGAGAAAAAAGGGGGGGTCCCAAAACACGTTTTCTCCATGGTAATTTCAATAGGAAACTTTTGTCGCGGCTACAGCCCGAACAGCTGAACGGAATTACAACAAATTTGGCAGAGAGGTCACTCTTTGTCCAAAGTGCACACTTTGTTTTAAATGGTATAAATCAGTTCAGTAGTTCCTGAGAAATTCAAAAATAAAAAAAATTATATATCTGGTGACAGCGGTGGATCCCTCCCGATCACGAGCTTCTCTCTGATTGGCTGCCAACACTTCAAGCCAAGAAGTGTTGGCAGCCATCTAGTGACTCTGTAAAAGCAAAACGGGAAGAAAATAATTTAAAAAAAAGAAAAGGGGACAGGGTAGAAACACCCTGACCCCCTAGGCCTGGTCAGGGGGTCCCTGTTCCCAGGGCCAATGAAAGCATTTTTTAAAAATATTTTCGGCGGGATTCGCGTAGGACCCGCGAATCCCGCTGAAAAAACCCCAAAAAAAAACAAAGCGCGGTCCCGGGGCAATGTATGATTGTTTTGCGGAGGCCTGGCAGGGTTTGCCCAGACGTGGGTCCCTTGCTCACTTTGCCACTGGATTCAAGCTAGCCTGGCTGATGAGGGCTGTTAGCCCAAAACCGGTCCCAGGATGCTTGTTTACGGTCCAGGGAAGACATGGCTTGGCAGTTCGGGCTGGACTGTTCCCATGAGGCACAGGGTCAAGACTGATTTGCATATAGCTGTGTCTGAACTGGGGCGGCAAAGTGAGCTAAAGAACGATGATGGATTCAACCCAGATCTGTGACTGGGGGTGAGTGTCTGAAAAGTTTCAGTGCTCCGTCCATCATCTCCTTGTGTTTGCTTTGTTCGCCCTAAGTTGGCAGGGTATGCCCAGACGTGGGTCCCTTGCTCACTTTGCCACTGGATTCAAGCTAGCCTGGCTGATGAGGGCTGTTAGCCCGAAACCGGTCCCAGGATGCTTGTTTCCGGTCCAGGGAAGACATGGCTTGGCAGTTCGGGCTGGACTGTTCCCATGAGGCACAGGGTCAAGACTGATTTGCATATAGCTGTGTCTGAACTGGGGTGGCAAAGTGAGCTAAAGAACGATGATGGAATCAACCCAGATCTGTGACTGGGGGTGAGTGTCTGAAAAGTTTCAGTGCTCCGTCCATCATCTCCTTGTGTTTGCTTTGTTTGCCCTAAGTTGGCAGGGTAGGCCCAGATGTGGGTCCCTTGCTCACTTTGCCACTGGATTCAAGCTAGCATGGCTGATGAGGGCTGTTAGCCCGAAACCAGTTCCAGTATGCTTGTTTCCGGTCCAGGGAAGACATGGCTTGGCAGTTCGGGCTGGACTGTTCCCATGAGGCACAGGGTCAAGACTGATTGGCATATAGCTGTGTCTGAACTGGGGTGGCAAAGTGAGCTAAAGAACGATGATGGATTCAACCCAGATCTGAGACTGGGGGTGAGTGTCTGAAAAGTTTCAGTGCTCCGTCCATCATCTCCTTGTGTTTGCTTTGCCAACACTTCAAGCCAAGAAGTGTTGGCAGCCATCTTGTGACTCTGTAAAAGCAAAAAGGGAAGAAAATGATAAAAAAAGAAAAGGGGACAGGGTAGAAACACCCTGACCCCCTAGGCCTGGTCAGGGGGTCCCTGTCCCCAGGGCCAATGAAAGCATTTTTTTAAAATATTTTCGGCGGGATTCGCGTAGGACCTGCGAATCCCGCTGGGAAAAAAAAAACTCGGTCTCCCGCGCTTCATTGCTTTTAAGCCCCCGGGTGGGCCAGGTCCCGGAGGCAATGTATGATTGTTTTGCGGAGGCCTGCGGGGGCACCCGCAGCCCTGGGGCCACCACCTCCCCGGGGCTTCGCTATTAATGTGCAGGGGCACACGCCCCCCCCGCTGTACCAGGGACCTCCACCTCCCCGGGGCTTTTCTTAAAAAATGTGTGGGGGGCTCCTGCCCCCCCACGCTGCCCCTGGGACCACCACCTCCCCGGGGCATTATGTAATTATGAGCAGGGGGGCCTCATGGACCCCCCAAGCCCCAGGGACCGCCACCTCCCCGGGGCTTAAATATTATTAAACAAAGTGTGGGGGGGGCTCCTGCCCCTCCCCACACTGCCACGGGGACCACCACCTCCCCGGGGCAAACTTTAATTAAGGGCAGGGGTCCGTTGCGGACCCCTGGTCCCGGGGACTGCCACCTCCCCGGGGCTTTAAATCATTTGGGAGGGGGGCCGCACGGCCCCCCTCCAGGAGCCCTTCATGGCCAGCTCCAGCAATGTCCCGGGGTGCCCACCCTGGGACATTGCAGTTTGCTATGACAGGGCGGGAACACGGCTCCCGCTTCCATGCAGCAAAGCAGAATTGCTTTTGGGCAAAAGGAGCTGCATGTTAGCAGCTCCCTTTACCCAAAAGCAATGTTGGCTCCCGCAGGAGGTAGGGAGCCGGCAGGGACCGCGGGGGCATTCGGGCTCCCCCCGCGGTCCGCAACGTTTAGGCCAGGCACCGGGGGATGGGGTCCCCGGGGCCAAAAGTGGCCCAGGGAAGGGGGGCCATGCGGCCCCCTCCCATAATAATATAAAAAAAATTAAAAGAGGCAATGCTCAGGGATGGGGTCCCCGGGGCCAATAGTGGCCTCAGGATGGGGGCCGCGCGGCCCCCCTCCTTTAAAAGGAGTTTAAAAAATAAAGTAAAAAAAATGTGACCATGCCCTGGGGGATGGGGTCCCCAGGGCCGAAATTGGCCTCGGGTGGGGGCTGCGTGGCCCCCTTCCCATTTTTTTATTTTAAAAAAATGACGCAGGCTCTGGGGGATGGGGTCCCCAGGGCCAACAAAATATTTAGAGAAGGGGGGCCACACAGCCCCCTTCTAACAAAAAAGAAAGAAAAAAAAAGCAGGCATCTCGCCGGAGGCCACGCCCCCTCCCTGCACCACTCTGCAAACGCACCTCTGGGTGCATTCTGGGTTGGGGGATTAAGTCCCCTAGAATCTTAAGGGTCTTTAGGGGCCAACTAGCCCACCAGGTACCTCCAGGAAGTCCCACACAGTGGGATTGCTTCGAGGTGGTCCAAGGCCACACCCCTTTTTACACCACTCTGCAAAAGCGCCTCTTGGCGCACTGCTGGTGGGGCGATGCGGTCCTCTTGTGTCCTGAGGACCTCAGGACTAAAGTGGACTTCAACCCCGAGCAGTAGAGCGCCAGGAGGCGCATTTGCAGAGTGGTGTAAAAAGCGGGCGTGGCCTCGGACCACTCTCAGCAATCCAGCTGTGTGGGGCTTACTAGAGATAACAGGAGGGCTAGTTGGACCCCAGGGACCCTCAGGAAGCAAGGGGACTTCATCCCCCAAACAAGAGCATGCCAGGAGGTGCATTTGCAGAGTGGTGCAGAAAGGGGGCATGGCCTGTGTCCACCTCTCAGCAATCTCACTATCTGGGGCTTACTGGAGGTGTCAGGTAGGCTCGTTGGCCCCTAAGGACCCCCATCATCGAAGGGGAATTTAATCCCCATCCAAAAGCGTGCCAGGAAGCGCGTTTGCAGAATGGTAGGCAAAGGGGGCGTGGCCTGCTATGAGAACTTACCAATGCTGCTGTGTGGGACTTACTGGAGGTAATAGGAGTGGTAGTTGGCCCCCAAGGATGTCCTTGGGGGCCAACTACCCCTCCTGTTACCTCCAGTAAGTCCCACACAGTGGCATTGCTAAGAGGTCTTCGGAGGCCATGCCCCCCTTTCTCCACCACTCTGCAAACTCGCCTCCTGGCACACTACGGGTTGAGGGATCAAGTCCACTTTACTCCTGAGGGACTTTGGGGGCCTAGAAGCCCTCCTGGTACCTCCTGTAAGTCCTACGCAGCGGAATTCCTGAGCGCTGGTCGGAGGCCCAGCCTCCTTTCTGCACCACTCTGCAAACGCGACTACTACGTTATAGTTATAAATTAGCATTTGAAAAACCTTAGAAATTCATTGAAAAAACTATAGGTTTCAGGGACGTTAAAGTTAGTAATTAGCATTTAAAAAACCTTTGAAATTCACTGAAAAAACCATAGGTTTCAGGGACGTTATAGTTAGTAATTAGCATTTAAAAAACCTTTGAAATTCACTGAAAAAACTATAGGTTTCAGGGACATTATAGTTAGAAATTAGCATTAAAAAAACCTTAGAAATTCACTGAAAAAACCACAGGTTTCAGGGACATTATAGTTAGTTGGACATTTCACTCATACAAAACCAGAGAAATTGGACCATTTTAGTTGAGCTAACTATAACTCGCTCCCCCACAATGCACTGCTGATGATGTCACATATTACATCACTCATGACATGGTCAGTGACATCACTGATGACATCATCCAGAGACTGGGTGATTTTTAAAAGTTTAAGAATGTTATATATATTTTGATTTGAATCTTTGATACACGACTTTATGGCGGTTGAAATGTATGTGCGCTCTTAATAATCTCTTAATGTGATGTATATGTTGATTATATCTCAATAAAAAGAATTATTTAAAAAAAAGAATGTTATATATAGATAAGCAAAGGTGCATTGAAGAATGAGTGGGTGTATGAGTGTCTGAATGGATGATTTAGTGGGTGCGTGACTGACTGTATAAGTGAGTGATTAAACGTGTCTTAGTGAATGCATGGGTGAATGACTAAACTGTGTGAATGTCTGTATCAGTCTGTCAGTTGGTATGTAAGTAGCTGCATGGGTTGGTGAGTAGCTACATGAGTGTCTATATGGGTTAATGATTGGTTGTCTGAGTACTTGTATGGGTGCCGGAGTGTCTGTGTGGGTGGGTGGGAGTGTGTAACTCCCTGCATGGTTGTGTGAGTGGGTGATTCAGTGGGTGTATGGGTTCATGAGTGGGTCTGTGAGGGTCTGTATGGGTGAGTGAGTGTGCATATGGCTGTGTTGGTGAGTGAATGGATGTCTCAGTGGTATATGTGTGAGTAACCTCATATGTGAAAGGCAGTATATGTGTGGGTTGGAGTATATAACTGACTATATGTGAGAGTGAGTGATTGTGAGAGTGGCTGTATGGATGAGTGTGTGCTTGTATAAGAGAATAAGTATGTGTTAGTATATGTATGAATAAGTGAGGTGGTGTGTGTATAACTATATTGGTGAGTAAATGGCACTGTGATTGAGTCTTTGGGTGACTGACTAGGTGTGTGAGTAACTCTATGGGTGAGTGGCGGTGTGTGAGTATCTGTATAGGTGTATGAGTGCATATATCAGTGGCTATATTCAATCAATCAATCAATCATGGAATTGTAAGCGCGCTACTCACCCATGAGGGGCTCATATTGATGAGTGACTGCGTGTATGAGTGACAGTATGGGTGAGTGGATGTGTGTGTAGACCTATGAATCAGTGAGTGGGTATGGACTAACTGGAATTGTTGTGTCTATGGTTTCAAGAATGGTAGTTTGTATTTTAGAGTAGGTGTATGAAAGGTTATATTAGGGTGTGAGGAGGTGCATCAGATATTAATCGGATGATGTCATCAGTGATGTCACTGACCATGTCATGAGTGATGTAATATGGGACGTCATCATCAGTGCATTGCGGGGGCGCGAATTATAGTTAGCTCAACTAACTATAATGGCCGAATTTCTCTGGTTTTGTATGAATGAAATGTCCAACTAACTATAACCTCCCTGAAACCTGTGGTTTTTTCAGTGAATATATATATATATATATGCATATATATATATATATATATATATATATATATATATATATATCCCACAACGCAGACCGCCTGCAGATCACCGCTCTCAGCAACACGGGTGCAGCAGTTCGCGGAGGCGGCTCCGCGAAATATCTTTCAAAACCGTTGTCAGGAGACACACAATACTGCGCACTCGGGCTCGTAGAAATTAATTATATTTATTCCAGCTTTCTCCAAGGAATCAAGCTAACACAAACGTGTTTCGGCCACCTGGCCTTCGTCAATGTTAGTTACCACATTAATTATTCACATTTAAATAACAAAGCCATTCATTCGTCAGAGAAATTTCATTACAAAAATAAAGAAAGGACTTAATTAAGAGTGGTTACTTTTAGCATTTCTGTGTCGGCCATCTTAACCTTTACCATCATACTAGATCGACATATTTTTAAATGGCTTGTAGTAGGTTCATTTAGAAGATACTACAAAAACGGACTCATAATATAAGTGTCTTAGCAAACAATATTGATTATCATGCTTCCAGACAATGAAGAGGTCGTCTATATATCTTGCCATTAGGGCTATCTTCTCGACCCACCTCTTATTGTCTTCCGCCCAGGCCACGTGCTTCTCCCACCAGCCTACGAAAAGATTCGCATAGCTGGGGGCGAAGCACATGCCCATCGCGGTTCCCTGTGTCTGCAGGTAGAGCTGCCCTCCAAAAAGAAATATATTGTTGTTTAGACAAAATTCAACAATGTCAAGCAACATTTTAGTAAAGGGCCTGGAATTTAAGAGGCCTGGTTTTAAGAAAGTATTCTAGTGACAACAGCCCTGATCATGCGCAATACATGTATATAGGCTTGTGATGTCCATCGTGATGAGTAGAAAATTTGGTTCCCAACGAATATCCTAGATCCGCCGTATAAAGTCAGTTGTATCCTGAATAAAGGAAGTCAAGTCTCTCACCAACGGAAAAAGAAAATGATCCGCATAAAGTGATGCTTTTTCTAAGAGACTTCCCTTACTGGAAACTATTGGTCATCCCGGCGGTTTGACAAGGTCTTTATGGACTTTGGGTAAGTGGTAGAACGTAGGAAGCACAGGAAAATCGACCTTCATAAACTGATACTCGTCCTCCTCCAAAATGCCACTAGATCTCCATTTATCATGTAGGTCATAGAAAGCCAAGACACTCATATTGAAAATTTCTCTCTTTACTCTTTTGTAACTCTCCATGTTACCTAACAGACGCAATGCTTCCTCTTTATATGCATCCTTTGACATTATAACGACATTGCCGGCCTTATCGGACTGTTTAATGACCAGCGAGGAGTCGTCCTTCAATGCTTTGACGGCTGCCCACTGAGCCTTGGTCAGATTGTATTTTCTTTTGTCACTCGCTTGTACGTGGGCTGTTCGTAATGCATCAAGATCTTTAATCATAGCCTCATGGAAGCAATCAATTGTATCAAATGGCATTTTGGGGATAAACTTGGATTTAGCTTTAAACTTACTTCTACCACTTCTTTGTTCAATTCCTAGATTCTCAATTCTGTCGATCTCATCATCGTTGTTATTCGGCATCAAATCTTGATTAGAATCATGCAACATATGCAAAGTTTGTAGTGCCACGAGATCATGTCCAGTGAGGATGTCAGTTGTGGCATGTGACATTGCTGGCTCAGGCTCGGGGCGTCTCGGATGTTGAAAAAACATTTTTTTCAATTTCAATTTGCGCCCAAAGTGATAGAGGTCAATCCGTGTCTGAACATAGTCCCATTCAGTCGTGGGACAGAAAGTAAGTCCCTTTTGCAAGACCTGAATTTCCATATTCGACAACGATCTAGACGACAGATTGACCACTGAAAGAGGGCTTATTTCTTGTTGAAGCCCCTTTTGCTCCTCGTCACCCGCGGCTGAAAGTTTCCTTTTCCTGTTCTTCCCTCCTCACCTACTTTTCCGGTGTCTTGCTCCGGTGGGCGGGTTCTTTGTGGGTATCTTCTCCACGACTCTTTTATGAGCTGGTATTCCTGAGGAAAATTTGGCTCATGGCTTATGGTAGCCCCAGCATCTTTCCTGGGGTTTTCAGCTTCTGATTGATCCGTGTCTGACTCCGATTCAGATGTATCCTTTGGAGCAGACGGTTTAGAGCTCTTGGATACTTGTAACGCTTTGCACGGTGCATCGTATTTCTTCGCGAAAGTTAGGACCCTGCCAGTCTCGTAATTGCGCTGGTCTCTCGCAAACTTGTTCTGTTTGCGGCGCTTGATGTAATTTTCATATGAGATTAACCTGGTCTTCATTTTGGCCCTAAGATTATCAGTTTGCTCTTTCTCTTCATACGTCGCTATGTGCCCCTCAATGTCGTTGATCTCGCTGAGTAGCTTAATTCTATCACTTTTAGCATACTAAATCAAAATTTCCACAATGCCTTTAGCTGAGGCCGTGGTGAAATCAGCCCAGCCTTTCAATAGGTTGGGATCTGGATTTTCGTACGAGGGGACAGTGTAAATTCTCAGTCCCCTTTGTACTCGGTCAACATCCAAATAACGCTGTAAGGAAGTGGCCTCCCACCACTTCCTTATCTCTTTTTCATAGGTTCTTTCGAGTTTAATGAACCACCCTTTTAGATTATCCGGCCCTTTACTGGTGCTTGCGCCTCCATCTGTTTTCTGATCGGACGGAATGCCCTTAAACACAGAGTCTGCCTCTTCCAGTCTTTCAGCATCGCTGAACATTCTTGATTCCAAACGGAGCACTCGCCGGATTCAAATAGTGTCAATATCATAAGAAAATCTTCAGCCACAACGTGTTTGCCATCAATTACCACGCAAATAGAATTACGAGGCACCACAGTGGGAAAAAGACTCACCAGGGCAGTCGTCGCACCGGCATAGCGCCCGAACTTGCACTCGCCTCTACTTCGGCTACATCTCGGCGGTCCTCTCCTACGAGTCGGGATCCTCTCAGTCACACTTCAGACTTCAAATCGCTGGTGACGGCGGAGCGGGCAGATACTAAAACAATCCCACAACGCAGACCGCCTGCAGATCGCCGCTCTCAGCAACACAGGTGCAGCAGTTCGCGGAGGCGGCTCCGCAGAATATCTTTCAAAACCGTTGTCAGGAGACACACAATACTGCGCACTCGGGCTCGTAGAAATTAATTATATTTATTCCAGCTTTCTCCAAGGAATCAAGCTAACACAAACGCGTTTCGGCCACCTGGCCTTTGTCAATGTTAGTTACCACATTAATTATTCACATTTAATTAACAAAGCCATTCATTCGTCAGAGAAATTTCATATATATATAGATATATCTATACATACATATTCGCAAATACTCTGCTTTCACAAAGTCCTTGGCGCACACACGAGTAGGTTAAATTCAATTGTAATTTATTGTTCCAACGTGGCTGACAAACGCGTTTCGGCCATAGCGGCCTTTGTCAATGTCAGCGTGCTACCTATTATGCAAACATTATATACATTTTCCATTTCAAAGTGAATGACGGACTACAAAAACACATATCCCTTCGAAAGAGGAGACGCCGCGGCCATCTTTTAATGGTCACATTCGCGGCCGTGGCTGTGATTCTGCTATCATATTACAATTATATTTTTTCAAATCATAGAAATACATGAAGAAACACTTTGAAGTATATCTCAAAGATGATCTACCTATTCATTAGATCTTACTTTCACTCAACAGAGACCTTTTGTTCCATGTTCCGGATTTACAATATATTCGTCAGAACTTGACCAAACATTGGAGTATCCTGCAGGCAGATGGTATCATTGGAAATAGCATTTCACAATACCCAAGTATTACCTATAGGAGAAACACCTCTCTCAAAGACATTTTGGTACATAGCCATTTTTTGAATATGGATAGGGGCATCTCGGAAGTAAGAGGCTTTTATCCGTGCCTAAAGTGCAAGGCATGCAAGAAAAGCAATAAAGTAAAAGAGTTTCAGATTCCAGGTAGAGATTCTAAGAAACCAATAATGAAATTACTGAATTGCAACACAGATTTTGTTGTTTATTGTTTAATGTGCCCGTGTAACCTACAGTATGTGGGCAGCACGGTGCACCAAGCGAAAAAGAGAGTCTTGGAACATATGAGAGCGATAACTAGAAATGACAGCAGCTATCTGGTTGCGAGACATTTCGCTGTGAACCATAAGAGTAATAGCCAACTTTTAAGGTTCTTTTGTATCGACCAGGTGCCGACTCCAGAAAGAGGAGGCAATAGGGTGAGAACTCTGCGAAGACTGGAGTCAAAATATATTATTGAATTAAGAACATTGGCTCCTTTTGGCCACAACAGTGAAGAGGAGTTATGGGTTCACATTGGTTAGGGAACTAAAACCGCTGTAGTCATGCAAGATGATTGAAAGGTACATCCTCTATTTCTCTTCCCTCTATGTAAGGTGATCGATGGTTTTAAATAGATGGACACTGCTTTGAGATAATGGGAAGTCAGTGGAAAGGTGTGAATACTGACAATCAGTAAGGTTAGGACTATAATTATAGTGGTCAAGCCCATTCAGGGCATGACACTAGAAACACTAGAAGGGAATAAATCCTGTTTCCACAGACTCCATTATTCCAACGTTAGAATTCAGGAGTACCGGTTGGTTTAAAGATTGTGAAATATGATTCATGAGTGAAATGCGTTATTTAATTGAAGTGGTGAAAATGATGAAACACACAAATGGCAAAGATACTGGTAACATTGTTTTGGTTCGTATACAAATGGCCATAAATTGAGAATGTTGGCCCATTCAGGGCAGAATGCGGAATTATAATAGGATAATTTGCATAGGACGGAGATAGGAATAGAAGAGACTATTTAGAAGAAGTAAGAATAAATTATGTCTTTTCTTCCGCCTGTCCTAAAGTGGCCGTGATACAAATAAAAACCATGTTGTATATTGTAAATCCGGATCATGTAACAAAAGGTCTCTGTTGAGTGAAAATAAGATCTAATGAATAGGTAGATCATCTTTGAGATATACTTCAAAGTGTTTCTTCATGTATTTCTATGATTTGAAAAAATATCATTGTAATATGATAGCAGAATCACAGCCAAGGCCACGAATGTGACCATTAAAAGATGGCCGCGGCGTCTCCTCTTTCGAAGGGATATGTGCTTTTGTAGTCCGTCATTCACTTTGAAATGGAAAATGTATATAATGTTTGCATAATAGGTAGCACGCTGACATTGACAAAGGCCGCTATGGCCGAAACGCGTTTGTCAGCCACGGTGGAACAATAAATTACAATTGAATTTAACCTACTCGTGTGTGCGCCACGGACTTTGTGAAAGCAGAGTATTTGCGAGAATTTATGGGGTACACCGCCACTTTGTGGCAGCACCCGCCCGACAAGTGAGCGGCAGTTTTGGTTTGAACTTTTGGAGCATATACCTACATATATATATAAATAAAACCTACTGGCGGTTGCCAGTAGGTAGTTACAGTTAGGATCAAAGTTTCCATAGGAAAAGCATTTTTTGTTTTGCCAATAACTTTGGCGCTACTTGAAAATTTCGGGATGATTCGTCAAGCAGGGGCCGAGAAAAAAGGGGGGTCCCAAAACGCGATTTTTCATTTTTTGAACACGACTACAGCCCGAACCGTTGAACGGAATTACACCAAATTTGGTAGAAAGCTAGATTTTGGTCCAAAAAGCGTTCTTTTTGTGATTTGGTATAAATCCATTCAGTAGTTTTTGAGATATCTAATTTAAAAAAATATAGATATCTGTGGACGCGAGTCCTTGCAGTGAACTTGCGGATCCTACTAAAATTTGATTGTCTGCCATCACTTCAAACAGGAAGTGTTGGCAGCCATCTTGGGACTCGGCTTGAAGCAGAGTCCCACAAACAAACTAAAAAACAAAGAAAAGGGGGCAGAGTAGGAATACCTTCACCCCCCATATATGGTGAGGGGTACCCACAGGGACCCCGCTGGGGTTTAAAATCTTTTTTTTTTATTTTGCCACAGACTCGCGGGTGGATCCACGAATCCTCTGCAACATTCTTTTTAAAAGTCGGCTCGTCTTTTTTCTAAAGGTGCCGCGTGGGCCAAATCCTGGGGGTATGAGGGTTCTCAAGAAGGGAGGCTCATGGGCCCCCCCTCCTAGGCTTTTCTAAAGACCCTGGGACCACCACCTCCCCAGGGCACTGAGCACTATAAATGTGGGGGGCGCTCGGCCTTCCCGCTGCCCTGGGGACTCCCATCTCCCTGGTGCACATACATTATTTAATGAAAAAACATTGCAGGGGAGTCTCTAGCCACAGGGACCACCACCTTCCAAGGGCAGTAATAATATGCGGGGGAACCGCATGGCTCCCCTGCTGCCCTGGGGGCCGCCACCTCCCTGGGGTACATAAACACTTTATAATGTATAATGCGGGGACCGCCACCTCCCCGGCCTCCCTGGGGCTGAAGTAACATATGTGTCGGGGAGCCACGTGGCTCCCCTGCTGCCCCAGGGACCGCCACCTCCCTGGGGCACAAACTGAGTAATTAAGGGTGACCATTGCGGACCCCCGGCCCCGGGGACCATCACCTCCCCGGGGCTAAATACTTGATAGAGGTGGGCCACGAGGCCCCCCCGGGAGTTGTAGATGGGCCTGGGGACAGCCACCCCCCAGGGCCGGCTACTGAAATGTCCCGGGGTGCCCACCTCCAGGACATTGCCATTTACTATCGCAAGCCATAGCAAACACTGCTCTGCTTTCAGCAAGCGAGTGCAGAAAAAATGCTCTTGCTTGCTGAAAGCGGAGCAGAATTGCTTTTGGACAGAGGGATCTGCATGTCAGGACGCGGGGAGCCAGCAGGGACTGTGGGGCCTTCAGGCCACCCGCAATCCCCATGGGTGCCGTGGGTGGGACCAGGGCACCCAGCCTAGAGGCGAGGCCCCAGGGGATTAGGTCCCCAGGGCCAAAAATGGCTCAGGAGGGGGGCAGCACAGCCCCCCTTCCTTTGATTAAAATATAAGAATAAAACAAATAGAAATGCCGGCCCCGGGGGATGGGGTCCCCGGGGCCGTAATTGGCCCAGGGAAGGGGGCCGTGCAGCCCCCTCCCTATTCTAAAAAAATGCCTGGCCCCGGGGGATGACCCCCCCCTTCCTTTATAGTTTAAAAAAAAGAAAATGCTACCGGCACGACCCTGAGGCACTTTCCACTTTCTGTACCACTCTGCAATCATGCCTCCTGGCATGCTGCTGGCTGGCGGATGAAGTCCCCTTGCCTGGTGAGGGTCCTTAGGGGCCAACAAGACCTCCTGTTACCTCCAGTAAGTTCCACACAGCTGGATCGCTGAGAGGTGGTCGGAGGCCATGCCCCTTTCTCCACCACTCTGCAAATGCACCTCTTGGTGCACTGCTGGTGGGGGTATGATGTCCCCTTGCCACCTGAGGGCCTCAGGACTAAAGTCCTACTGGAGATAACAGGAGGGGTAGTTGGCTCCCAAGGACCCTCAATAGCCAAGGGGACTTCATCCCCCAACTAGTAGTGCGCCAGGAGGTGCATTTGCAGAGTGGTGGGGAAAGGGGTTGTGGCCACCAAAAATATCTCAGCAATCCCACTGTGTGAGACCTACTGGAGGTAACAGGAGGGATAGTTGGTCCACAAGGATGTCCTGGGGGGCCAACTACCCCTCCCGTTACCTCCAGTAAGTCCCACACAGCTGGATTGCTAAGAGGTCTTCGGAGGCCATGCCCCCTTTCTCAACCACTCTGCAAACGCGGCTCCTGGTGCAATACTGGTTGAGGGATGAAGTCCACTTTGCTCCTGAGGGAGCTTGGGAGCCAAGAAGCTCTCCTGGTACCTCCTGTAAGTCCTACACAGCAGGATTCCTGAGAGCTGGTTGGAGGCCAGCCCCCTTTCTCCACCACTCTGCAAATGCGACTACTTCTTAAAAAACATGGAAATTCACTGAAAAAATCAAATGTTACAGGGACCTTATAGTTAGGCTCAGATTTCACTCATACAAAACCAGTGAAATTCAGCAGTTATAGTTAGTGAGCTAACTATAACTCGCGCCCCCACATTGCATTTCTTATGACCTCACATATTACATCACTTGTTTCGCTCTCATTAGAGCTCTTCAGAGAGGTATAGCTTTGTCCAGACATGAGGGAGCACCCAGTATACGTCAAAACAATACCCTTTCAGGCATAGAGTGACGCACAAATTATGCAAAATAGAAGCAAAGAACTCTGGGTAGTTCTCAAGTTTAGGTGAAAAGCAGCTCCCCTCCCCTAATGAAAAATTACAAAATAAAGGTCAGAAGGGAACAGAAAGAGGCAAAATAGAGGTCAGAAATGAGCAGCAAGAGGTAGAATAAAGGTCAGCAATGAGCAGAAAGAGGCAAGATAACGGTCAGAAACGAGCAGCAAGAGGCAAAATAAAGGTGAAAAACTAGCATAAAGTGGCAAAATAAAGGTGAGAAATGAGCAGAAAGTGGCAAAACAGTGGTCAGAAACCAGCAGCAAGAGGCAAAATAAAGGTGAGAAACAAACAGAAAGAGGCAAAATAGAGATCAGCAACAAGCAGAAAGAGACAAAATAAAGGTCAGAAACGAGCACAAAGAGGCAATATAAAGGCCAGCAACAAGAGGAAAGAGGCAAAATAGAGATCAGAAATAAACAGAAAGAGAAAAAATAGAGGTAAAAAATTAGCAGAAAGAAATAAAGGTCAGCAATGAGCAGAAAGAGGCAAAATAAAGACCAGGTGCAATGAGTAAGAGACAAAATAAAGGTCAGAAACGAGGAAAAAAAAGGCACAATAGAGGTCAGAAACGAGCAGAAAGAGGCAAGATAAAGGTCAGAAACGAGCAGAAAGAGGTGAAATAAAGGTCAGAAACTAGCTGAAAGAGGCAAAATAAAGATCAGAAATGAGCAGAAAGAGGCAGAATAAAGGTCAGAAGGGATGAGAAAGAGGAAGAATAAAGGTGAGAAGCGAGCAGAAAGAAGCAAAACAGAGGTCAGAACCAGCAGCAAGAGGGAAAATAAAGGTGAGAAACGAGCAGAACGAAGCAAAGTAAAGGTCAGCCACGAGCAGAAAGTTGGCGGGGGTATGCCCAGACGTGGGTCCCTTGCTCACTTTGCCACTGGATTCAAGCAAGCCTGGCTGATGACGGCTGGAATGCCAGAACCGGTCCTAGGATGCTTGTTTCCGGTCCAGGGAAGACATGGCTTGGCAGTTCGGGCTGGACTGTTCCCATGAGGCACAGGGTCAGACTGATTTGCATATGGCCATGTCTGAACTGGGGTGGTGGAATGAGCTAAAGAATGATGATGGATTAAACCCAGATCAGTTGACTGGGGGTGAGTGTTTGATTGGCTCAAACGTTCCGTCCATCATCCCCCTTTTGTATCGCTTTGTTCGCCCTAAGTTGGCGGGGGTATGCCCAGACGTGGGTCCCTTGCTCACTTTGCCACTGGATTCAAGCAAGCCTGGCTGATGACGGCTGGAATGCCAGAAACCGGTCCTAGGATGCTTGTTTCCGGTCCAGGGAAGACATGGCTTGGCAGTTCGGGCTGGACTGTTCCCATGAGGCACAGGGTCAGACTGATTTGCATATGGCCATGTCTGAACTGGGGTGGTGGAATGAGCTAAAGAATGATGATGGATTAAACCCAGATCAGTTGACTGGGGGTGAGTGTTTGATTGGCTCAAACGTTCCGTCCATCATCCCCCTTTTGTATCGCTTTGTTCGCCCTAAGTTGGCGGGGGTATGCCCAGACGTGGGTCCCTTGCTCACTTTGCCACTGGATTCAAGCAAGCCTGGCTGATGACGGCTGGAATGCCAGAAACCGGTCCTAGGATGCTTGTTTCCGGTCCAGGGAAGACATGGCTTGGCAGTTCGGGCTGGACTGTTCCCATGAGGCACAGGGTCAGACTGATTTGCATATGGCCATGTCTGAACTGGGGTGGTGGAATGAGCTAAAGAATGATGATGGATTAAACCCAGATCAGTTGACTGGGGGTGAGTGTTTGATTGGCTCAAACGTTCCGTCCATCATCCCCCTTTGTATCGCTTTGTTCGCCCTAAGTTGGCGGGGGTATGCCCAGACGTGGGTCCCTTGCTCACTTTGCCACTGGATTCAAGCAAGCCTGGCTGATGACGGCTGGAATGCCAGAAACCGGTCCTAGGATGCTTGTTTCCGGTCCAGGGAAGACATGGCTTGGCAGTTCGGGCTGGACTGTTCCCATGAGGCACAGGGTCAGACTGATTTGCATATGGCCATGTCTGAACTGGGGTGGTGGAATGAGCTAAAGAATGATGATGGATTAAACCCAGATCAGTTGACTGGGGGTGAGTGTTTGATTGGCTCAAACGCTCCGTCCATCATCCCCCTTTGTATCGCTTTGTTCGCCCTAAGTTGGCGGGGGTATGCCCAGACGTGGGTCCCTTGCTCACTTTGCCACTGGATTCAAGCAAGCCTGGCTGATGACGGCTGGAATGCCAGAAACCGGTCCTAGGATGCTTGTTTCCGGTCCAGGGAAGACATGGCTTGGCAGTTCGGGCTGGACTGTTCCCATGAGGCACAGGGTCAGACTGATTTGCATATGGCCATGTCTGAACTGGGGTGGTGGAATGAGCTAAAGAATGATGATGGATTAAACCCAGATCAGTTGACTGGGGGTGAGTGTTTGATTGGCTCAAACGTTCCGTCCATCATCCCCCTTTGTATCGCTTTGTTCGCCCTAAGTTGGCGGGGTATGCCCAGACGTGGGTCCCTTGCTCACTTTGCCACTGGATTCAAGCAAGCCTGGCTGATGACGGCTGGAATGCCAGAAACCGGTCCTAGGATGCTTGTTTCCGGTCCAGGGAAGACATGGCTTGGCAGTTCGGGCTGGACTGTTCCCATGAGGCACAGGGTCAGACTGATTTGCATATGGCCATGTCTGAACTGGGGTGGTGGAATGAGCTAAAGAATGATGATGGATTAAACCCAGATCAGTTGACTGGGGGTGAGTGTTTGATTGGCTCAAACGTTCCGTCCATCATCCCCCTTTTGTATCACGAGCAGAAAGAGGCAAAATAAACATAAGAAACAAGCAAAAAGAGGCAAAATAAAGGTCAGCAATGAGCACAAAGAGGAAAATAAAGGTGGGAAACCAGCACAAAGAGGCAGAATAAAGGTCAGAATGGTGCAGAAAGAGGCAGAATAAAGGTCAGAAAAAAGCAGAAAGAGACAGAATAAAGGATAGCAATGAGCAGAAAGAGGCCGAATAAAGTATAAGAGTGAGCAGAAAGAGGCAAAATAATGGGCAGATCAAGCAGAACCACTGAGAGACACAAACTCACAGGTCTACTCAGAGACTCACACATCCACTCACACACTCATGCACCCATTCACAGACCCACTCAGAGACTCACACACCCACTAAGTCACTCACGTACACATTCACAGATTCACTCAGAGACTCTCACACACTCTCACAGACTCACTCACACACTCATCCACCTACTCACAGATCCACTCAGACACTCATGTTTCCATTCAAAGACCCACTCAGAGACTCATGCACCCACTCACAGAACTACTCAGAGACTCACACACCCATTCCCAGACCCACTCAGATTTTTCAGACCCACTCACATACCCACTCTGAGACTCAACAACCACTCACAGACCTACTCAGACACTCATGCACACACTCACTGCCCTACTCAGAGACTCACACACCCACTAACCTACCTAAACAGTCATTCACATACCCAATCTCAAAGGTTACAGGTTACAGTTAAGAAATACAATTTAACAAAAAAGGCCAAATTCTCTGAAAAAAACAAAGGCTACAGAGACATAATAGTTAGGAAAGAGAATTTTAAAAAACGTAGATATTCACTGAAAAATCCAAAGGTTACAGGGACGTTATAGTTAGGAAATAGAATTAAAATATCCTTAGAAATTCACTGAAAAAATCAAAGGTTACTGAGACATTATAGTTAGGCTCGCATTTCACTCGTACAAAACCAGAGAAATTCAGCAGTTATAGTTACCTGAGCTAACTATAACTTACGCCCCCGCAATGCGCTGCTTATGACCTCACATATTACATCACTCATGACATGGTCAGTGACATCACTGATGACATCATCTACACAGCCTCTCACACACCCCTATATAATATCTCATATGTCCACTGAAATACTGACACAACCACTCACATACCCATTCACAGACACATACAAGTACTCACACAACCACTCACTCAACCATAGAGCCACTCACACACTCACTCACCTATACAGGCACTCAAACACCCACTCACTCACTCACTCAAACAGCCATTCACACAACCATACAGCTACTCATGCAACCAGTCACTCACCTATACAGCCACACACTCACCCATGCAATTACTCACACACCCACCTATTCACTTATATAGCCTCTCACACACTCACTCACTCACCCATACAGCCTCTCAACACAGCCACTCACTCACCCATACAAGCACTCAGACACATTCACTCACACACGCATACAGCCACTTCCATACCCATTCACACATCTATACAAGCACTCCCACTCCCATATCTCCTCACTCACCCATACAGCCATTCACATAGAGAAACACTCTCCAATGCAACCACTCACACA
Source organism: Calotriton arnoldi (assembly GCA_963921515.1). Classification (NCBI taxonomy): domain Eukaryota; kingdom Metazoa; phylum Chordata; class Amphibia; order Caudata; family Salamandridae; genus Calotriton; species Calotriton arnoldi. The sequence continues at coordinate 175,973 of CAWUFW010014500.1, read as the reverse complement.
CCAACTCACTTAACCAAACACCCACTCAAAAAGACACTCACTCCCCCATACAGCCACTTACCCACCCAGTCCCTCACTCATAAAGCCATTCAGACACCTACTCACTTACCTATAATGTCACTCACATACACTCACCTACCCATATTGCCACTCACACAGCCACTCACTCACTCATACAGCCACAGACACATCCATTCACTCACTAATACAGCCATTCACACACCCACTTATACAGACATACAATCATTCACACACCCACTCACACACCTATACAGCCACTCAGTGACCCACTGATACATGGATAAACAGTCACACAGCCACTCACTTAATATATGTTAGAAATAGTATCACTCATTAGTTGTACACATAGTAAACGAATTTTGTACTTTTGTAGTAGCTTATTATATATGTTTAGCAATCATAAGCTGTTAGAAAAAACTTACACTCACTGGATGATGTCATCAGTGATGTCATTTAAGATGTCATAAGTGATGTCATCAGTGATGTCACTGACCATTTCCAATATGTGAGGTCATAGCAGTGCATTGCGGGGGTATAAGTTATAGTTAGCTCAGGTATCGATAACTGCTGAATTTTTCTAGTTTTGTATGAGTGAAAGGTGAGCCTAACTATAACGCCCATGTAACCTTTGTTTTTAAAGTGAATATATATTTTAATATATAGTATATATAGTAATTACCTTACTGCATATCTCAAATGATCTCAGGACTGCATTGATTCTACATTCCAAATGAAATCTTCGCTTATGATGCTTTTCCAGCAGTGTCATCTGTGCAGCCACTGAGCAAACCATCTTGTACTACCTAAGGAAGATGTAAGGTGAAATGAGGGGTCATGAGGAGATGGAGCTAATCAATGTAGTATTGGGCCAGTGCCCATATCTCCTGATGATGATATATATATATATATATATATATATATATATATATATACAGATGTAAATCGCTGAAGTGCTTAAGAATATAAGAATATATGATTATGGGCCACATGTATCAACATTTATAATAGCGATTACCTAATTTCGATTTTCAGCGACTCGCAATTAGGAAATCCCTATTGCAAATGTATGAAACTCCAAGAGTTTCATATAGCGATTCGTAGGGGGTCGCAAATCGACCTACCTCATTAATATTAATGAGGTAGGTCACAATTTGCGACCCCCTACAAATCGCAAAAATCACTGGGATGGTGGACTGCTGGGGTCAGCAGACCACCATGTCCGTGATTGCTTCTCAATAAAGCAATCTTTTTTTTTTTAATGCAGCCCGTTTTCCATAAAGTAAAATGGTTTGTATTTAGAAAAAAAAAACAGTTCTCTTTTCATTTTTTAAGAGCAGGAAGTGGTCCGTGGGAAAACTGCTTGCTCTTAATAAAAGTTTTTGAAGACATTCACAAAGGGCAAGTGGTCCCTGGGGGCCCCTTCCCGTTTATGAATGGTTTACCACCAACTTGAAGTTAATGGTAAAACACAAATGTTTTGCAACCGCATTCATGGTCACAAACCATTCATACACACCGTTACGATTTGGTATTTGGAAGGGACACCCTAAACATGCCCCTTCCAAATACTGAATCCCAAACCCATTTTGCGATTCGGTAGCAGGTTACCGAATCGCAAAATAGGGTTTGATACATGTCAAAAACATTTTCTGCATTCGCAAATAGGCCGATTCTGAGAATTGGCCCATTTGCGAACGCAAAAATGCTTGATACATGTGGCCCTATATGGGCATGGCTGAATACAGAGTGGACATAATGCTTTCTTTACCTGCTCAGCATTAATTTTTTGCTTTTCACAAACAAACTTACAAAGGGGGAGCTTCTTTGTGCAAAACAAAAATATCAATGATCTGATGCACAGTGAGTTTTGTTATTTTTCCCCGTTCAGGTGGGCCATGCCTCACATGACAGACCCAGGGTGTAAGAAACTAGGTTGCTGGTTAAAGGAGGGGGGTAACCCATGTTCAAGCAACAGCCACAATCCTCATCAGGGTGAACCACAAAAGTCACTAAATTAACCTGTGCTTAACCCTCTGGTAGCTTGGCACAAAAGCAGTCAGGCTTAACTTAGACGCAATGTGTAAAATATGTATTCAGCACACAAACAGTAATAAAGTGAAAATACAACACAAGAAAACCCCACTCCAATTTAGAAAAATAGAGTACATTTTAATAAATTATTTAACACCAAAACAACTGAAATCCAATCAGGTGGAACTGGAGCTATGACTTTTTTAAGTTTAATGTAAAAACTAACACCTAAAACATCAAAGCGCCAACCACGAACATCTTATTGCAGGAGGCCGGATCAAAGGCAAAAAATATGGCCTACCATGATGGAGCACTTATCGGATACAAGAAGTGGATTGGGCCGGTTGGCGCTTACCTTCGCACTTTTTGAAGAAATTTTGAAGAAAATGTTCAGAGAAGTTAAGTTCAGCAGGCAAAGGCTGCAGGCGGTGTCTGAGGACGGATCATTGTCGCCAGGGAGCAGCTGGACAAAGTCGCAGTGAAGATTTATACGTTTGCACCCAGTCTCTTTTTTGGAAGTCGAAAATCTCCAGCTGGATGAGGCTGTAGTTGACAAGAGTTCCAGGAGGCTGAATGGCCCTTTAGGGAAGGACCTCTGAACGGGATTTGCTGCGGAGGAGGAGAGCGTAGTGCAATCTGCCGTGAATTCAGGCCGGCTGGCAATGCATCTTGTTTGGATAGATGAGCAGGTTGATCCCAGTCCTCTCTCAGTTCTCAGAGCAGTTTTTAGTCAAAGATTTTTTATGTCCCAAGTTTTGGATTTTGGAAATATGGGCATCTTTAGCTCCCCCACCCAGGGTCTGAGACTGGAGGGGAAACACTTGGGGGGTTAGGACTTGATCAAGCTGTGTCCGGGTGCATGTTCAAGATGGTGAGAGCCTTTTCTGTCCCTGAGACTCTGAACAGGAGACCAGCAAAACAGCACTTGGAGTCACTCTGGTAGTACTGGGTGCAGGTGATGAAGCATGGCTCAAACAGCAGGGTTGGTCTCTAAGGGTTCAAGGCAGACTTCAGGCAGCAAAGCAGTCCTTCTAGGTGGAGCAAGGCAGTCTTCTGAAGTACACAACAGACAGGCCACAGCAACAGGTAGTCCTCTGAGAGTCCTTCACAGGTCCAGAAAGAGAACAGAAGAGTTGGGTCTGAGGGTCCACTATTTATACCTAGTGCCCACTTTGAAGTAGGAGAAGTTTCTAGAAAATTCCCTTGGAAGGTTCCTGCCTCCCATGTCCTGGCTCCAAGTTGGCGGCATGAACAATGCAGGAGTGACAAGTCCTTTATGTGAAGGCAGGGCACAGCCTATTCAGTTGCAAGTGGTGCTGTGCCCAGCGGTACCCCCTCAACCTGCTAGCTGATGGCCCATCAAGGCACACCTAATGCTTCTATTGTGTGGCTATCTGGGAGGAATAAGCAAAGTCCAACTGTCAGCTACACCCAGTCATGTGACTTTCTAAAAGTGGCATTTTCAAAATTTTAACTTTAAATCAGACTTTACTATTATAGAGGATTTTAATTTCAATTTCTCAAACATCAAACACAAATGTTTACCTGTTCCCAAACAAAAGTTAGCACTTATTAAATTAAATAAGGAAACTCAATAATATCCTATATCAGAGGTAGACCTCATAGTAGTGAAAAACGAATTTAAGAGTTTTCACAACCAGGACATGTAAAACTTAAAAGTTCATGTCCAACCTTTTAATTACAATGCACCCTGCCCTATGTGCAATCTAGGGCCTAGTTTAGGGGTGTCTTATATGGAAAAAAAAGGGTACAGTGCGACTTCGTAAGGGGATATATTTCCAAGTCGAATTGGCAGTTTAAAATTGCGCTCAGGCTGCAATGGCTGACCTGGGACACGTTTTAAGGAGCTGTGTAAGTGGGTGGCCCTATGAGTGCTGCAGGCCCTCTAATAGCATTTAATTTACAGCCCCTGTGTATATGGAACACCACTTTACTAGGGACTTATAAGTAAATTAAATGACAATCAGGTGTACACCAATTGCAACATGTTTAAATGTGAGAGCATTAGCACATTAGCACTGGTTAGCAGTCCTAAGGCTAACCAAAAGGAATTTCAGATAAACAGGAGGGGTGAAGGCAAAATGTTTGGTGATGCCCCTGTAGAGAGGTCAAAGTACAACACGATACACCTCCAGCCAAAAGCCTGGGGAAAGTAATCAATACCTTGATGGGCTTCCATGCTTAGGCGATAAAACGTGGACAATGGCCCTCCACTGCAGAGGCCCTTGCCAGTTCTGTGCCCCTCTGAAATAAATTGGATCCCTCATCCACACTCTCCTGAGCCATTGAACTGACCCATGAGGAACCCTTCTTCTCACCTATGGACCCCATCTGTGCAGAACCTTACCGTAACCTGCTCACAGATGCATTCCAGTAGGCAGACAGTACCACTATGGCCAAAAAAGTGACCCATTCTACCCCTAGGATCATACTTCTGTCCCAAACCCAAGAACATCTCTACCGCTAAGGACAGCAACCAATGGAAGCAACCCACATCTGTCAGTGTCAAGAGCCAGGCCAACCAGGGGTCTCTGACCTCTGAGGTTTCTCAGAGTGTGGGGCAACCACCCTGGGTGTTAGGCACACTTCTTCCTCTCTTATTCCCACCAGTCTATGGGTGTTAGACTGAGACTGACCATTCGGCTCAGGATCTGCACCATGAGGCTGAGTTGGGCTTAGGGGTGAGTCCTTCCCCTCTCTGCCCCTTGATCTGGGCCTCTGTGCCCTCCGTTTGAGAGCGGTACACCCAGATAGCTGCGCTTTCAGGGTGCCCTGGGTGTCTGCCCCTCCTAGCTCTTCCATCACTGGTGGCAACTCATTAACCAGGATACATTCAATGGGTCTCTGGGGACTAACTATGACCCTCCTCTGAGTCACCTCCCCACCCTGCTCCAGGGATACCAAGGTCATGGGGCAGAAAAACGTCCTGCCCCTGAGTCACCCTACTCACCTGACTGGTGTACTGCTCTGGAGAAACCACCCTTTCCACTACCATGGTCTGTCTGGTTGCGGTGTCCTTCAGAGCTGTAACAGAGACCCCATTCACTTTGACTTGTGGAAGTGATGACTCCCACCCTCAGGGATCACAATTCTACCCTCTGAGTTCACCTTCAAACTAAGGAAGATTAGGGCCCCTGGCAACTACTTACCCTAGGCCATATTGACCACCCCCCATAGAGGTCCCACCAGTGGGTGTTTTTTAGGACAGACAAAGTCCCCCTGTTTGTGTCCTAGCTGAGAACAATCAAAGCAGCAGGGTTGGGAATTGGGCTCTTTGAGCCACTGTCCACCAGAACCTCCCTCCGTGTCAGAAGGGGCATGGGAATCCTTTCCCCCCACCTTGCTCTGGGACTTTTCTATGTCTTTCTTGTCCTCACCCTCCCTCTGCTGGGGGAAATCTGAACCACCCTTCTTAGGGTAACTCCCAGGTACCTTCTTAGACACTTTGGTGTTGATCCAGACGTCTGCCTCTTAAGCAAGCTTGTTTGGGTCAGAGAGCTTACTTTCCTCTAGGTGCTGGTGCAGCTCTGTAAAAAGGTATTGAGCCTGTGCTCCCTCAAGATAAAGGTGTACAGCCCAACATAAGTGTCAACTTTGCTGCCCCTCACCCAAACATTTAATGTTTGCTGGAGTAGTTTCGGAAATCCATCCAAGACTGGTTTGGGAGTTTGTGGCTGTCCCTAAACCTCTCACGGTACTTCTCAGAGGTCAGCCCAAATTTAGCAACAAGTATGGCTGGGGGCATACTTTGTCTGGTAACCCACATCAAGTGTGAAACATGTGTCCCTCCCAACTGTAGGCATGTGTTTCCAGAAGCTACCCCCTGTAGTACTCCTCTGGGATCTTGTGTACCCCAGAAGTACCTCAAATGCAGCAAACCACTTGTCTATAATTTCTCCCACCACATCATTTGGCACCAGGTCTTGTGGTATACGGACCCTCACCTCTCCAGTGGACGCTGCTGTTATGATGCCATCAATATTGCTGGACTGCCTGCTTAGCTCTGATGTCCAGTTCCTTAAGACTGAGCTCATGGCCATCCTCTTTTCCTACATGGCATGTCTCTCTCTTGCTAAAGCTCTCCCAGCCTCAACTTTCCTCTCCCCTGCACAGACATAATGCTCCCTGCCCCATTCTGGGCATCCTGTGGGTGTGGGTTGTGCTCTCCTTGCAGCTCAGGACCCAGGTCCGGGTCCTCCATCTCAACATCATCCTCTAAGTGTGCTCCCCCATCCTCATCATTCTCCTCTGGGATGGTCTGACACCTCTGAACTCCCTCAAAGGCTCTGAGGGCTACCTGGAGATCTAGCTTGTTAGCCTTCCTGCCTGCATTCAGCCCATTCTCTTTGAAAAGCGTTAGCCCTGCTGAAGGTGTCAGAGTTGATCAGATCCATCTCCATGGTACAACTAAAAAGGTAGGTAGGGCATATTTAGAAAAAGGAGAACAGCCAATAGAAAACTAAGAAGACTTTAAAAAGAGGTCAACTCTGGTGTCAAATTATTCATACAGGATTTTTGTGTTACACGTCCTGGTCCGGTGACAGTTCCGACCGATTTCATTGTCGAATTACTGACTATTTCTCTCACTCGCAATTATTTTGAGTTTGATGGACATTATTATTTACAGATTAAGGGCACTTCAATGGGGGCTTCTTATGCCCCCAACTTTGCCATTTTGTTTGTTGATAATTTTGAACGTACATTTATTTATGACTCTGGAAACAACCCTTATTTTGATAACGTACGACATTGGCAATGTTATATTAATGACATTTTCTTTGTTTGGACTGGCACTATTCTTGATTTAACTTCTTTTTTGAGTTGGCTTAATTCAAGGTCATCTGACTTAAAGTTTACCTCTCATGTCAGTAATCAAGAGGTAGATTTTCTTGATTTGACCATCATTCCACATGATGGGAAATTGACTACAAAACTGTTTACTAAACCAACAGCCCAGAACACCCCGTTAGAATATACCAGCCACCATCCAAGGGGTCTGAAAGATGGTCTTCCTTTCGGGCAGTTTCTGCGTATATGCAGAAATTGTTATTTTAAGGAGGATTACTTTAAGGAAGCTGAAATCCTTGCAAAAAAATTGAAATACCGGGGGTACCCAAGGAAACTTATAAAAAGATCATTGAAGAGAGCATGGTATAACCATCGCGAATTCCTGCTCTCCCCGAAGCCATCTAAAACAATGAATCGTATACCTTGTGTTACCACCTTTTAGCACACAAAGCAATAAAATCACCACCATCATTAAAAAACACTGGCCACTAGTATTAGCAACTGGCATTACGAGCGAACAGCCCCTATTTTCTTTTAAAAGGGGTAGAAATATCGGAGACCATTTGGTTCGGGCAGCTCTACCTAGTATTGAACCACCTGATTTGACTAGTCTTTGGGGTCTGAACAAGATTGTGGGCCATTACAGGTGTGGTAATTGTTTGATGTGTGATTCCAGCCTCAACACCAAACAATTTATTCACGGACCTATTTGCCATGACCTTCGGGATCATACAAATTGCAATACACAAAATGTAGTGTATGCTATTTGGTGCCCCTGTGATTTCATCTATGTGGGTCAAACCACGCAGAAAAGTAAGGTTCGCTTAGCACAACATAAAAGCCGAATCAGATGTAAAACTGAACATGCCCCCCTAGTGTCTCATTTTTTGGAACACAATCATGCACCATCTGACTTGCGATGGCAGGTGATTGAAATGATAAAAAAAAACACCTAGGGGTGGCAGCATTACGAGTATTTTGAATAAAACCGAATGTCGTTGGATCCTCCGATGCAATAGCATCAACAAGGGTCTTAATACCATGGAGGAATGCAGTTCAATAATATTCTGTTGAAAAATGATTTAAGCCTGTGATGCTTTGATGGTTATATCTTTCTCATTTTCTGTTTTTACACGTGAATGATGCATACAATGTCTGCCCAATGTTCATTCTTCTTTCTACATGGAATTACACTACACCATGCTTGATGTGACTGTTCTAATGATTTTGTATATATTGGTTTGAGGATTTGACGTTTATTTATTATATTTCTCTCTTTGTTTCTCATTTCTGGTTCTTGTATGACAGTTATGCATATAATGTCGGTTTTAGGTTTATTCTCCATCTATCATGTAACTTACCTACATTGTGCCCAAATGCAATGGTTCTAATGGTTTTTAGAACATATTGATTTGTAATATGCCATATTATGTGTATATCTTAGAATGTAATTCACGTGTTTACATATTTTTGTAGTTGTTATGCACAGCAATAGGTTTCTTTTCTATTTATTTATGCTTTTTGATTTTCCTTCTCATGATCACTGATGATTATGAATTGTTTAATTAATGTTATCCTAGTACTGAACCTTACTGTCCATAGGGCTATAATATTTGCCAATTTCAATACGGCCGCCATTGATTTCTGGACTGGTGTTGTCCTTTCTCACCTTCTTTGCCTATTCCAAGATGGCTCCTATTCACCTTGGGACACTGAGGCTTCTTCTTTTTCTTTACTTGTTATCTTTTACTCTTTATTTCCGTTTTATCTTTATTTTTTTGAGGTGTTGGAACCATAACAAATTGAACACGCGTAGGCTATACTCTATTTTACATCTTCTTATCCCCCGGGATCCTAACAATGACCTCTTCTAATATGGCCGCCTCCGTTTCCCTGGATGGTTAAGCCCTTCTTCACTTTTGTGTGAAGTGTTGACGGGAACTGAATTCGCACTCTCGCCCCGCTATTTAAATGACTATTTCGGGCGTGTGGAGGCTCTCCTGATCCATGTGACGCAAACGGGATACTGAGGTGAGACCGTGTATGTCTTTTGTGGCTCGTAGGGCCAAGCTATGTGTTATTTTTCTACTAGACCGACTATTTTAGAATGATGCCTTGTTACCCGGTTTTCTAATTGCTTATACCGGCACATGGGGCAATCATATAAGTTGCAATATCTTGCACATGAGTCCCTACCGTCCTCGTTACTACCTCTTCTATGATCTAGAGGTTTTTTATCATGTATATGGCGTGCATAATTGCCCTCAAGTGACAAGTAATTTTTGTATCGTTTTCTAGTCTTTACCATCTCTTTAATAAGTGTCTGATACACACTAGCATTATTCATGTCACAGTTTCACCTGAGACGATCATTTTTAATGCATCTTGTGCATTCTTTGATAGTTATGCATTCTTGATTAGAGGATATAGTACATTAGGGCCTTCTGTTGCTGTGAGGCCCCACAAATTATGGCTAATTATCCCTTTTTCCTGGCCTGAATGTTATATATGGTTCCTTTTCAGAGCCGGGTGGGCATGAATGGACTTTTTGAACACGGCCCATACATATTTCCATGGCTGTGCCTTACGAATTAAATGTGTTGCACAGGTAATATGATTGACCAGCAGTTAGTAGGTCTGTTTTTTCTAACTAACTAGATTGATTCTAATTGCCTGTTATTATTTCCTTTTAGTCATGAGTACATGATCGATATTTATGACGATCGCATGTTGTAGGAATTGGACACTGGTTTATTGCCAATTAATTTGGCTGTAAGTATAATCTGAGTAATTCTATTACTATCCATGTCAGGAAAGTGTTGGATGACTTATTTTCCAATTTCTTTTGCAGCTTTTTACTCTTCTGATTCATAAGTTGGTTCTTCTAATCTTTTGTGTGGGTTTATTGAACCCATAATCTAAAGGAAACAATGATATATTCCACATTCTGTTTCAGGATGTGAGTATGGCAATTTACATTTTTGTCATTTTTTGCCTCTTAACTGAGGTAGATAGGGACGCTAATTGTATTATTTTATCATTGGTTCTACAGTATTTTATTCTTGAGCCAATTCCTTGGTGGATTTAACACAAGTGTGGAATTCTCGGTTGGACTCTTCCCATGAATAGGTGAATTATTTATTATATTCTTCATTTGAGGTGGAGGTTACTATTTCACATTGATATTTATTTTTCTACACACTTTGTGTGGTGGCATTGACTGCTCTTGTCTTTATTATTTTTTCCTTTCTTCCCTTTTCTTCTTTCATTCTTTTCCTTTATCTCTGTATAGAGAATCACTTTGATTCACATAATGCTGTGATATAATTCTAGCTTTTAAATGTTTTGATACCCATGTATATATCTTTCTCTTTTAGATGTTGTATTCAGTTATCTTGGACGCTCAGATAATTATTGCTCTGTCCTGATGATGACCGTGTATTTCTACAATGGTCGAAACGTCGTCGACGCACATATGTGGCCGTAATTGAAGAAGGACGCATTGTTATGCTTTGTGTTGTTTCAGTTTTGTCCTGAACTCCCTATTTTTGTATAATCCCTTCCCTCAGCCACTTGTTTGGTTACACATTGTATTGCTTATTTTTGTTGTTCGTGTACTGTGTTGAGCGTCAGTGTTTTATATGTTTTAGTATTTAAAGAACTTTGTTAATAAATTTTCCACAATTTGTATTTATTTGTACATGGGTTTTGTCTTTTTCCCCTTTTTCTTTTTTCTCCTCTTTTTCTTTATTTTTTCAATTAGTATGTTCTTGACTATTATTGTTTGGCTTAATGTTTGATGTATGTATTGTTAACTTGAACCCTTGTTAGGATTCCAGTACCATATCACTGTATGGCACTGCAAAAACACAATCTCCGATCACACCACTGAACACCAATGTGAGAAATTGGGTTGTTGCTTGAAGGGGGGTGACCTGAGTTCAAGCGACAGCCACAATCCCTGTCTGTGTGACCACAAAAGACACTAAATTAACCTGTGCTTAATCCTCTTGTAGCTTGGCACAAAAGCAGCCTGGTTTAAGTTAGAAGCAATGTGTAAAGTATTTATGCAGCACATAAACAGTAATAAAGTGAACACACAACACAAGAAAAATTCCACACATTTAGTAAAATGGAGTACATTTTTATACATTTTTTGACACCAAAATGACAAAAATCTAATCTGTAGAACCGGAGTTATGAATTTTTAAGGTAAAAACTAGTGCCTTAAAGTCCACCGCGCCAAGCTCAGACATCTTGTTGCACGAGACCAGGTCAAAGTCAAACTATATTTCTGACCGCAATGGAGCCAGGTCGAATACAAGTAGTGGAATGGGCCCGGTCGGTGCTTACCTTCGGACTTAGAAGAAATTTTTAAGAAGATTTTCTGAGAAGGTAAAGTTCAGTGGGGCAAGGCTGCAGGCGGTGTCCGAGGAGGTACGGTCCTCAGTGAGGAGCTGCTAGACAAAATCACAGTGAAGAATTCTACGTTCGGACTTAGGGGCTCAATATGATGGCGGGAGGATCGCCACCGCCGGGCCGGCGGCGTTGATCCTCCCGCCATCATATTGTGATTCACCCACCGCCAAATTAGGATTAGAATTGAAAGTCCGTCCGCCATGGTCCCGCAAGGCGGTCCTTTTCCGCCCGCCTTGCGGGACCCGAAACCAGGGCATCATTGCGGCGGTGCCGTGCAGGCACCGCGGTAGTGATCATGATGAGCCCTTCCGCCTGTCTTTTTTCGGCACAAATTCCGCCGCAAAAAGACAGGCGGAGACTGGCTTTTGGGGCCCGTTGTGGGCCCCCTCTGTGGGGGCGAGGGGTACCCATGGTACCCCCCTACATTTCCATGCACAAGGTGGCAGGCACCGCGTGGTGCCTGCCACGTTGTGCATGGAGTTGCACAACGTGGTATTTTCACATTTCGGACGGTGCTGCAGCCAGCAGCACCGTCCGCAATGTGAAAAGGCCAGGATGCACCATCCAGTGTGGCGGGCGCATCCTGATTGGGCTGGTGGGACCGCAGCACGTCTGGCGGGCGGTCCCATCACCGTTATGATGGCGGGCGGACTGATGTCCGCCCGCCATCATAATGAGCCCCTTAGTCTCTTTTTTTGGAAGTTGTAAATTTCCAGTGGGACAAGGCAGGAGGCTGTAGCCATTGAGAGTTCCAGGAGGCTGAATATCCCTTTGGCAAAGGACGGTTGAACAGGATTTGCTGCTGCAGAGAGGAACGTAGTGGGAGCTGCCACAAAGTCAGGCCAACAGAAAATACACCTTGGGTGGATAGACAAGCAAGTTGTTCCTGGTCTTCTCTCGGTTTGTGTGAAGGGACGGTATAGCCTATTCAGTTGCAAGTGGGGCTGTGCCCAGCTCTGCCCCACCCCTCATCCTACCCAATTGATAGCCCATCCAGGAACACCTAATCCCTCTATTGTGTGGCTGTTTGGAAGGAATAAAAAAGTCCAACTGTCAGCTACACCCAGTCATGTGACCCGGGAGCAGGCTGTAGGCACCAAATAGTTTGGGCAGAAAAATGTCAACTTTCTAAAAGAGGCACTTTCAAAACTGTAACTTATAATCCAACTTTACAATTAAAGACAAGTTTAATTACAATTTCTCAGACACCAAAGAGGAACAGTCTACCTGTTCCCAATCAAAAGTTAGAACGTATTAAATGTAATAAGGCAACCCAATATTTTCCTATGGGAGAATTAGGCCTCACAGCATTGAAAAAACGAATTTAGGAGTTTTTTCACTACTAGGACATGTAAAACTTAAAAGTAAATGTCCAACCTTTTAATTACAATGCACCCTGCCATATGGGCTACCTAGCGCCTACCTTAGGGGCCACTTATATGTAATAAAAGGGGAGTTTAAGACTTGGCAACTGAGTTATATTGCCAAGTTGAAATGGCAGTTTAAAATTGCTTTCAGGCTGCAATGGCAGATCTAGGACATGTTTTAAAGGGCTACTTAGGTGGGTGGTACCATGAGTGCTGGAGGCCCGCTAGTAGCATTTAATTCACAGGCCCTAAGTGTATGGTACACCGCTTTACTAGGGACTAGCCAACCATGTTTAAAGGAAAGAGCTCAAACACTATATGACTGGTTAGCAATGGTAAAGTACACAGAGTCCTAAGGCCAACAAAAACGAAATTTCAGCAAAACCAGAGGGGTGAAGGCAAATCATTGGGGGTGACCCTGCAGAGAGGGCAAAGTCCAACACAGGAGAAATTAATGACCCATGCCACACCCTATTTAGGGTCAGGTGACTGTCAATGTGACCTGGTGGCCCAGTGGTCACCTACTGCACCTCAAGTGAATGGTATAAATAGTGGCAATGTGAGTAGGCAAATTAATATAATTATAACTATGATTTAACCACCCCTCCCTCTGATTCCTTTACTATGATGGACGAAAGATATTTTTTACTAGTGGTAGAAAATTAAAAATATCTTGAATTTTGAAGTTTTTACTAGTCTCATGTTGACCAATGTAAAGAGAGATGGATGAAATAAATACAAAAGCAAAGTATAATGATTTGCAAACAATTGCAATGTCTGAATTATACACTGCATTTTTGTTTAAGTTTAGTTCTGTATTTTGTGCCGATTCTAAGCAAGCTTAAAAACACATTTCTAGCTAACATTTCGTCTGCATCTACCATCCTACGATATGTCATTAGTATGTTGGTGTATTTTCTTCATTGAAAGTCCATTCTTGTCAAGCCTATGTGGCAATATGTCCGGTGGTAGAAACCCTGAGTGTTCTAATTTAAATACGAAAAACAGCATGCAATAGTGAACCACAGGCATGCTGGCTTACCCTCACAAAGATGGCATCTGCACCTTCCCATCAGACAGAACTCAGTAGAGCTTGAGTGGTATCCTCCACCTAAATAAAAATCAGAATATGATCATTTATGAATAAGGCAAACATTAATATTTTTTGACTAATTACATTGACATGTTTTTCTCAGATATCCCAGTCTTATTTTGCATTCGATTCAGAGATACTTTGAAGATTTATGAAATGTACTTGTAAAGAGAAATCTGTGAAAAATAATATTTATTATATTAATCAATATGAAAATATAAAGGCAGTGAATATGTGATGAATCGATAAATGTATCTGGCGTGGCTAGCAAGAGCATTGGCAGAGGAGCCACATTCAATATTCAAGGAGAATCACATTATTTACAAGCAATGTAGTTGTCCTGTCCTCAGAGGTTTGTCGAAGAGATAAGTGAGCGGGCTATAGCAGAAAGAAAGATAGGGATGGTAGAGAAGCGAAGTTGTCAAAAGATTCATCAGAAAAACCAGAGTACCTTGAGGAGTGCCTTTATTCTTCTGCACCACAAGATGTTCTTGTTCTAATTTCATTTCAGACATACATTAATAAACTTTGAATTGTGGAATGGTAATACCTGCCTTGACATGATTGAATATCATATTATAATTATTTTTCCAGGAAAACATTTTCATCTTTCTGTAGAAGGCAGAGTTTCAAATCGCAGTAGTAGTATAAATCTGTTTTCCTTTATGGAAACAAGCTGTTTTGTGTTGTGACTCACACTGTGTTTATGATGGTTGACAAGGTATCCATAACAGATTCACCGTCAATGGTGGTAGAAAATCATTTCATTTGGTTCAGTGTTATACTACTTTGTACACCAATGTAATAATTTAGACAGAGATAGGAATTGTGTATTGAGGGTTTTGGGTGTGTTTGATACTTTGTGATTGATCATCTGCCAACAATACTGTTTAATTGATTTGATAAAGGACTTTTCTTTTTGTACATGGATAAACAACATTTAGCAGAAACTGTTCACACCTCATAGATGCATGGAACGCCAACTAATCAGCCAGCGATTCTGAATGTTGCACTGTCTCTTACGGGAAAAATCTTTAATGTCTAAGGAAATGTGTTGGTTTAGGTAATGTATGAAATCTTGTATTTTGTTTCGCAAAATGCCATAACATTTTGTGGAACATTATGTGAACTTAGCTTGAATTATGGTTTGGTTGTCCCAAGTGTGAAATGTTGATGTTTAAAAAAAAGTCACACGAGTTAACAGCAAGAAAGTGTTTTGAACAGAAAATGTTTCTTAAGGAGACATTTCCTACTCAAACCTGTCTCCTGTAAGCAGAAAATGACAAATAATTGCAAAATGTTAAAAAACTTCATTGAACATGAAATTTGCAAACAGAATTAACATTTCACCTGGGCTTAGTTCAGATGATAATCATACTTTGATGACATCTCATCTCTCACTTCTTGCATTTCACATTTCTTAAATATTCTCATGTATGTCTCGACATATTAGCTGTAATCAAATGGGTTGTTAATTAGAGAGGATTTGAGTCCTTACCAATGTACTAAGTGTAAAGTGCTCTCAGACCCAACATGTAAGTTCAATCAAACAAACCTGGGCTCAACCCCTTGTATCTATGGCACTCAGCAGACAGACATAACTTAAGGAAAATTGTGTAAAGTATTTACCAGTACCAAAACAACTACAACACAGTAAACATCTTGCAACCAATTTCTAAAAATAAAGGACATTTTAATTAGAAAGATGTCACAAAAATGTTTACAATCAAAAAAGGGGAACTGGAGATACACATTTTGAAAGTTGTAAGACAAAAACCAGTAAGAAAAAGTAAAGCACCAATCATGAGTTACTGTTCGTGGTTGACTGGTACCCAGGTGCGATTTCAGGTCGACAGAGAAGGAGCCAAAGTCCAACACACCAAGCCAATTGTCCAGGTCAAAGGTTTTACCGCTCTGAAGTGGAAGTCAAAATTGGCCAGTAGGGCGAGGCTGTAGAGTGTATCTGATGAAGTCTTCTCAAAATCAGATACCTTTTTCGTGAGGTCCTGCTAAAGTGCTGGTGGTCCTGGAAATCCACTAAGTTAGATTTTGTGGAGCAGTTCTTCTTAGTCTCCTTCTTTTGAGGCTCCCAGGACCCCAGGGATCACACTTAGGGGCCAGGACTTACTCCATCAGAGGTCACCAGCAGGGCACAGCTAGTCACTCCAGGAAAAGGGCCTCTTGCAGCTTGTTTGTCCACTTCTCAGTCCTGAGTACAAGTGGGAATGGTTCCAGGATGGCTACACTTTACCCTGAGATTAATAGGCCTCTCTTCCCCACGTCTCATTTCAAACTTGACTATGAATGGGCAGGCCTCATCCTCTCCCCTTTCAAATTAATTAGGTTCTGAAACTCTCTCCAACTGCCCTTTCTGAGAGAGGACAAGTTACGTCATTCACACGCAGGCCTCCCAGCCAAATGGTCTAAGTCATTGTTTTTGCTCTTCAAAAGTAGGGTTTCTTCCTGGCGAAAACGGTTAGTTCGACAGGTTTGCCTACAGGTTTAAAAGCTGCAGCAGTCAGACTCCACACGCATCCCAATAAACATCTGTTACTCAGCGCCAAGATGCCCTTAGGTGAATGTGTGCTTTACAAATACACGTTATGTTATGTTATCCCAGAAGCCCTGTTTTCCCTGTCAACGTAGTGGATGGCACAATAGGGCCTGCAGTCCAGAGGTGACATTTAACTTTTCATGAAATTGGTGTCTCTGGCACCATATAATGTGGTACTCCTGTAAATTTAAATATACCAATTGGGGTTTAGTCAATTTTGCCATGTTTTTGAGCCAGAGCACATGCGCTTGACAGCAGTTCCGCAAAAGTCTATACCAGTTTCCAACCCCCCTTAGCTTAGCTCTATAAAGGGCTGTTAATAGGGGCACCGGAGCAGAGCTTAATGGAGAGCAAATTTTTTTTTAATTGGGTAATCTGAGAGAACCCTAAAAAACCGGCTTCCAGCTCGTTTCACACCTCGCCTGGATCTCCTGCCATTTTAAACATCTCCCCCCTATTATAAAGTGGCCGAGTTCCCTAAAACCATTACTTTCCCAAAATCTTATCTGGCTATTCTGCATATGTAGGCCCAACATTTTGCATTCCGTAAGCTTCAGGTACTCATATCCCGCAGTTTGTGCCTTCAGATGCTAAAATGACCGTATTCTAACCACAAATTCCTGTAATCTAGTCTTTTTAGGGAGTTTAGCGGTTTTGATAAAAACTGGGATCTGAGATTCTGCTTCCTGCACCATTTTATCCACAAAAAAATTATCCAATGATTCCTTGCCATCTAACATTTGAGCTATTATATCCTTTTTATTTTATCTTTTTTGACAGAGGGTACTAACACAGCAGAGAATAATAATTAATTACATACATTTAGCAAGTAATCATACCAAGCAAATAAGTAGAAAGCAGAAATAAACAAAAAGAAATAGCTATATATATATCTCTAGGGAAGCCCCCGGTTCACTCAAAAAATTCCCATATGCGGCCAAATCTTTGCAGTGAACGTATAGCTCTAGTTTTGGCCAGTGCTCGTTCCCTCTCATAAATGTCTTTCATAAGAGCCAACCATTCAAAAAAAGTAGGAGGGTTAGGCGAGATCCATACTCTCGCAATACAAAGACGGGCAGTAACTAATACAATAGATAAAAAGCTCCTCATAGCCAGATTATCACACGCCTTAAACCCCAACATGATCTCTTTGTTAGTAAGAGATAAGCTAAAACCCAGACATTGACCAATATATTGAGTGACCTTCTGCCAAAAATCAGATAACATAGGACAAGTGCAGAACATATGGAGGATGTCGGCTGCCTTATGACCACACTTAGGACAGCATGATCTATCTACACCATCTCAAACCGGCCTCTGTAGCTGTTGTTGCCATTTACTGATTCTTTCAGGAGTATAGTATAGCATACAAATAGTTTGAAATTGTTGCAGCTTTAGATTTATAGAGTGGATGGAGTTATTTAATGTGTCCAAGGCCAATACAATCTCAGAAGTATCCGTGATGATGCCTAGTGTCCGACTCCATTTTGAATCTAAGTGACAAGTATCCTCGCATCTAAAACGACAGAGCTGTAGATATATAGAACTAATTCTAGCTTTAAGCGAGCGATTTAAAAAGTATGTCAGTAGTTCATAAGATTGTGGAAGTTGCAGCAGTTGTCGTTTTATAAAGTAATCTCTAATTTGTATATATTTTAAAAATGATTGTTGTGGGAGACCAAAAGAAAGTTGTAAAGATGCAAAGGTAGAAAAACCATTGTGATCATATAGCTGGCCTAGTCTTTCAATCCCACACCTTGCCCAACTACAAGCAGTAAGATCATGAAATAT
The DNA here is from genome assembly GCA_963921515.1 of Calotriton arnoldi. Taxonomy (NCBI): domain Eukaryota; kingdom Metazoa; phylum Chordata; class Amphibia; order Caudata; family Salamandridae; genus Calotriton; species Calotriton arnoldi. The sequence continues at coordinate 157,888 of CAWUFW010014500.1, read as the reverse complement.
GCTTGGGAGAATTGGATTATTCCATATTTTAAAATAGTCATGTTGTGTAAGATCTTCGAGAGTAAGTGAGCAATAATCGAGGATTTCGTGCCATATGCGGACCATGTCCCTAATGGTCTTGAAGCGGACCCTTTTATAGTAGTTAGGATCATTAATCCTGTACAAAAACATTTTGCTATCTGTGCCCAATGCAAGAGCAAGGCCAAAATATGGTTGTTTATCAGTTAATAAACGTTGCAAACGCCCAGTAAATGCTGCCCAAAAATAAAGTTTGAAAACAGGGAGTTGTAATCCTCCCAGCTTATAGGGGAGTTTGAGAAAGCGTATCGCTCGACGTGCTTGCTTATAGCCCCAAATAAAGCTACTGATAGCACCCTCTAGTTTTTGAAAAAAATAATTGTGGACAGGTATAGGAATAGCTCGAAACAAATATAAAAACTTAGGCAGGATTTGTAGGAAGGTGGAATCTGACTATATGGTTGCCCCCACTTTTTTCCTGGTGTTTTGCTGGTTTATGACTTAGTTGGACTGGGATCCTGCTATTCAGGGCCCCAGTCTATCTGCTTCCTCTATAAAATGGTTTCCATGTGCCTTAGGCACATCTCTGATTGGAATATGGAGTGCCCTTATAAGTCCCTAGTATATGGTATACTATGTACCCAGGGCATAGGTACCTCAGAGGCCTACCAGGGGCTGCAGCATGTATTGTGCCACCCCTGGAAGGCCAGCCAAAGGACACCACAGGTCTGCTACTGCAGCCTGGATAAGGTGGTGCATGCACCCCTTACTGTGATATAGGCTACCTATATCACTACATACATACACACATATAAACCTATAAGTCACTCCTATGGCAGGCCTTATCAATCCTGAAGGCAGAGTGCGTGGTTCCTATGTGAGAGGGTGCCCCTGCATGAGCTGGGCCCCTCTGCGGCGTTCGGAGACCCTTCTCTGATGCTGTTTGTAGTGCAGCCCGACCATATACTCTTAAGCGCATTATAACCTCGCGTTAAATGCTAACTTTGGGATGGCTGCACGGAAACATGTCGTGTTTGGTGTCAAACATCTTGGAATACTACCCCCCCACCAGTTCTGGCAGCGGGGGTAGCATTCCACCCTTCTAGAGGGAGAGACATGTACACACCGGTATACCCGGTACTGACTTTCCAGAGCCCTGGCATCACAAAATGGATGCCGCTGCCACAGACACGAGTCTGGCCTCCTGCTGCTGACCAAAACTCCGGCAGGGGAGGCCTGGACAATAGGTTTCCTGTCCCAGGGAGGTGTAACCACCTCCCCAGACAGGATAGTGTGTATTGGGGCTGGGCGGGAGCACTCTCTGGTGCTTTGAAGTCCTGCACTGGGGGCACATTTGGTGTCCCTGTGCATACCCCAGTTCAAACCGGCTCAGGGGCTTCCAGCCCCTGCTCTGGCGCGAAACTGGACAAAGGGAAAGGGGTGTAGCCACTCCTCTGCCCTGACCCTCCCATAGGAGGGGCCACAGAGTATGTCCAACCCCTACCTTAGTATAAGTATGGGACCCCAGTCCTTAGGACTTTAGATTAACCTGGACGAAACTCTGACACAGAATCCTGGACCTTCAACGCTCTACTTCAAGATTAGAGGACTGAAGAATCTCCCTTGGGGTCAAGGAGTGACTCCCTGCTTGGCAGGCACCAAAGAAGCAATTGTCCGGTCTCCATCGCTGAAGCTCCCGTCGGACGCCGAAGTCTTTGCATCACCAGAGGTGGATTTCCAGACTTCGCCGAGGCTGCCCTGAGTCCCCAGCAAAGCTGAGGCCCGTAGCTGTCGTGGGTAACGTGGAACCGTGACCCCTGGACACCGATCGCATTTGCAAGTGCATCCTCTTCTGGGTCTCCCATGAAGTCGTGCTTTGGGCTCCAAGTAGCCCCAGCCTCCAGCACCAACTGCACCGAAGATCACTGGCCTCCACTCCACGAGTGTCCTGTGAGCCAGCTCCACGTGCATCGACTTGAGGCTCCTTTGCGGTCGCTAGTCCGTTGGCTAGTAGGCCCTCCCGAAGGCCAATCTTTTTCTGCTTGGGCTCCCTGGTTGCTCCAGGTGTGCCCCGACTTACCCTCGCTGGGTGAGTCCCCCAGACCTTGCTGGTCTGCAACATCGTCCTTCTTCCATTTCCACGAGACTTGCCGTTGCCAAGGCTTGTTGGGTCCAATCCGGTCGCCGACACCCCTGCAATCGATAGACGTCGTGGGACAGCTCGAATCCAGCTCCTGGTCATCGTCGACGCCTCCTGGACCTCGTGGCTGAAGAGTCAAGATGACTGTCAACCTACCTGAAGCACTCAACAGCGGTGGGCATCTGCTCATCGCCTTCCTGGTCACTGGCTAGTGACCCAGACTCTGTCCCCTCTGCTTTCAGGTTCTTCAGATCTTCGATCCACCTTTGGATACACCCGAACACTTTCGACTTGGCCGCCAGCAGCACTTTGCAGCAGATCGCCATTGAAAGCGACGACGAAACCCGACCCCGAAAGACACCTATGCACCCGGCTCCCTGGGTGAGGTAACTCGAGTACTCCGGTGCTCCCGTGGGTATTGACACTAGAACAGCCTAGTTCTCAAAGGGTTTGCTCCAAGTCCTCCTCTAAGTGTCCCTTTTCTTTTAAATTCTAATCGCGACTTTCCCCATAGAAGTTAACGGCGGTTCGCGGCTGTGTTCATACACTGCACGCGTCCCCCGTGGGTCCCCTGTGTCACTGCCTTGGGTGGTTCCTTGTGGTCCAATCACTTCTACAGGCTCTAGGCCTTGTGTCTAGCTCAGTCGTGGTTCTTATACCACTTTATTGGTATATGGTTTGGTACGCCCCTGGGGCTCAAACGTGTATTTGTGCTATTACTGTAGATAACTAACTTATAATTTATGTACTTCGAACTCTAGCCTCATAAAGAGACTAGAGGGGTGTGTTTAGTAATAAATACATATATTTTGAATATATACCTGGTGTGGTCCTCTTTCATTTGGTCACTCAAGAGATTATAGACTGGTAAAACAAGCTGCTTTACATTCCTTCAAGACTTAGCCTGAAGGCTGCTCTCCATAGCTACCACTAGGATAGCTTTCAATAAAGGTTGTCTTTAACCTATCTCCAATAAGGGGTTGTTTGTACTGGTGCAAGGTGCCCACTATAATTAGTGGACAGCATATGCCAGGCCAACTTCTCACATTGGTGTGCAGCGTGTGGGATTCCAGCTTGCTATTGTTTTACCAGATAATCTCAATTGAATTGATCACTGAAAACCACTAAGGGTACCTAAGGTACATATAAATCAAGCCTAGTAATACAGTAAGTTCTACTGAACTTAGAGTTGTGTGTTAAGGGATAGCACACCCTTTCTACAACTCAAGAGAGTTTAGTAGGCAACACTAGAATAGGTAGTGCATACACCACACCTCACTAGTAATGTCTTCAAAGCCAGGACCCAGTGAGTCCTCGCCAGAAGCCAGTGGGCTTCTTCCCTCCAAGTATGATAAACTCCCATTCTTGGAATTGAGAGCATTATGCAATACTAGGAAGTTGAAGGCAGGCAAAAGTGCCAGCACCCAACACCTCAGGGAGGTGTTACTAGCTGATGATCTCAGCAGGCCCCTAGGGTCTGAAGGGGTATGCAAAGAGGGTGGGGCAGAAGATGAGGAAGGGGCCAGGGGTGAAGAAACCCAGGCCCCCCCTCTGAAACTGGCCAGGAAGGTGAAAATGACCTTGTCCTGTAAAACCCAATTCCTCCTGTGGAGGAGGAGGAGGATCAGACTGACCTCCCCTTTGTCCCCCCAGGAAGAGTTCTGAGTGTGCCCAGAAGGTCTAGGTCTCCTTCTCAGGAGTCCAACCACTCTGACACCTCAATAGGGACCTCTGTCTCCTCTCATAGGAGGGAATCCTCTCATGAAAGGAGAAAGAGACTGATTCAGTATGAGCAAGCCCAGCTTGAACTCAGAAAACAGCAATTGGCATAGACAGGGAGTCCCTTGATCTCTATAGAGAGAGACAAAAGTTGGGACTAGAGTCCCATGGTGGCAGCAATTTCCCCAAAGATAGGGAAAGGTCTTATGACCATAGAAACCTGAGCAAGATTGTCCCTCCCTACCAGAGTGGGGATGACATCCACAAATGGATAACTGCTCTAGAGAGGGCCTGTAAAGTACAGAGGGTCCCTCAGGAGCAGTGGGCAGCAATCTTGTGGCTCTCCTTTGGAGACAAAGGTAGAGATAAGCTCCTCACTGTTAGAGAGGAGGATGCTGACAATTACAAAGTCTTGAAGAGTGCTCTGATAGATGGGTTTGGCCTAACCACTGAACAGTATAGGTTGAAGTTCAGAGACACCCAAAAGGCTCAGACTCAAGACTGGGTTGATTTTGTAGATTGTGCTACTAAGGCTCTGGAAGGTTGGATACATGGCAACAAGGTGCATGACTTTTTAGGATTGTACAATTTGATTATGAGGGAGCAGATCCTTAATAATTGTCAAAACCAGCTTTTACACCAGTACCTGGTGGACTCTGATCTGACCTCTCCCCAAGAATTGGGAAAGAAGGCAGACAAATGGGTCAGAACCAGAGTAGAGACTAAGAATCAGGGTGGTGACCAGAAGAAAGATTCTACCAAGTCCCAAGAGAAAGGTGGGGATAAATCTAAGGATAAATCCACTACAGGGCCCCAAAAGTCCTCTTCTGGGGGTGGGTCCCAAACTCCTTCCTCTCCTGAAAAGAAACCATATTGCCATGTCTGTAAAAAGCCTGGACACTGGAAAACTGATCCCAGTTGCCCCAGGATTGGCAATAAAGAAAATGTTCCTCCAACAACTACTACCACCCCTCCTGGTACTACCAGTAGTAATCCTCCAGTTGGAAGTAGTGCACCCAAAAAGTTAGGTGCTTTTGCAAGAGGAACAGAGGTGGGCCCTAGTTTAGACAGGACCCCCTCAACAGACTCCTCTGACTCTGATGGTGGTGTAGGATTTGCCATCTTTACCATGGGTCCCAATGCATTGGGCAGGTACAGACTGGAGCCAATAATTAATGGTCAGAAAGCTATGGCATTTAGGGACACAGGGGCTAGTGTCACCATGGTGGCAGGGAAACTAGTCCCCCTCACCAGCTTTTACCTGAGTTTAAATACCAGGTAACCAACATTGATGGTGTCAGAACAGATCACCCCATGGCCATAGTCAATCTCAGCTGGGAAGGGGTCACAGGCCCAAAAAGAGTGGCAGTGTCCCCAACCTTGCCTGTAGATTGCCTGATGGGCAATGATCTGGAAATTTCAGCCTGGGCTGAAGTTGAACACCAAACCCATCTGAGAATGCTGGGCGTCCCTGTAAAGGTTAGTGGGGCTGTGATGGCCACAGCCCAAGCCCAGGGAAATTTTGGAGAGATGGAGCCTGGAAGAATGGCCCACTCTCCCCCAAAAGAGAGCACAAGGGTTGAAGAAAAGTCTTCTTCCCTCCAGACAGTAGGTAAGGGTCAGCCTCCTCAGGGAACTGACCCTACCCCTAGTGAAGGAACTGCCCCAGAGTTAGTCAGGCCTGGCCTGGCCCCACCCCTGATGGCAAAGGACCCTTCCAAGGTGGTACCCAGTTTGGAGCAGGTAACCTGCACCTCTCTACCCTGCCTCAGTCAGCCCAGGGCTGCAGAGGTCAGGGAGGTCAGTGGACCCCCCAGGGCCCCCTGTCCAGAGGAACCCCCCCATCAGCAGATTAGGGGCACCCAGGCTAGTAGCCCTAGCCAGGTGAAAATTCCTCAACACACTGAGGGATCCCCCATACCTTTGTGTAGGGACCTCCCCCAGAAGGACTCTGTTAGGCAAGGGCAAACCTGGGACCAAAAGGTTCCAAACCTGCCATGTCCCTCCAGTGGTCCATCCAAAGGGACCCAACCCCCAGCTGTAGGCAGCCAAAGGTTGACCCTTAGAGCACAGTGCAACTCAGTCATGGAAAGACAGGCATACATGGTGACCAGTGATCTGAGGAAGCTGAGACCAACCTTCCTAGGGCCTCACTTCCCTTCTCAGACACCTCACCAGCCTTGTACTTTACCAAAGCACACCACAGGTAGTAATTCCCCATGGTGGAGACACTCTCATACCCTTAGGGTGAGGGATTGCTTAGTGGACCATAAGATAGGGGGCAACCATGCTAGTGCAGGTGCTTCCTTATATGGCCACTTAGTCAATAAAGGCTCAACTGGCCAAGGTTAGCCTTATCTCCTTTCGTTTGGGGGGTTATGTAGGAAGGTGGAATCTGACTATATGGTTGCCCCCACTTTTTTCCTGGTGTTTTGCTGGTTTATGACTTAGTTGGACTGGGATCCTGCTATTCAGGGCCCCAGTCTATCTGCTTCCTCTATAAAATGGTTTCCATATGCCTTAGGCACATCTCTGATTGGAATCTGGAGTGCCCTTATAAGTCCCTAGTATATGGTATACTATGTACCCAGGGCATAGGTACCTCAGAGGCCTACCAGGGGCTGCAGCATGTATTGTGCCACCCCTGGAAGGCCAGCCAAAAGGACACCACAGGTCTGCTACTGCAGCCTGGGTAAGGTGGTGCATGCACCCCTTACTGTGATATAGGCTACCTATATCACTACATACATACACACATATAAACCTATAAGTCACTCCTATGGCAGGCCTTATCAATCCTGAAGGCAGAGTGCGTGGTTCCAATGTGAGAGGGTGCCCCTGCATGAGCTGGGCCCCTCTGCGGCGTTTGGAGACCCTTCTCTGATGCTGTTTGTAGTGCAGCCCGACCATATACTCTTAAGCGCATTATAACCTCGCGTTAAATGCTAACTTTGGGATGGCTGCACGGAAACATGTCGTGTTTGGTGTCAAACATCTTGGAATACTACCCCCCCACCAGTTCTGGCAGCGGGGTTGCATTCCACCCTTCTAGAGGGAGAGACATGTACACACCGGTATACCCGGTACTGACTTTCCAGAGCCCTGGCATCACAAAATGGATGCCGCTGCCACAGACACGAGTCTGGCCTCCTGCTGCTGACCAAAACTCCGGCAGGGGAGGCCTGGACAATAGGTTTCCTGTCCCAGGGAGGTGTAACCACCTCCCCAGACAGGATAGTGTGTATTGGGGCTGGGCGGGAGCACTCTCTGGTGCTTTGAAGTCCTGCACTGGGGGCACATTTGGTGTCCCTGTGCATACCCCAGTTCAAACCGGCTCAGGGGCTTCCAGCCCCTGCTCTGGCGCGAAACTGGACAAAGGGAAAGGGGTGTAGCCACTCCTCTGCCCTGACCCTCCCATAGGAGGGGCCACAGAGTATGTCCAACCCCCTACCTTAGTATAAGTATGGGACCCCAGTCCTTAGGACTTTAGATTAACCTGGACGAAACTCTGACACAGAATCCTGGACCTTCAACGCTCTACTTCAAGATTAGAGGACTGAAGAATCTCCCTTGGGGTCAAGGAGTGACTCCCCTGCTTGGCAGGCACCAAAGAAGCAATTGTCCGGTCTCCATCGCTGAAGCTCCCGTCGGACGCCGAAGTCTTTGCATCACCAGAGGTGGATTTCCAGACTTCGCCGAGGCTGCCCTGAGTCCCCAGCAAAGCTGAGGCCCGTAGCTGTCGTGGGTAACGTGGAACCGTGACCCCTGGACACCGATCGCATTTGCAAGTGCATCCTCTTCTGGGTCTCCCATGAAGTCGTGCTTTGGGCTCCAAGTAGCCCCAGCCTCCAGCACCAACTGCACCGAAGATCACTGGCCTCCACTCCACGAGTGTCCTGTGAGCCAGCTCCACATGCATCGACTTGAGGCTCCTTTGCGGTCGCTAGTCCGTTGGCTAGTAGGCCCTCCCGAAGGCCAATCTTTTTCTGCTTGGGCTCCCTGGTTGCTCCAGGTGTGCCCCGACTTACCCTCGCTGGGTGAGTCCCCCAGACCTTGCTGGTCTGCAACATCGTCCTTCTTCCATTTCCACGAGACTTGCCGTTGCCAAGGCTTGTTGGGTCCAATCCGGTCGCCGACACCCCTGCAATCGATAGACGTCGTGGGACAGCTCGAATCCAGCTCCTGGTCATCGTCGACGCCTCCTGGACCTCGTGGCTGAAGAGTCAAGATGACCGTCAACCTACCTGAAGCACTCAACAGCGGTGGGCATCTGCTCATCGCCTTCCTGGTCACTGGCTAGTGACCCAGACTCTGTCCCCTCTGCTTTCAGGTTCTTCAGATCTTCGATCCACCTTTGGATACACCCGAACACTTTCGACTTGGCCGCCAGCAGCACTTTGCAGCAGATCGCCATTGAAAGCGACGACGAAACCCGACCCCGAAAGACACCTATGCACCCGGCTCCCCTGGGTGAGGTAACTCGAGTACTCCGGTGCTCCCGTGGGTATTGACACTAGAACAGCCTAGTTCTCAAAGGGTTTGCTCCAAGTCCTCCTCTAAGTGTCCCTTTTCTTTTAAATTCTAATCGCGACTTTCCCCATAGAAGTTAACGGCGGTTCGCGGCTGTGTTCATACACTGCACGCGTCCCCCGTGGGTCCCCTGTGTCACTGCCTTGGGTGGTTCCTTGTGGTCCAATCACTTCTACAGGCTCTAGGCCTTGTGTCTAGCTCAGTCGTGGTTCTTATACCACTTTATTGGTATATGGTTTGGTACGCCCCTGGGGCTCAAACGTGTATTTGTGCTATTACTGTAGATAACTAACTTATAATTTATGTACTTCGAACTCTAGCCTCATAAAGAGACTAGAGGGGTGTGTTTAGTAATAAATACATATATTTTGAATATATACCTGGTGTGGTCCTCTTTCATTTGGTCACTCAAGAGATTATAGACTGGTAAAACAAGCTGCTTTACATTCCTTCAAGACTTAGCCTGAAGGCTGCTCTCCATAGCTACCACTAGGATAGCTTTCAATAAAGGTTGTCTTTAACCTATCTCCAATAAGGGGTTGTTTGGACTGGTGCAAGGTGCCCACTATAATTAGTGGACAGCATATGCCAGGCCAACTTCTCACATTGGTGTGCAGCGTGTGGGATTCCAGCTTGCTATTGTTTTACCAGATAATCTCAATTGAATTGATCACTGAAAACCACTAAGGGTACCTAAGGTACATATAAATCAAGCCTAGTAATACAGTAAGTTCTACTGAACTTAGAGTTGTGTGTTAAGGGATAGCACACCCTTTCTACAACTCAAGAGAGTTTAGTAGGCCACACTAGAGTAGGTAGTGCATACACCACACCTCACTAGTAATGTCTTCAAAGCCAGGACCCAGTGAGTCCTCGCCAGAAGACAGTGGGCTTCTTCCCTCCAAGTATGATAAACTCCCATTCTTGGAATTGAGAGCATTATGCAATACTAGGAAGTTGAAGGCAGGCAAAAGTGCCAGCACCCAACACCTCAGGGAGGTGTTACTAGCTGATGATCTCAGCAGGCCCCTAGGGTCTGAAGGGGTATGCAAAGAGGGTGGGGCAGAAGATGAGGAAGGGGCCAGGGGTGAAGAAACCCAGGCCCCCCCCCCTCTGAAACTGGCCAGGAAGGTGAAAATGACCTTGTCCTGTAAAACCCAATTCCTCCTGTGGAGGAGGAGGAGGATCAGACTGACCTCCCTTTGTCCCCCAGGAAGAGTTCTGAGTGTGCCCAGAAGGTCTAGGTCTCCTTCTCAGGAGTCCAACCACTCTGACACCTCAATAGGGACCTCTGTCTCCTCTCATAGGAGGGAATCCTCTCATGAAAGGAGAAAGAGACTGATTCAGTATGAGCAAGCCCAGCTTGAACTCAGAAAACAGCAATTGGCATAGACAGGGAGTCCCTTGATCTCTATAGAGAGAGACAAAAGTTGGGACTAGAGTCCCATGGTGGCAGCAATTTCCCCAAAGATAGGGAAAGGTCTTATGACCATAGAAACCTGAGCAAGATTGTCCCTCCCTACCAGAGTGGGGATGACATCCACAAATGGATAACTGCTCTAGAGAGGGCCTGTAAAGTACAGAGGGTCCCTCAGGAGCAGTGGGCAGCAATCTTGTGGCTCTCCTTTGCAGACAAAGGTAGAGATAAGCTCCTCACTGTTAGAGAGGAGGATGCTGACAATTACAAAGTCTTGAAGAGTGCTCTGATAGATGGGTTTGGCCTAACCACTGAACAGTATAGGTTGAAGTTCAGAGACACCCAAAAGGCTCAGACTCAAGACTGGGTTGATTTTGTAGATTGTGCTACTAAGGCTCTGGAAGGTTGGATACATGGCAACAAGGTGCATGACTTTTTAGGATTGTACAATTTGATTATGAGGGAGCAGATCCTTAATAATTGTCAAAACCAGCTTTTACACCAGTACCTGGTGGACTCTGATCTGACCTCTCCCCAAGAATTGGGAAAGAAGGCAGACAAATGGGTCAGAACCAGAGTAAAGACTAAGAATCAGGGTGGTGACCAGAAGAAAGATTCTACCAAGTCCCAAGAGAAAGGTGGGGATAAATCTAAGGATAAATCCACTACAGGGCCCCAAAAGTCCTCTTCTGGGGGTGGGTCCCAAACTCCTTCCTCTCCTGAAAAGAAACCATATTGCCATGTCTGTAAAAAGCCTGGACACTGGAAAACTGATCCCAGTTGCCCCAGGATTGGCAATAAAGAAAATGTTCCTCCAACAACTACTACCACCCCTCCTGGTACTACCAGTAGTAATCCTCCAGTTGGAAGTAGTGCACCCAAAAAGTTAGGTGCTTTTGCAAGAGGAACAGAGGTGGGCCCTAGTTTAGACAGGACCCCTCAACAGACTCCTCTGACTCTGATGGTGGTGTAGGATTTGCCATCTTTACCATGGGTCCCAATGCATTGGGCAGGTACAGACTGGAGCCAATAATTAATGGTCAGAAAGCTATGGCATTTAGGGACACAGGGGCTAGTGTCACCATGGTGGCAGGGAAACTAGTCCCCCTCACCAGCTTTTACCTGAGTTTAAATACCAGGTAACCAACATTGATGGTGTCAGAACAGATCACCCCATGGCCATAGTCAATCTCAGCTGGGAAGGGGTCACAGGCCCAAAAGAGTGGCAGTGTCCCCAACCTTGCCTGTAGATTGCCTGATGGGCAATGATCTGGAAATTTCAGCCTGGGCTGAAGTTGAACACCAAACCCATCTGAGAATGCTGGGCGTCCCTGTAAAGGTTAGTGGGCTGTGATGGCCACAGCCCAAGCCCAGGGAAATTTTGGAGAGATGGAGCCTGGAAGAATGGCCCACTCTCCCCCAAAAGAGAGCACAAGGGTTGAAGAAAAGTCTTCTTCCCTCCAGACAGTAGGTAAGGGTCAGCCTCCTCAGGGAACTGACCCTACCCCTAGTGAAGGAACTGCCCCAGAGTTAGTCAGGCCTGGCCTGGCCCCACCCCTGATGGCAAAGGACCCTTCCAAGGTGGTACCCAGTTTGGAGCAGGTAACCTGCACCTCTCTACCCTGCCTCAGTCAGCCCAGGGCTGCAGAGGTCAGGGAGGTCAGTGGACCCCCAGGGCCCCCTGTCCAGAGGAACCCCCATCAGCAGATTAGGGGCACCCAGGCTAGTAGCCCTAGCCAGGTGAAAATTCCTCAACACACTGAGGGATCCCCCATACCTTTGTGTAGGGACCTCCCCAGAAGGACTCTGTTAGGCAAGGGCAAACCTGGGACCAAAAGGTTCCAAACCTGCCATGTCCCTCCAGTGGTCCATCCAAAGGGACCCAACCCCCAGCTGTAGGCAGCCAAAGGTTGACCCTTAGAGCACAGTGCAACTCAGTCATGGAAAGACAGGCATACATGGTGACCAGTGATCTGAGGAAGCTGAGACCAACCTTCCTAGGGCCTCACTTCCCTTCTCAGACACCTCACCAGCCTTGTACTTTACCAAAGCACACCACAGGTAGTAATTCCCCATGGTGGAGACACTCTCATACCCTTAGGGTGAGGGATTGCTTAGTGGACCATAAGATAGGGGGCAACCATGCTAGTGCAGGTGCTTCCTTATATGGCCACTTAGTCAATAAAGGCTCAACTGGCCAAGGTTAGCCTTATCTCCTTTCGTTTGGGGGGGTTATGTAGGAAGGTGGAATCTGACTATATGGTTGCCCCCACTTTTTTCCTGGTGTTTTGCTGGTTTATGACTTAGTTGGACTGGGATCATCTGCTTCCTCTATAAAATGGTTTCCATATGCCTTAGGCACATCTCTGATTGGAATCTGGAGTGCCCTTATAAGTCCCTAGTATATGGTATACTATGTACCCAGGGCATAGGTACCTCAGAGGCCTACCAGGGGCTGCAGCATGTATTGTGCCACCCCTGGAAGGCCAGCCAAAGGACACCACAGGTCTGCTACTGCAGCCTGGGTAAGGTGGTGCATGCACTCCTTACTGTGATATAGGCTACCTATATCACTACATACATACACACATATAAACCTATAAGTCACTCCTATGGCAGGCCTTATCAATCCTGAAGGCAGAGTGCGTGGTTCCAATGTGAGAGGGTGCCCCTGCATGAGATGGGCCCCTCTGCGGCGTTTGGAGACCCTTCTCTGATGCTGTTTGTAGTGCAGCCCGACCATATACTCTTAAGCGCATTATAACCTCGCGTTAAATGCTAACTTTGGGATGGCTGCACGGAAACATGTCGTGTTTGGTGTCAAACATCTTGGAATACTACCCCCCGCCAGTTCTGGTGGCGGGGGTAGCATTCCACCCTTCTAGAGGGAGAGACATGTACACACCGGTATACCCGGTACTGACTTTCCAGAGCCCTGGCATCACAAAATGGATGCCGCTGCCACAGACACGAGTCTGGCCTCCTGCTGCTGACCGAAACTCCGGCAGGGGAGGCCTGGACAATAGGTTTCCTGTCCCAGGGAGGTGTAACCACCTCCCCAGACAGGATAGTGTGTATTGGGGCTGGGCGGGAGCACTCTCTGGTGCTTTGAAGTCCTGCACTGGGGGCACATTTGGTGTCCCTGTGCATACCCCAGTTCAAACCGGCTCAGGGGCTTCCAGCCCCTGCTCTGGCGTGAAACTGGACAAAGGGAAAGGGGTGTAGCCACCCCTCTGCCCTGACCCTCCCATAGGTGGGGCCACAGAGTATGTCCAACCCCCTACCTTAGTATAAGTATGGGACCCCAGTCCTTAGGACTTTAGATTAACCTGGACGAAACTCTGACACAGAATCCTGGACCTTCGACGCTCTACTTCAAGATTAGAGGACTGAAGAATCTCCCTTGGGGTCAAGGAGTGACTCCCCTGCTTGGAAGGCACCAAAGAAGCAATTGTCCGGTCTGCATCGCTGAAGCTCCCGTCGGACGCCGAAGTCTTTGCATCACCAGAGGTGGATTTCCAGACTTCGCCGAGGCTGCCCTGAGTCCCCAGCAAAGCTGAGGCCCGTAGCTGTCGTGGGTAACGTGGAACCTTGACCCCTGGACACCGATCGCATTTGCAAGTGCATCCTCTTCTGGGTCTCCCACGAAGTCGTGCTTTGGGCTCCAAGTAGCCCCAGCCTCCAGCACCAACTGCACCGAAGATCACTGGCCTCCACTCCACGAGTATCCTGTGAGCCAGCTCCACGTGCATCGACTCGAGGCTCCTTCGCGGTCGCTAGTCCGTTGGCTAGTAGGCCCTCCCGAAGGCCAATCTTTTTCTGCTTGGGCTCCCTGGTTGCTCCAGGTGTGCCCTGACTTACCCTTGCTGGGTGAGTCCCCCAGACCTTGCTGGTATGCAACATTGTCCTTCTTCCATTCCCACGAGACTTGCCGTTGCCAAGGCTTGTTGGGTCCAATCCGGTCGCCGACACCCCTGCAATCGATAGACGTCATGGGACAGCTCGAATCCAGCTCCTGGTCATCGTCGACGCCTCCTGGACCTCGTGGCTGAAGAGTCAAGACGACCGTCAACCTACCTGAAGCACTCGACAGCGGTGGGCATCTGCTCATCGCCTTCCTGGTCACTGGCTAGTGACCCAGACTCTGTCCCCTCTGCTTTCAGGTTCTTCAGATCTTTGATCCACCTTTGGATCCACCCGAACACTTTCGACTTGGCCGCCAGCAGCACTTTGCAGCAGATCGCCATTGAAAGCGACGACGAAACCCGACCCCGAAAGACACCTATGCACCCGGCTCCCCTGGGTGAGGTAACTCGAGTACTCCGGTGCTCCCGTGGGTATTGACACTAGAACAGCCTAGTTCTCAAAGGGTTTGCTCCAAGTCCTCCTCTAAGTGTCCCTTTTCTTTTAAATTCTAATCACGACTTTCCCCATAGAAGTTAACGGCGGTTCGCGGCTGTGTTCATACACTGCACGCGTCCCCCGTGGGTCCCCTGTGTCACTGCCTTGGGTGGTTCCTTGTGGTCCAAGCACTTCTACAGGCTCTAGGCCTTGTGTCTAGCTCAGTCGTGGTTCTTATACCACTTTATTGGTATATGGTTTGGTACGCCCCTGGGGCTCAAAGTTGTATTTGTGCTATTACTGTAGATAACTAACTTATAATTTATGTACTTCGAACTCTAGCCTCATAAAGAGACTAGAGGGGTGTGTTTAGTAATAAATACATATATTTTGAATATATACCTGGTGTGGTCCTCTTTCATTTGGTCACTCAAGAGATTATAGACTGGTAAAACAAGCTGCTTTACATTCCTTCAAGACTTAGCCTGAAGGCTGCTCTCCATAGCTACCACTAGGATAGCTTTCAATAAAGGTTGTCTTTAACCTATCTCCAATAAGGGGTTGTTTGGACTGGTGCAAAGTGCCCACTATAATTAGTGGACAGCATATGCCAGGCCAACTTCTCACAGGATTGTCATCTTAATTATATTGGACCTACCAATAATAGTTATTGGAAGTTTGTTCCAACTCTTAAGTTTTTGTATAACCGAATGGAGTAATGGTTCGTAGTTAAGTCTCCATATTTGTTCAATAGTAGCAGAAATCCGAACCCCCAAATAAGTTACGACAGTGCAGCCTCCAATTAATGGTGCAGGAAATTCTAAGCTATGAAGAATTTGGGTTTTATAAAAATTTAATTTATACCCTGAAAAATGGCCAAAAGTTTTTGCTTCTTCCTGGATTGCACTCAATGCTGTTACTGGGTCAGATGTGAAAACCGCTATATCATCAGCATAAGCAATAGCTTTAAGCTGACACATCCCATTACTAAATGGAATAATATGAGTATTCCGATTTAGTGCTTTTATGAATGGCTCGATATATAAGGCGAACAACAAAGGAGAAAGTGGGCACCCCTGCCGGGTACCACAACGTATCAGAAAAGGAGCAGAGTGCAAGTTGATATATAAAAGTTTAGCCTGTGGATTAATATATAGCGCGCGGATCCATTTCAGAAAACGGCCTGGTAGACCGTTATTAGTCAATGTCTTCCATAATGCATCCCACACAACGCGATCAAATGCTTTTTCAGCGTAGGACCATCCCCAGATTGCGAGATGTCCTGTTAGCTATGTCGAACGCTGTTATAGCTGTATTAACATGAGCAACCCATGTTGTTGATCAGATACAAGGTCCGGCATATAGGGCGCCAACCGGTTAGCCAGTACTTTGGCAAAAATATTAGCATCGGAATTAATGAGGGATATTGGACGATAAGACCCACAATCATCCGCAGCTTTCCCTTTTTTAAGAAAGAAAACGATATTGGTCATATCCCAGGACTTAGGAGCTTCCATACATTCCCCAATCTGATGTATGACATCATGAAGTAACAGGAGAATAGAGCTTTTAAAAGTTTATAAAATTCTATTGGCAAAGTATCATCCCCGGCAGCCTTGCCGGAAGGCAACGCAGCTATAGCAGATGTAATTCCTTCATCAGTAATATCTTGTTGAAGACAATCAGCTGTCTCCAAACTCAGAGAGAGAGGATCGCCAAATTGTGAGTATTCTTCCAGTGCAATTTCATCCACGTCACCGGGCAGAGTGTAAAGCTCTGTATAGAATTGGGTGAATTGCTCTAGAATTGAATCAGGGGAAGTGTGTAATTGGCCATCTCTACCCTTTATCGAGTCTATCCGCGTTTTAGATTTTTTATCAGCAATCTGGTATGCCAAAATCCTCCCAACCTGATCCCCATACTCATATTGGCGAGAACGATTTTTGTAAAAGGCAGCTGCACTCTTTTCTTTAAACTTCCTGCTCAGAAGCATACGCGTATTTATTAAAGAGGAATATATTAAATCACTATTTGGGCCGCTAGACTTAAGTTCCTCCGCGTGCGTTATTTCTAGTTTTTTTAATGTATTGCAAATTGCATTCAAACTATTTTGATAGGTCCTTGCCATCTAACATTCGAGCCATTATATCCAAAAAAGTGGCTTCATAATAAGTTCGCACCTGGGGGAGTGCCAACCCCCCTTGACTAATGTCGAGTTGAAGTGCTGGAAGTCTTACTCTTGATGCCTTTTTCTTCCAAATAAATTGACGAAACATAACTTCCAACTCCTTAAAATACGACATGTTAATTTTTATTGGTACATTTCAGAATAAGAATATTAATAATGGTAAAATGGACATTTTTATAAGGGCTACCCTGCCGATTAATGTAAGTGTGAGAAGAGTCCATCTGTCTAATAAATTTCTAATCTTTATAGCCATCACTAGATAGTTCAGTTTAAAAAGTTCCTCATATTTGTTTGTAATATATATCCCTAAATACTGAATAGGGTCTGGGGATTGGGTTTGCCGTTGCAAGAAACTTGGAAGAATTTGACTACCTGCATTAAGTAGCAGGATCTCAGTTTTGTTATGATTAATTTTATATCCCCCAATAGATTCAAACTGCGTGAATTCTGTCAGTGTTGTCTTGATGTTATGTTCCTCTGGCCTAAGGTAAAGAATAATATCATCTGCAAACAGTTTTAATTTGGGCATCTCCTCCAAAGGCGCTTTTATCTGCGGATTAGCCCTAATCTTAGCAGCAAGTGGTTCTATAAAAAACGCAAACAAAGCGGGGGATAAAGGACATCCCTGGCCAGTTCCTCGCCTTATGTCCACCCTTCCTGCTAGCCGAGAATTCATAAAGACTTGAGCCTGGGCCCCTTGATACAAATTCCCCAACATTTGTGTTATTTGTATTGGGAATCCCACCCTTCTAAGAACAACATAGAGAGCGTCCCAATTAACTAGATCAAATGCTTTTTCAGCATCGACCATCATAATTAAGACAGGCAATTTGTTGGAGTTAAAAAAATCAAGCGCTTGGACTAGAAACCCGGTGTTAGATGACATGTATCTTCCTGGGACAAACCCCGTCTGGTCTTAATGTATTACCTTCTGTGCTATTGGAGAAAATCGATTTGCCCAGATTTTCATTAATATTTTATAGTTGACATTCAGCAAACTAATCGGTCTATATGAGTTGACATTTTTAGGGCTCTTATCCTTTTTAACAAAACGAACTATAGTAGATTCATTAAAAGTAGATGGAACCCCCCCTCCCACTCTCACAAAATTAAAAAGCTCTACCAAAAAGGGTGTTAATTCCTCTGAAAATATCCTATTAAACTCTGTTGGTAGGCCATCATTTCCTGAGGCCTTTCCACACGGCATTGAGGCGAGGGCTCTCTTAATTTCAGTTAGAGTAATTTCGGCACTTATTTCCTCTGACTGTTCATTTGTCAGCTGCGGAAGATTAATGCCCTCAAAATGTTGACTTATCGCATCGTTTGAAACCGTATATTTGGTTGCGTATAACTTATTATAGTGGTCCAGAAAAAGTTTGCAATTTTTTCCTTATCAGTAGTCAATACCCCTGACTCTGGTTCTTCCAATTCTGTAATTAACTCGGCCTCCTGCTTAACTCTGCTTGACCAGGCGAGCAGTTTCCCCACCATCTGTCTTTCCTCATATACGCGCTGCTGATACGTCCGAGAACTAGTTATTTCTTTGAGAATAAAAAATTCTCTTAGCTCCTGTTTAGCTTTAGTTAATTGTTTCTCCGCTTCCAAACGCTGTCCCCTGCCGCTATTCCTCTGTATTAAAGCAGTGTCAACAGCATGTTGCAGTTTAGTTATTTGCTGCCTCCGCATCTTAGATTGAAATGCAGAGAAAGCCAGCATCTGGCCCCGCAATGTAGCCTTGAAGGCCCCCCAAACCGAGAAGAGAGCTGCTGTACCCTTATTCTCCTGAAAGAATGTCTTAATCCATTCTTTCATATCCTCTACCCATTTGGGGTTGGAAAGGAGGAGCCGATCCATCTGCCACCTGGATCTCTCCCGTCTTTCAGCCTCTACTTTGATCTCAATTATAACCAATGAATGGTCTGAGAACGAATTGGCCCTAATTTCAGCGCTTAGACAATTAACATAACAAGGGATAAGAAAAAAATCAATACGGGGAGCTGTCTGCAATCGGTGGGTGGGAGTAACAAGTGTATTGTGTATCGCATTGGTGCGCCTCACGCCATGGGTCTATTAGATGATAATCCTGTTTCATGGAATTCAATACTTTTTTTGTCCTAGGCTTTAGTTGTTTTTTTGCTTTATTACTTATGAGAGCTTTAGGATCATCATTGATTGGGGCATAGTAGTTTCCAAAATTAAAATTGGGCCCATTTACCCTGGCGATGACCCAGATCCACCTCCCTTGGGGATCTCTTGAAACTTGATAGATCTCGCAATCGATCCCTTGCCCGAAATAGATAGCTACTCCCCTGACTGCTAACCCTGCAGAGGCGAAAAATGCCTTTGAGCAGTATTTAGGAATAAAAAGTTTAGGTGTATTCGTTTTTAAATGGGCTTCCTGGAGATATATATTCTGAGGAGAAAATGAAGTTAGCCATCTAATCAACCCACCATATTTTTTCTTGTTGGACACTCCATTACCATTCATCAATATTATCCTTACTTTAAGATCCATTTCACTTCAAAAATAGGCCCAATAACCAAAACCAAACAATTTTATACACCTTCGTTGCACTCCTTCAGTTATTATTCTACTCTCATGATTATTCTCATGATTACTCTTTCTTCTATAATTCTGCTCTTTTTTCACTTTTGATCCCCTAACCCCGTCCTCCTTACCTACCCCTCCCTCTTCCCTACCCCCCACCCAGACCCCCTCCCTTGGAGATGGGAATAAGCCCACAGAACCCTTCTCCACCCTCCCCGAATTGGCTCCCTTTTGCGGTGCCATGGACCTGCACCCTTAGTGACCCGTCCCCCCCCTCAAACAGCCTTTCACTTCACGCTTAATAAATCTTTTCTAATCTAAAACTGAAGAGATTTCTCGCAGCAGATCTCGAGCTTCCTCTATATTCGCGAACATATAGAACTTCCCTCTCACTAATACCCTTAACTTTTACTGTTGAGCTATCGCGGCCTGGGCGCCCTGTGCCTTAAAAAGATATAACAATTTAACGAACTTTTTTCGCCGTCGTGCGACGACTGCAGACATATCTACAAATATCCGACAACTAGAAGCATCATTGATCGAAAATTGTCTCTTCTGAATTGCTTTAGTTAATATTTGCTCTTTGATGCGGTAGTCAGCAAAGTTGATCAAAATTGTTCGTGGCAGCTTAGAGTTCGGAAAAGGGTGTGAGGGCACCCGATGTGCTCTTGTTATAGTGAGATCTCCAGCGAATTCTGGCAGCACACTCTTCTCGATAAAAGTCTCGACCCATTGGAGAGTTTGGGACCCTTCCCTTCATTCTGGGACACCCACTATACGCAGATTAGAGTGCCTCGATGATTCTCGAGTTCCTCCAGTTTACTCTCGAGTGAAGTATTTTCTTTTTTAGCCAAGTTCACCTGCTGCTGCATAATATTCATTTGATCTTCTAAGTGCATGATCCTCAAATTCCGCTTCTTGTATCCTTACGGTAAAACTGCCCACTGCCTCCTTGATCTTTGAGAGGCGCTGATGGAGAAAAGCTATCGCATTAGCTTGATTTATCTTGAGCTCTCTTATCTCTTCTAAAATAAGGTTCAACATAGTTTTTATGTCGCATTGTAAAAGAGTTCCCTCTTCTTGAGCTTGTTTTAATGACCCTCCAGTTTCTTTCTGAACCCATGCTAGCTGTCCTGCAATGGCTGGTCTTTCTTTACTTAACAAATGGGACAACTGTGATGATAACTGTCCCGGAAGGGATTGAGATAGCTGAGCCTGCGGCTGGGATTCCATGGACATGCTGTTTACCTTTTGAAGGGAGCTAAGTTCACTCTCACCCTCCTGGATGTCCAGTTGACTTAAGGATGATTGATCACTTAGCGAAGGACTGGCTTGCGTCTCTTCAGGGGCCCCTTGTGATATCACCAATACAGCCGGAGTGTCCAAAGCTGCTTTGCCTTTAGAGAATAGCGGATACTCTCTGATGTTTTGATGATTCAGATTGCACATTTTCTCCTAGGTAGGTTCTTGCAAAGAAGGAGGAGGAGGAGAATCTTCTTTTCCTTTTCCGCCTTCTTGTGCCCACTCTATTGAATCAAGATTTTCTGGTGTTTTATCATGTGGGCCCAGCCCTTCCTCTGGTCTTATTCTTTCATCCGACCCTCCTTGAGTTATACTCTCCATAGCTGGGACCCCTGTTCCAAAGTCCTTTCTGGATCCTGGTGGCTCCTCTTCTGAGCTCACAGAACTTAAGTTTATAATTGAACCAGACCGTGCTTTTTGGCTATGCTCTGCTCTTGCCGCAGCTGATGCTGCCTTCAATTGAGCTGCTCGCATTTTTGCTTTGAGGCTTACAGCCGATTCCACCATGGTCATTAAATTTGACAATTTTAAGTTCTTTCCCATTGTTTCCACCCACGCCTCAAAGAGGAGGGATCTGCACCAGCAATAAACCGGTTTTGGTCTATCAGCGCCTGTCGGCAATCGGACTCGCTCGTCTGGTGTCCCTCCCTTTTTATTCTCCTTTATAAATTGGCCCGATACTTGTTGGATGTTGTGGGGATCAAACACTGGCGTACCCCATCACTGCAACTCTTTTGGAACAGCACTGCGCAGGCAGAGTCTTTTTTACAAAACTAATCAATATGCCCGCTGGAGGGAAGCTCACCCTAGCCATTGCAAAGACGTGGCGCTTCGCCGGTTCCCCTCGTGGCCGGACCAACCATCTTGCCAGAATGCAGCTAATTGAAATTCAACACACGTGCAGTGAATTCGTTCAAATGCCAAATATTGGTGGCTAATTTGTGCAGACCATCACCCCTGGATTCACATAGGATCCTCACATTGGCTCTTCACAATGGCTCTTAAGAGCAGAGCATTCGGGTCAGTACGAAGTGTGGAGGATTGGGCACTCAAGAAAACCAGAAAACAAAAGACCCCAAATACATTTGCCTGCCCAAAACGACTGTCAAGTTCCAAATATCCTCCTGCTGTATCATACGTATCCTGTGCAGCTAACGAGTCTTATTCAACTGCCCTTTCCCCCAAGAGATGCGGAGGTCAGAAGTCTTCTCCACTGAGCACCAGCACGCTGAACAGGGCAGGCTGCTCACCTTTTTTTTTTTCTCTCTTTTTTTCCCCCTCAGCCACTCAATGGGGCTTCATCGGCCCTCGTCTCTGCCGGGCCAGCCATCCGTCGCCGGAGTCCACAACCGCCGCCTTAACCATATGTCAGGGGCGAGGAGCCTAGCCCGGAGCCTAGGGATACCCAGCCACACCACAGCAAGCAAGGGAAGCGCGATATCGATGTGGCACGCCGGACACGCCAACAGCACACACGAGGCTCTCCACCTTGCCGGGAGCGAGCGCACCTGAAGACGGGAGGAGGGGCTTGCCCTCACTAGCAGCTACGCGCTACGAGCATTCCGTAGCTGCCGTCCGCACTCCCAGCGGGGATCGCTTGTTGTCTCCTCAGGGCGCCTCAGGAACAGGATTATTCCTCAGAGGCGTTCGTAATGGCAAGCATGACAACATCACCCATGTGCATGTGACAACGTCCCGTAGAAGCCATTTTGAAGAAGTAAAGTCTCTGCATTAGATTCAATTGAATTGAAGGTAACGATTGCCATTTTGGAAAAGCGTGTGGCGATCGTTATCTAAGGCCAACTGTCAAAAAAGCTGAGTCTTAGTGTTTTGACAGTCGGCAGCTTAGGAAGAATAGCGGTAGAGCAGGAAGTTGAAAAAAAAGAAATGAAGGTAGATTTATTGATTTTAGTGACATATATAGGAGGATAAATTGTTTAATATAAAACTTTCATTACTAGAAATTGAAGAGAAATCATTAGAAATGAGTGAAGAGGGTGAATCATCAGGTGTTGGAGATGCTTCTTTGAGGAAGTTGGTGCAGAAAGAAGTAAGGACCTCAGTAAAGGAGGTTTTTGAGAGTGTTTTAAAGAAGAAAAGAAAGGTTGTAGATTTTTCAGACGATGAATTTTGGTCAGTGGATAAAGATGAGGGAAGTAAAGACAGAGAATTTGGAAAAAGGAGAAGGAAGACAAAAAATGTTGAGGTTGGTGTCAGATTTATGACTAAAGAGAAAGGTGTGCCAAGCACCACAAATGATGAAGATGTCCAACGCAGCACAAAAGATGGTGTCCTTAGTGGCACAAAGGAGGCTGAAGATGTTCATGGAGACAAATTCAATCAGGAATCTGGAGAAAATGACGATGAGTTCATTTTAGATGATTACTCTGATGATGGTTGAGACATGATTTTGGACAAAGTAGAGAAGGATAGGAAGGATAAGGGGATCGTTAAAGATCCTCAAGAAGAGGATATGTTCAGTCCTGAGATGATAAGATATCCTAGAAGTGCGGACTAGTGGCCACTTCCACATGTGGCAGATTTTGTGAAGCTTTGGGTCAGGAGACCATTAGGTTATGAGGGCAGAGTGCTCTCGACCGGTTGTGGAGAACAAAGCTTGTGTAATGCCAGGCTTGGATCCTGATTTGATCAGTTTCTTGTTTAAGATGGGTCCTGATCCAAGGAAAGGGTTAGAGAGTCCACTAAAACAGTGTCAAGATCGTTTTCTGGATGTGTTGGGGCCATTTGCCAGAATCTTGGACATGGCTGAGGAAGCAAAGATGAAGTCTGTTCAGGTAGATAACGAGTTGCTGCGTGGATGGTCGCAAAGGGCAGTTTGTTTCCTCGGAAACGCAAATTCAGCAATTATGGCTGAGAGACACAAGGCGGTCCTGATGAGGATAAGTCCGAAATTGGGGGATTTTGCCAAAAAAGAGCCTTCGGAGGATCCTAAGGATTATTTGTTTGGTGAAGGATTGGTTAAGGGTTAGGGAAGTATGTGTCCACCTTCACCAGTTTAGACAAGGCTCAATCCTCTCTGAGAAGAGTGTTTAGCAGAAGTGTTTTTGATCAGGCCAGGGCAAGGGGATGTTTCCCTGGCCAATGTTATACAAGGTTCCAATACTAATCCCAGGGACGTGGTACTTTCAGAGGTTTTCAGTCCGCCATGGGGTTTTATCACCACAGCGGAAGAACAAGCAGGACATGCCATTCGAGAGGAAGAGCACAGTTTGCTAAAGGATTTCAGAGTAAGTATGAAGACTCCTTTTGGTTCTTCCCCAAAAATGGTAGGGGAAGATTAAGGTGGTTTTTGAACAATTGGAAGAGTTTAACAAAAGATCTGTGGGTTCTTCTCGTAGTTCATGGGTATGTTTTAGAATTCAGAATGGATCCAAGGCAGATGGGGGAGCTAAGGCAGTTAGGGGGCATATTAGCAAGAACCTCGTTAAAATTATCGCCGTTTTAGTGGCAGGAAACTGCCGCCAAAGCGGCGATAATGGGCTTGCTAATATGCGTTATAGAATTCCAATAGAAGCCCAGGTTAGATGTGCAGGACATCTAACATGGGCTTCTATTGGAATTGGGTTGGAGGCCTGTGATAAATTTGAGAGAGTTGTATCAGTTTCTTGTTTACAGACATTTCATGATGAAGGGGATCCATCTATTGAGGGATATTTTGCCGGAGAATGATTGGTTGGTAAAATTGGATTTGATGGATGCGTATTTTACAATAGCGAGGGAGAGTCGCAGGTTTCTACAGTTCAGGTAGTTAGGAGTTCTGTATCAGTTTGCATGCCTTCCATTTGGGTTGGCATCGGCACCTTGGTGTTTTACGAAGGTTTTGAAACCGGTGGTGACATTTCTCAGATTGAGAGGTATAAGAATGATTATGTATCTGTATGGTTTTTTTATAATGTCACAGTCAGGAGGAAATGAAGAAGGAATTCCTCTATTTGCTCTGATACAGAGAGTGCTATTAAAGGTTTGAAGGGAAAGATGCAAAATGTTAGCCTCCATTGTCTTTAATGCAATCAAGATTCCCTCTGTATGGTAGTTGGAGAATCGCCATTCTCCACCATGGATACAGTTGAGCTGTGCCTTCAAGCTTGTCCTCCAGGTCTAGGGCAGAATACATACGCAAGATCAGTCTTTCTTCTTCAAGTCTGGTTTCAACTGCTTGGCAGGTTTTCGGGGCTCCAGGTTTGTTCCCAGCCTCAGGGTAAGCAGTGACAAAATCATGCTTCTGGCACATTTCCTCTCATCTTGTGCTACAGAGCTTCTCCTTGAAGTCAACGTGAGTAGAAAGCATGAGTTTCAGAGGATGAGGACTGAATGATTAACACTTTTCTCAACACTCTCGAACTTGATACAAAACAGGAGCAATAATAATCTGTAATATAAATAATACATTCACCAATGCATTTTTCATAGGACAACTGTGCATGCAACTATTATTATCTATTTAAATCGGTATGTATTCTATCAGCCTGGGAAAGGTGAAGGATGAGTCAACCTTTTCAGGATTCAAACCTGCAGCCTGTAGGCGATACACAAATTTCAGCAGTGAACATGTCATTCACTGAGTTGTATTCCCGCTCTGCCTGATTGAATCAAACATATCAGCAAAATTAGATATATCAACTATAATTTGGACTTAAATAATAGTGAGCCACTTGTAAAGACTCTCCTGGAAAGCTTCATTCATGTAAACTCATAAGAAAGGGCAGAGTGAAAGGACTGACATGGGCATGACTATTAGTGCATTGCCCTACTGCAGAAGGGAATTGATTGGTCCTTCCACATTCTGACATGATCTTCTAGCCATATCAATGACCAGAGCAACATGCCACCCCGGAGGGGTGTGACATTAGGACCTGGGGCAACCGTGGGACCCCCCCCGGATTTCACAATGCCATGGCCCTTGGGTGGGACGCTGGGGGGGCCTCACCTCTAGGGTCTTCCTGTCGCCCATCTCGTGAGATTCTGGAGGGTCGACAGGAAGCCTAAGGGTGCTGTGTGGGTTGCACATCACTTCTGTCCTCAGCCGCAAAGATGGTCAGGGGTATTTAGGCCTGTCAGCCCCTGACCTCCTCTTTTTTATCTGGATCCTCACTGCGGTGGAGGCAGGCTCCCAGCGTGCTGAGAACAGGGCAATTCGGCTCCAACAGCGGCAGAGCAATTCTATTTCTTCAGGCAGGCCTGAGCCAGTTTGGGAATTTTTTGGCATCAGGGGCTGGCACGCCTATGAGCTGAGCAACGTATTAGCGCTGCTCCATCTTGCCCCATAGTTAGCCTTCACCGCCGGCACTAGCCATTATTTCCTGACTTCCCTTCACCGGCATAGTGTTAGTACGGTCTGTGTCGGAGTTTTTTACTGCGCTGTTGTTTCCCTCATGGCTTGACGGAGTAATTTGTTTAGCTGATTAGCCCTGATTAGCAACTGTATTTTTCACTCTTGATCTGATTAGGCCACCACATTAGCGTTGTTACAAGGTTCACATTCTTTACCTTATAACTGTGATTAGCAAACTTGTGGTGTCATCTAAATCAAACTTTACAGGGGGCTTACGGTTGGCAGCTATCCAACTAGGTCAAGACAGTCTGTCTATCTGCCTGAGGAGATCCAAGATGGATCTGGAGGGAAAAAGACATGCATAGAACTCAGAGCCACCCGGGATTCTTCTATCTGCCAGGTATCCAGCATGGAGAATAATTTGTCAGGCACAACTCTGGCATTTCATCGCTATTTATGCATTCAAATGGGAATTGCCTTTTGCGCTATCAGATTGCAGCAGTCTTGACTTGCGCCCTTAAGGCCGTAAGGACAGATCCTACAGGTTGCTCTTCACCTTCTTTCAGAACTGTAGCAACAACTTTTGTGGCAGTGGCAGGTCTCTCCCAAAAGGAGTTTCAGTGAAAAGGCAGATGGTCATCGTCCTGCTTCAAACGTTATTTTCGAACAGACGTACATTAGGGGTGCCTTGTTTGCTTCAAACAGCTGTAAGGTGTTCATCTTTTCATGTTTTCTCTTTTTTCATCTTTTTGTAGAATGCCTTTCAAGGTGGTATGGGTCCTTGGCCACTCAGTCAGGCGGTGGGTGGCGTACAGCTGCAACTACTCTGTAGGGCAAAGCCGGAACTGATGAAAGACATTTCCTTCAGGTGGTGCAGAGTCTGAGGTCTCCAGATTTCACAGCTTCAACAACTGGTGGAATAGACCAGAGGTTATGTGGGACTCCAGTTCCCAGATCTTGTCATTGTGCACCTGGGTGGTAATGACTTGGTGAAATTGGACCGTAAAACGCTCAGGGAAGCTATCCTGAGGGAGTTTGCTTGCCTAGGTTGGGTGTTCCCAAATGCAGTCATTGCTTGCTTGCTGTGTCGCAATTGGGGTAGGGACATCAGATCTAGAACAATTAACGTGTACATCAGGCAGTTGTCGAAATTGTGCTCAGGCCCAGGGCACCTGTGGAATATCCCTCACAAATTGATTAGAGGCCTCATCTAAATAATGTGTATGCTTTCCTTATATTTTAGAACATGTACTCATTTTTACTCAGTGTGCATTAGCCTAGATTTTGGCAGATGTATTACAACACTTGCTGTGTTGTGTTTATTCCACTTGACTCTTATGATGTACATGTTATGTTGTGTTCTTCTTATGTTTGTAATCAATATGATCTTTTCAGCGAAAAGTTGTTTGTCTTTTCAGTGTCTCGTTCGGGGTTTGGGGGATGCGGGGTTCAGACTGGGGGTCTCCCGTTCCTATGAAAATGTATCCCACTGCAGGAAGAACTGTCATAGTGCATACTACTTAAATATGAAAGGGTGAGCGTGTGCATTATATTTTCTTCAGGCTTACTTTATTAAATATGCTTGCCCTTATTTTCCCATTCTAGAATTGATTGTGAAATAAGAGTGTTCCACCACCACCACAGGTGGGAATGATAGGGGACATTGGGATCTAATTTTTACACTGTGATGTTTCGTGGTAGGGAAACAATGCAATTTCTCAAGTGACAAATTATGTGCTTCCTGCTGAGAAGTAACTGTACTGCCCCATTACAAACATGGCAAGCCTGTTGTGAAGTCCAGTTTTGTACCGGGCATGCAGAGCAGTCCTACTGAGGCATGTTGTTCCTGTCTCATTAAAGTCTGAGGAGGAGTCCCTTTAGAGAAGTGGTGTGATTGTCCAATTAAACGTATTTCAGTCTTGTTTAGAAATGTTGGTGTAGTCCATGAAATGTATACCCTGCCTCTTGTGGTACTAATTGGCGCGGGCATGAAGAATTTCTGAAGAACATTCCACTTAAGCTGCTCCATATCCTGATACCACGAAGTCTCAAGCCCTGTCTCTCCAGCACTACCCCCCATGGCAGCGAGCTCCTGAAGTAAATTTTTCAATTTCCCATCCTAGAGGTAGATCATAGTGCTATCTGTAGTCAAAGTGAAGAAACGTATTGCTCCAAGAAGACCCAGCATGCGCACATTAGAGCAAGTAAGATTGGGGGGGGGTTCCACCACATAGGGGGCTATGCATTAGGTTTGCTGCAAGGCAATGAGAAAAGTTATTCTTTCTCTAGTTGGAGGGGCCCTCTTCGATATTTGAAAAGCACCCTCCAATACAAGGGGGAATGGATTTGTAATGTAACAGTGCAGTGGGAGACCACAAGAGCAGAATTCTGGCTCTAACCTATGGCACTCTGACTCATATCCAGAGCCGTGGGTGAGAGTAGTACTAGTTTGGGAAGCTGCCTGCTGGCTCCTGTCCCTATTTTTGGAGATGGATATGAAACCAGTTGTATGCAAAGAGGCAAAAAACATCCTTGACTGTGTGTGCTTAACCAAAGCACTAACACCTACCCATCTTGCTAACTGCTCTCCCAGTCTCTGATTCTCATCCTGTTGGTTAAAGGTTGTTATAGCATAATCGTGTTGGGCCTCATAAATTATTTTGAGTAGATCCAGTTTATTTTATCTCAGAATAACCTCAGCTACCACACCAATCCCATTAGGTTCTCCGATGGATATTGTTCTGTGTTGAAAGGGACCAGAATACTTAGGGGATGAACAATTATCTTATGAGGACCTGGAATAAGATAATTGTTAGTATTTAAAAAAAGTCAAAGTAAGCTCCCAAGTAATTTCTACCACCCAACTAGTTGATCATAGATCGGCTTAATTTAGCCCCAGCAAATAACGAAGCAGAATCAGCAGAGTACTTTATCTCAATTTGTTGTTTTATAAAATTTCAAATGATTAGCATACAATCTAGTTTTAAATTGAACCGATTTAATAAGCATTTAACAAGCTGTGAAATCCAATTTTTAAGGGAGCTATCTTCTTCAGCCGAGGAATATTTTGTCCTAAGAAAGTAAATATTATGGGAAAATCAGTTGTCTCTCAATACAAACCCTATCACTGAAAGTTCACTAAATTTCCGAATGACCAGTTCCAGTTCATGGACAGGATTGTTTGTCTCTGTCCGTACTTCAGTGTCAGTGCCACAGCGGTTTATCCGAAACCTTCCAGCCAGAAAGATTCCACTACGCAATCATACCAGCCAGCAGCAAACGCAGTATTTCATCAAAGTTCGCGTTGTATCTGGAAGTCCAAATTGTCAGTCTCTGTACCGCAAGATGGGTAGAGGGGAGATGGACAAGATAGGAACCGCCCCTGATCAGAGTTTAGGCAATTATACTCCATCGATTTCTGTTTACACCCCTTGACATCACCAAATTTGTGGGACCACTCTGTCCCATTGGTCAGCTCTAGAAGGATGAGATGATGTAGTAGGTAAAAGTATACAAATCCGGAAGAATTAAGTAATCCATTATTTTGAATTTTCCTTAGGACCACTGTACTTTAGTCATATGGTTGTGACATTTAGGA
Organism: Calotriton arnoldi; assembly: GCA_963921515.1. Lineage (NCBI taxonomy): Eukaryota > Metazoa > Chordata > Amphibia > Caudata > Salamandridae > Calotriton > Calotriton arnoldi. The sequence continues at coordinate 128,794 of CAWUFW010014500.1, read as the reverse complement.
AATAGGTGAGTTCATGTTCTCATCCTTTGTCAGTCCTCTCCCAAGCATGTGCTCTAGGAAGTAACAATTTTGTTGCAAGTCTAGTCAAGTAAGCTACAAACATGAAAAGAATCATTGAGTGTTGGCTCACAAGTAGAAACTTTACGAAAGGTTCCCATATGATTCAGACTATTCAGTTCATAAGTTCATGCTAGGAAAGAAAAGCAAGTTTTGATGCCTTCATGAAACACAGCTTGTGCACGATGAATTTGTGCTAAAATAGGAATTACATTATTCAAACAGTGCATTAGTTCTTCAATTAGGCAGATTAATGATTTGTAATTATATCATGTAGGTATAAGTTACCCCTAAAAAGGGGGGCGTGGCTTGGCCAGCAATGGAGTCGGACGTGCTGCTGTAAAGCTCCGTCATCGGCTCCCTTCTCTGGTCGCATTAATCTGCATATGCCTGGGCTGGGGGGGCCGCTGCCAGCTAAGACCGCTCCTGAGGTGACCCTGACGTCCCGGTGTAGAAACGGGAGGACGGTTGCCGAGGAAAATGAAGCGGACCTTCCTGCCTGCGCTTCTGCCGAGAGTGGCTCCAGGGCATCGGGCGCAGTGAGGTACGTGGCGCCGGGGATTGACTCCGCCCCCTAGGCCCTGACGGAAGCTGCAGCCCGTCTCGCCTCGCAAACCACCTACAGTCACGGATGGCCCAGAATCGGCCCGGTCGGAACCGAGAGGCGACGCAGTGAACACCCCGCCTGACTCTGGGATAAATCCCGCCACCCACACGACTGCCAGACGTGAGGCGGTGGAGCCGGCTGCGGCGCTTCACGCGAGGTCGGGGTCTGACTCCGCCCACTGGGCCTGACCCAGCGAAGTGCAGCTACATCGTCGTGAGGCTGTGACCTGCTGTGGGGACACTGAACTCACCGGTGAGACCCCGATGTGGAGACGAGTGTTGGGGACGCTAGTGTTTGGGGACTGGCCCACCTTATTGTCCAGCTGCCGCGTGGGGTGACAGAGAGGCGCTGGGCCCTGTGGATAGCCTGGGACTGGTGACTGCCCCACCCCTGCGGCTGGGCAGTTGTGCTGGAGCCCTTCATCGCGGCCATTCTGCCCCGATTGCGGCTGAGAAGGGACATCTCTGTGGGCCTGTGCGGTGGTGGCGCACGACCTGCTCACGTCGGTACATGCGGCCTGTGGCACAGCGGCCTGGCCACCCTCCAGAGTGCTGACTGAGCAGCGAAAGTCGGGCCTATTGAAGCGGATTGGGATATAGTATCCATTGAGAGGAGACGGACGCACAGGGCTACTCAATGAGGTTCGGGGTGAGTTATGCTGGCGACACCCTGTCATTGCGCGTCCTGATTCGTGCGATCTGTCCCACCATGAGCCCTTTTCCCCGGAGTCTTTCTGCTTGGGATGCCGCGGATTGGTGACTGGCTACACACTAGAGTCTACCACACCTGGTGCGCCCTGCCTCCCACGACTGAAACACCGGGCTCAGAGGTGATGGGATCCGCCTGACTGCTTCCATACCGAGGTTCTTGCGGCGCAGTCACGAACAGCACTGGTGAGACACATCTGCCCTGTCTGATTGATCTTGGGCTCTGACTGCTGCGGATGGTGGGTGTGGATCCCGGGGACTGTTCTAGAGGCGCCTGAGGGGTGATACACCCAGCTCGACGCTCGCTGACTGCTACCCCATGTCACGAGGGGGTCGAACGAAGGTTGGCACCGGGGGTGCGGCAGCCCGTCACCCACAGACTCGGGCACAGGCAGACAGGATGGAGATGGCGGAGACGGCGGACTCCATTGTGCATAAGCTCGACGCAGTGCTGGCGGCAGTTGAGAAGCTTGGAGAGACGATGAATCAAATCCGCACTTCTTTAGAAGGCAAAATAGACAAAGTGGCACTTGATCTTACGCTGCTACACGCAGATCATCGGAAGCTCCCAGACCGTACTGCTGCCACTGATGGGGAAATTGCGGAGGTTTCACCGCGGGTGTCCACAGCTGAGAAGAACATTCGTGACTTATTAAATCGAGTGGAATTCCTGGAAGACAGAGTGGAGGATGCTGAAGGCAGGGCCCGCCGCAATAATGTACGCGTCGTGGGCCTCCCGGAGGGAGTGGAAGGAAGAAACGCAGTGAATTACGCAAAAGACTGGATCCGATCGCTGCTGCCAGGAGAGGCCCTGTCTCCACACTTTGTTGTTGAAAGAGCGCACAGGGTACCTGCCAAACCCCCGCCTCCGGGCTCGAACGCAAGGCCGTTTTTAATCCGCTTATTAAACTACAGAGACAGAGATGCCGTTCTTCAAGAGACTCGTAAATTGCAGGAAATACAAGTGGATAATAACAAAGTTATGATCTTCCCGAACTACACTTTCCAAGTCCAGAAACAGAGACACTTTTATCTAGCTGTGAAGAGGCGCTTGCGACAATGTGATCTTAAGTACTCTTTGCTGTTTCCTGCGAAACTGAGGGTCATCGTAAATGGTAAGACCCATTTTTTCATCACTCCGTAAAGTGCAGAGAAATGGCTGGACTCTTACAACTCATCATCAACTGGACGAAGAGAGCCACTGCCAGGGACTACCCTACGACGTCGCCGAAGAAGATGAAGGAAGTCGCAATCCTCGACCCCTCAGGCCTCTGGCTTAACACCAGAATTGATATTGAGCGGTCAACTTGAAGCGGCACAAGCAGTGGTGAATATCAGCGGATTGCCGGAGGGGGAATCCAATTCAGACTCTGATCGACAGGGGCCGCACAGTGACGAGGAACTTTCGGACAATCTTCCTGTCTCCCAAGGCTCCTGCGTGCTGCCGCATGTCACCCAGCAGACTTCTGACAATATTGCTTGAGTATGTGTATGTCAATTGTTTACCTTTCCTCTCCTCCATAGACTGAGCGTCGCACGGCCTCACCGGTTACGCAAGTATAAAAGACTCTATACGCTGTTTTTGAACTGTAATGTTTATGCTTGGCACTCATGCAGATGTCGCTCTTGCGGGGCGGGTCCTGGAAATACCAGCATATTTTATTTGTTAGCTTTTCAATGTATGGGAATTTTATGCATAACGAGCGGGCAGCGGCCCTGTCCTACAAGTGTCTGGCCAGGGATAGGCTTAGCCGCATATGACGGTCCCCTCCTGTTCTTTCGTTAGTCCTTAGACTGCGGTGCACAATAGTCTCCCCCAGACGTTAGTTGTGTGCCATTGCATTTCAAGTTTGGGCGATTGCTTGTTGCAAAATTGCTCTCATGGTATTTTTGATTGTGAATTGTTTATATGTTTATTACGCCATCATTTTTCGACAAGGGTATGATTACTGTAAAATTGGTCTGCACAGGGAAACACACACTAGAATGACCTCTACACACCTACTGCCAACCTTCCCCACCATTCGGTTGGATGGGTCCACCTACACCCCTGACACTCACCAGTTATGGCGCCCGTTAAGATAGGTACGTGGAACGTGCGAGGCATTCATAGCCCGGAACGCCGTCATCTTATATACTCCTATTTAAAACGCCATCACATACAAATAGAGCTCCTTCAGGAGACACATTTAGCTCAAGCAGAAGTCACACGCCTTCATAGACGCTGGAGGGGGCAACTGTATGCGACGGGCTACTCTGCATACGCACGGGGGGTCCTAGTGTGGGTGAGACCAGGTACTCCGTTTCGTGTGGTGGACACAATGGTGGATGGGGAGGGCAGATATGTCATAGTCAAAGGGGTACTTGATGGTAGGCCGGTGGTAATAGCATCACTTTACGTGCCTAATACTGAGCAGGCAGCCTTCTTAGATCGGATATCACAAAAATTATCCACATGGCACGACACCCGTATGATCTTAGGCGGTGACTACAACTGTGTGTTGGACGCCTCCTTGGACCGATCCTTCCCTCCCTTGCCTGGCACTGCTACACACACAGCTGCTAAAGCGTTGGCGCACTGGGCTATGCAGTGGCGCTTCTTCGATGTATGGCGGCACAGAAACCCACTAGATAGGGTATATTCCTACTACTCCGGGGCCCACAGACTCCATGTACGCTTGGACCGCTTCATGGTGTCGACTGACCTCCTACCATGCATCCCCGACTCCACCTATATGGGACGCACACACTCTGATCATAACCCGCATGTCATGGAGTTACAGTGGGAGGTCGAGCTGCCACCGATCCCGATGTGGCGCCTCCAGCCGGATGTCCTCCTGGACGCGCCCTTCCGAGATTTACTGGCCACCACTGTGGCACAATATTTTGAAGAAAATGTGGGTACGGCCACGTCGCCATTGGTGGAGTGGGACGCCCTTAAGGTGGTTGTTAGGGGGCACTGTTTGGGGACACAGGCAGGCATATGTGCGGAACTGGAATAGGAACTCACCATTTTAGAGCGGAGATTGGCCGCTAGTGAACAGGCAGACATGGATGGCGCTCAGGGGCAGCTGGGCCGCCTCAAGGAGGAACATGCGTGATTGCTAGAGCGACTGAGGTGCCTCAATTATGCCGCTCACTCGGCAAGGGCACACCATATGGGTGACAAAGCAGGCAAGCTGCTAACATGGCTCATCCGTCAGAATGAGTGGTCAACACCAATAGCATCGGTGAGAAAGGCGAACGGGGAAATTGCATATACACAGCGAGATATTCATGGTGCGTTTGTAACGCATTATCGGGATTTATATAAATCGCGCGTGCAAGCTACGCCTCTAGAGATACAGACATACCTGGAAGGCCTAGATCTGCCGCGGCCTACGCGTCCCAGAGAAAATTCGAGACAGTATTTTCTCACTGTCCAATGGGAAGTCGCCAGGACCGGATGGCCTACCAACTGAATTTTACAAGGCATATACACATATCTTAGTGCCGCAGTTGCTAAAAGTATACGAAACTGCGCTCGATGACTCTACTCTCACCAACACGCACAATGAGGCCCTGTTGTTCTCCCTCCTTAAACCTGATAAAAATCCCGACCTCCTGGGCTCCTATCGCCCACTTGCCCTCCTTAACACAGATTATAAAATCTTTGCATCGCTCCTAGCCAGGCGTCTTTCACCCTTAGTGACAACGTTGGTCCACCCCGATCAGAACGGTTTTGTTCCCACGCGGTGTACTTCTCTCAATATACGCTGTTTTTTTTTAGTGCAACAGTATGCAACGCATAGTTGGCCCCGATCGGGCTGCCTAGTGCTGGACTTAGAGAAGGCCTTCGATTCATTGGAATGGCCTTATTTGGCGTCTGTACTGGGTAAATACGAACTAGGGGAACACTATTTAAATATGGTTCGGCTATTGTATCAACGACCCACTGTCCGGGTCCGCACTGGCAGGTTAATCTCAGACTGCATTAGAGTGAGGCGAGGGACGCGCCAGGGCTGCCCATTATCTCCGTTGCTGTTCTCCCTAGCTATGGAGCCTTTGGCAATGTTGCTCCGGAGTGACGGCGAAGAGTGGGGGATACGGTTGGGAGATGGGCTACACACCGTTTCCCTGTACGCAGACGATTTGTTAATTATTTCTTCGGGACGTTACAGCAATACCGACGTCCATTGCGGATATACTCAAAGCCTTTGAGGAGAAGTCAGGGCTTAGGGTCAACTGGGCCAAATCAGGGATCTATTCATTTAGCACCGACACAGGAGAGGAAGATGTGTTCCTGAATGGTGCGCCCCTCACATGGTACCCCACCACTTTCAGATATCTTGGCATTTTTATATACCGATCGCCCAATGACTTATTAGAGGGCAATCTGGTGAGAGCAATCTCGGCCATACGAGCCCAAATGCAATTTTGGAAAACGCTTCCGCTGAATGTAATGAGCCGCATTACCTTGCTGAAAATGATCGTGCTCCCCAAACTGCTATATTATTTCTCAAATCTCCCACTTTATATTCTACCTAAGATTTTCTGAGAACTGGAACGGCTCTCCCGGGACTTAATATGGAACAAGGGGAGACCACGAGTCGCTTTGTGGAAGATGTATGCTCCCACTAGTCAAGGTGGGCTGGCTGTCCCCAATATGGAATTGTATTACTTAGCTGCCCAGCTTCAATGGGCGACGAAATGGCTGGATGGCAGGTGTCTGGAAGACACGGCGACTATGCACCAGCCCTGGACCCACTCTCAAATTTGTCATTTGTTTCATCCCGTCGCCAAACTTCCGCGACCACCACAATTACACTTGAGATTGGCTTATAAATGTTACAAAAGAAGTTTATATCTTACCCGCATGACACTTCCATACGCCCCGATTTTGCCACTGATGGGGACACCAAGGGGAAAACTAGGCACATCAGAGGCGGCCCTGGCGACCTGGCATACGGCGGAGCTAGACACTTTGGGCGACTTATATAGAGACGGCATATTACTAACATTTGAGACGCTGGTCGAAGACGCTGAGTTGCCAGCGGGTCAATTCCTCTTACATGCTTCCCTTCTGAAGGCTTTGTCAGCCGCCTGGGGGGACCTGACAACTGAGCCACCGACGCACCTATTAGTACAATACTTACATGTAATGGGAGCGGGATGCCATGTGGTGCATTGGCTGGTAGAAGCGCTACTTACACATATGTTGAAGCCGATGCAACGTCTCCGATTAAGATGGGAGGCAGATAGAGGCCAGCCTTGGACAGATAAGGAATGGGACGCCATACTGGCGGGCGCTAGAAACATACCAAGGAACTCTAGGTTCAAACTTATACAAACATACATCATACAGAGGGCATACCTCTCACCTGACATGATAAATAGATATTTTCGCACCGGCACCTCTGCATGTCCACGCTGCCGGCATCCTGATGCAGACCTGCTCCATATGCTGTGGGCTTGCGCATCCCTTCAACATTATTAGCAAGAGGTGATCACAGTCCTAGCTTTATGCACAGACACGTCGCTGCCGTTGTCATGGGAAGTTTGCCCTCTAGGGCTCTATGCCAGGTCCAGAAAAAACAAGGTTACCTCGAGGTTCCGAGATTTAGGTCTAATTACTGCAAAACGTCTAATAACTAAGAAATGGAAAAATGCAGACCCTCCAGAGACACTTAGCTGGAAGCGTTCACTCACAATATGGGCACAAGCGGAAAGTACGGCACTGCACAGAGAGGAGACAGCGGGACTCCGCAAATTTCCCATCGCGCAAAGCTGGGATGCCTTACTCACTGCCTTACAAACCGGCCACGCAATGGAAGTAGACAATACCCAAACCGCTGATCCGTGACAGATACACTGGTTCCTCACTACTCAGTTAAATGAAGTGGATGCGCCCCACAACGCATAGAATAGAACACTATTGCACCCCTGGTCCGTTGTGGATGATCGCTTACACCCCCTTCGATTTCAGACATAGAGGTCCTCCTTGCTGGTTGGTTACTATGCTTCGCTATGCGCACTGCTTCAATTCCTGACTAGATATATTGTTAAGTGGAAAATGTCAATGTCAATGTCAAATGTTCTTGTAGAGCGCACATATCACCAGGGTGGTCTCAAGGCGCTAGAACCGATGATACATCTTCGTACCCAGTCATGTAAGATTGATTCTGTTTGTATTCCGTAGATGGCAGATTCTTTATTTCATATTATAAGTTTCAGTTTGGGTTGTATTTTTTAGAAAATAAGTCTTATTGGTACTCTTCAGTGATTACTACTTGCGTTCTATCATCGTATAATTCCTTTCCTTTCTCTCGCAGTGAATTGATGATCAGGCCCAAATGGCAGGCTTCGTATGTACATGACATATAACAATGAGATCCTGTCATAACAGACCAGGTCAGATGTATCATAAGTATGATGCGGATAGTGATGATTACAATTTATAAAACATGTTGTAGCAAAACTGTGTGCAATGGCATGCTGGGACCCCAGAACACATGCTCAAAAGATGCAAGTATTTGTAATTGAGAATAGCACACTAGCGTCATTTTTATGTTGCTGCAATGGGTAATGCTATTCTATATGTGTGTTCCGTATTTATGCTCTAAACATCTGAATACTTTGTATAAAATCGTGATGATAGTCGTTAAAATTTGAAAATACCAATAAAGATATTTAAACAAAAATAAGTTACCCCTAAAAATATTTTTAACACTTCAGTATTATTTCGCATATAATTTGCACGTCTCTTGCATGTTATAGGTTAATACATCATTCAGGATTTGAAAAGCACATTTAAAATAGACCTTTACATAGCACAAATTATAACATCTCTTGTACAGCATCTATTTCTCTCATCAATGTCAGTGCTAACATTACACATTCTTGTGTTATTAACCATTTTTCTAACACATAAACAGTTTTATTCGTATATAGTAATTTCTATGTTATTGTTTGTTTACTATGTTCATCTATGTATAAAGAAAATATATATCAATATATTTCTTAAACTTGACATTACCTTATTGGCGGTTAAGTGTCATCAGAAACCTATGTCTAACATTCTGCATGCTTTTACGATGCAGTATCTAAATCAGTCTTCATTTGTGTGTTTTCTTTCAACTCGATAACCTATTATTTAGCATATAAATTTCAAGTCTCTTGCACCTGATAGGTTAATACATCATTCAGGATTTGAAAAGCACTTTTGAAATAGACCTTTACATAACACAAATTATAACATCTCTTGTACAGCATCTATTTCTCTCATCAATGTCAGTGCTCAAATTCTTTAAACTCGATAACCTATCTCCCATTTGTCATTATTGTAAAATAATGTCACAAATCATTTTTCCAGGGTGAAATTGTAGAGATAGATGAAAGATAATGTCTATGCTCTATCAATTCCCCCTTTGATGGTGAATCGAGCCATCACACTCTTATCTTTATCTGATGTCACTTTTATAAAGCGGATGTCTTCATTAGTTTTAGCCTAGTTTGTTCTAAGACTTTGAATTCATCATAGTATCCACATTGTCTATCTTCTAGTTCAATTTCTGCTTTTTCTTTATTCCCCTAGTTCTTTTCTCAGAATTTGTATGTTTGCAATATCTAAAAATCATTATTATTATTAATATGCCAATAGCAATAATTAGTATAGGTGTTAATATTTTTCCCACTAAACTACCTCCCAAAGTCGCAAACCATTTTCCCACTGAGGTAAATCCTTTTCCAGTAGATTCCCATGCACCATCGGCTTTCAATTCAGTCAAATCTTTTCCCAATTTAGTAATGTTGCTGATATATCCCCACAAATCTTTACTTTTGTCAGGGATATAAGTACAGCATTGTTGGACCTTTAGCTTGCAACAGACTCTGCCCTCTTTTGCGAGTTGGACGTCTAATGCAAGTCTGATTTGTAACACCATAGATCTGATAGCAACCATTTCAGTATCTATGACAAGGAAACCTCCTGCTGTATCAGTTGATAAGCGATCAACTAAAGTAGAGCGTTTTCAAATTTTGTGAGAATTTAGAATCACCCCAACTGATGGTATTGCACCAAAAATATCCCCAATTATTTCAGCAGTGCTTATTCCCCTTCTTAAACGAGTGTGTTTAAATTAGTTGGTTCCACTAGTTTGACCCACATGATACATTTTTGGAAATACTATTCCCATATAGCAGCATCCGTACCAATGTTTTGGAAACCTAGTATAGGCATTTCTCCCACAAATATAGTACTCCCCTGGGAAAACAGGATCAGATCCTCCGAGATATAAACCCCAACCTCCCTCAATTTGAAAGGTGTGATCACATTCACTGGAACCATCAAATGTATTGTTAAATTCAGTTTTGCTTCTTAATATGCATAGCTTTCCTTTATGTTGCCAATCTAGAGCCATAGCAAAGTGTGCATCACCCTTATTAATTTTACCCACACCTCATCCTCTTGTCTTTGTGTGCAGCCTGCTTTGATCCACCCCTGGCTTTCGGTTTCTGAAACTTCATCTTGTAATGCTTTTATTTCCTCCTATGTTTCCACAACTGAAAACATCACCCTGCATTCTGTGACATCATGTTGTTCTTTTAATGGATCCCCATTAAAGATGTGAAAAAATTAGGGCTCAATAACGCGCAGTCTCGTTCACATAGCCGTTTCCGACCATCACATAATCATTTCCTTGTCGATGAGCTGGGCAATTTACCACTGCAATTTGGGCTGACAATTGTAATGACAATAGTAAGTTTTTCACGCTCTCTCCATTTCGGATAGGTGAACCCAAAGAGGTCATGAACCCACGCTGAGACCACAATTGTCCAACATAATGGACAACCCCAAATCCATATTGGGTGTCTGTGAAGATGGTAACTCTCAATTGTTCAGTAATGCTGCAAGCCCTGGTTAAAGCGATTAGCTCAGCTACCTGAGCTGAATGCACTCCTTGCAACCATGATGCTTCCACCACTCCCACAACTGTACAGATGGCATACGCAGCTCTCAAGTTTTGCCAGCATCTCTCAAACATGATCCATCCACAAACAACACATGATCGGACTCAGGCAATGGAACATCCATGATATCCGTATGAGGTTTCGTACACAGCTCAGTCACGTCCAAACAGTCATGATCTGCTTCATCATTCACAACTTCATTTCCTGGTAAAGGCATCAAGGTAGCCAGGTTTAGACTCGTGCATCTCACCAATGATACATTCTCAGCACCCAATATCACTTGCTCATAGTTAGTTAACTGGCTACTTGTGAGATGTTGCGTTCGAGTATGAGTAAGCAAAATCTCAACAGATTGTGGTACACGCACTTTCAGCAGGTGACCCATCACAATGCTCTCACACTGCTCCAAACTCACACATCTGGCAGCAACTGCCTTCAGACATCCAGACAATGCTGCAGCTACAGGATCTAATGTAGCTGAGAAGTATGCAACAGGTCTGCACGCAGTTCCATCCATCTGTGTTAGAAATGAGAATGCACAGCCTTCGTGCTCACTGCAGAATGGAGTGAAGCTTTTGTTAAAGTCGGGCATTCCCAATGCTGGAGCTTGACACAAACTCTCTCGCAGTTTGTTCAAAGAGAGCATGCATTAATCACTCTATGGAACTGGATCTGGCACATCCTTGTGCGTAAGTCTCTGAAGCGACTTAGCAGTCAATGAGAAATTTGAATCCATTGGCGGCAATAGCCAACCATTCCCAGAAACATGCGAACCTCTTTTTGAGTTCTTGGCGGGTTCATCTGCAGAATGGCAGTAATCAGATCTTGTGACACCTTTCTGACTCCTTTCTCAATGTGATGACCTAAGTAAAGGACCTCCCTTCTACAAAACGGTATCTTTGCTGGTGACACCTTATGCCCGCTCACTGCCAGAGGATTCAGTAATGCAATGGTGTCACATTTGCAAGCCTCCTGAGTACCTTAAGTTGAGCTATAGCAAGTGTTTTTTCATTTAAATTTCCTGCATTTGAAATTCCTCTTTCTACTGCACCTCTTTCAAAGGTGGAAGGACCTATATCCTTAATCCACCACTAGCTCCCTCCATTTGTGGAGTATCACGGATTTCAGAACCTCGAACTTCCAGTTGTAAATGTTTAGCTGTCAGTGTCAGAGCCTATGGTCCTCTAGTGGGAGTTTCCATAATCCTTTCTGCAGTACGAGATAAAGGGTTTGCTCTCTCTTGATTAGGGGGTATAGTAGTCTGTAAGGTCCCTTCACTAACTCCTGATTCATTCCCTTTTTGCGAGGTACCTTCAATTGGAAATGTTAAATTTGAATTTATTCGACCCTTATTCAATTCTTGGGATACAGTATTTGCTCTTCCTAATCTAGGGGGAACGGTTAACGTGTGTATTTGCTGTCCTCCCATGCCTGTCTGATATCAAGGAACTCGGGCCCTATAGTTACTGGAACTGAAAGAGCATCTAGAGCATTAGGTATTATGGGGTTATGAAACCCCATTCTGGGTGTTTGCTCTTCAGTCAAAAAGGGATTTACAGAATTTAAACTATTTGGCAATGCAGGTGCATCTGATTGAATTCCCACAAATGGATTAAACCCTGTTGGTGACTGTTCTTCATTATTTGGTGGGGGTCGATTGATTAATAATTCACTCAGAAACTCATCATCTATCTCATCACCACTCTCCTTGGTTAACGTGAGAGCTTGAGGGTTTGTGTTGTATTTAACCCTGGGCGTAGTTCGCGTAGTCGCGCTACGCGAAGCTACGCGAAGACGTCGAAGGCTACACGAGCTACGTGAGCGTACGTAGCTGCTTGTCGCGCCCGTTCGCGATGCGTTTTTATTCTTCGGGAACGCGTTGTGCGTGTTCGGGACGATGTTTGCGTGCTCGGGGGATAGTATCTCGCGAACTTACCCATGCGGTCGCCTATGGGCGTGGCCATCTTGTTTTTCACTTGTCCCGCCCGTTCGCGATCCCTTATTTCCTGTTCCGGGTCGCGTATAGCGTGCTCGCGATGCGCATTTCATGTTCGGGAACGCGTCGTACGTGTTCGCGACGCTTTTTGCGTGCTCGGGGAGAAATATCGCGCGAACTTACCCACGCAGTCGCGATGGGCGCGCCCATCTTGTTTTTCACTCTATGCTATGGTTCTGGGCCTGCTTTTCTATCCTCCCTCAATCTTTGCAATCCTTAGTTTTTTACACTGTTTTTCAATTTTTCTTTATTTCTTATCTATCTCTCTCTCTGCCTAAGTCTATATTTTGCATTTTTTTCTACTTTCTACTGTGTTTTTTTTAACTTTTCGACTGTTTTATATAACTTTCTTCTTTAAGCTCCTATTTCTTCCCCTAACTTTATTTTTCCCTTCTAACTTTTCTTTTCCGCCTCCTCCCACACACCCCAGAACCATGGCGAAGGGTAGCAGCAGCAGTAACGGCTCGAAGGGCAAGGCGTGTGCGCCCAAGAGTCGCCTGCCTTGCGGCAGACTGCGCCCTGCAGAGGTGCAAGCCCGCCAGCTTTTTAGTGAGGCGGAGGTGGCCGCCCTTGTTTTTTTTGTTCAGCGCCACCTCCCTTTGACCTTGGCAGCAGGCAGCAGGCCAGGCTCCGGGTACCCTACCCAGGAGCGTCACCGCCGGTGGGCGAAGGTGCGCCGGGCAGTGTTTCGCTGCTCAGGGGTCCGGCGCACCCATAACCAGCTGGCACACCGGTGGTCAGACATCCTGGACTGGGAGCAGGACCTGTTGGACCTGCTAGGTGTCGAGGTCGTGGGGCTTGGTGAGTAGCTAATATATATAGTAGTATAAGTATTGTGATTTGTGTATACATTTTTTACAAATAACAAGAATACTGCTGCTTACATTGCAGGTAAATTACGTTTCAAAATCTTCTGTGATTGTAGGACACAGGTGCTGGGCGCTACTCTTACTTGTTTGCAACTTTGCGCTCGCTTGTCCTTATTATTATGTAAGAGTTTACTTTAGAGAACTTAAGTTAGGTAATGCTATTGCTAGAGAGACTCTAGTCCTTCCTTTGTCCTCCTGTCAAATAGTGGTGGATGGATTGATACTAGGTTTAGTTACTATTAGTTGATAATTTTTGAGCGGTCTGCGTGACGCATCCTCTGTCACTGAGTGCTGCTTACCCCAGTCCTTAGTAGAACCTTTTGTAGTTTGTTTAGTGAGTGGTAGGCTTAGCAGTGTCAGTCAGCAGCAGAACATCAGACGCAACCAACCAACAATTTGGTGTATGCATTATGCACCAATTTATGCATGTGTCCTCCTTCTCATCTATGCATTTTTGAGGGCTAAAAAAATGGAAATGCAGACTTAGTGAACAATTGGCCCGTCTGGAATAGGTGGGCTAGGTCAGGTGGTACTTAGGCTTAGTTAGTGTTCTGGATTTTATTTGAATCAATCAGAATGGAACACTGAATTAGTGTTCCTAAATAAGTAGACTGTCCGTGAATCCCGCAAGCCAGTAGTCGATCGGATTAGATAGGTCAATTTTATTGCAATTTTTGTTTCCTAAAACGTTTTTTGAGCGTTTTTTAGATAATTTATTTGTTTCACAGCAATCATTAATGTTTGTGTCTTTCTTTATTATATCTTACATGATCACTGATCTGCAGCACCCAGGGGCAAGAAGACGGGGTCCGAGTCGGCGGGACAACCACCAGAGGACCGCTCCTCTACCGAGGGCCCTGCTGCTGGTCCCAGTAAGTCCTCCAGTGGTTAATATTAACAATTATATTGCCCTAACTTTTACTGCACCTTATTTTTTCCGAACTATTAATTCTGGTTCCACTCCCTAATTCTATTTTTTACAAAAGCTTCTTTGATCTTGACTTGACTATCTGTTTCTAAATTCTGGTTATCCCTGCCTCTAAGTTCTAACTGCCTCTGCTATGAATGTCTGTACTACTACTATTAGTCTGTCGCTAAGCTTGCCCAGTTTGCATTGCCACTCTTTATTTTACGGTTTTGAATAAAACTCAGATTGACCAATAGCTCTAGCCACTGAGTCCAGTCCTTTCGGTTGTCCTCTTCTAGGCTTCTTAATCTTGAGGCTTTGACAATTACCACAAACAAAATGCCCAACCAGATATTTGACTATTTTTGATAGGATATAGTACATACTACTACTGATGTGGGGATTCTGCACAGCCACATGCAGAACTATGCACAAGAAAATAGGATGTTGGTGATGGGAGGTTGGAACTTGGACCTTCCTCACACCTCAGTCAGAAGTGAACCCACAATCCCCTGAACGACTAGCTATAGTGTCTCATTAGGTCCCCGAACCCCCACCCGAAGATACCCAATGATTACACAACCCAGAACAGATAACAACCTTTCGCTCACTCACTCGTGTAAGTGTACCACCACCACCACCACCACCACACCAAATACCACAGAGTCTATGTGTAAGTTCAAAAGGTTTATTTTCAACTAACAAGCTCTGTATGTTGTTCTATAAAATTCAGTGTACTCCAGCCAGCTCCAACAGCAAAATGCATAAGATTAAAACAATAAACATTGTTACAACAAGTGCATGATGATAGAAGACAAAAGATCTGTGCGAATTCTGGGAGACTCCTCACCGTAGAACGTAGAATTACTGGTTACATGCATCATTCATAAGCTCTGCAAATCTCTGGTTCGTAGAAGGGAATCTTCTGCCTGTTATGAGAAAAATGGTGCGCGTTAGATAGTATAATGCAAGCATTTCTCAGTCCCGCCAAAAAAGTGTAACATGTTACTTATGGCTAAGCAATACGGACTAACCGAACTCCATAACAAAGTGGCTTGTTTTTCGACCTCTTGTACGCAACGCTCAGACAGTAGCTGTATGAGCTCATGTGGGCTCAAAAGGCGTCTTACTGTTACTGCACAACAAGCTGCGAGGTAACATGCGCAAAAGACATGAAGCGAAAAATGGTTGCATGGCTCAGGCTAACTTTGCAAAGAGTAGAGTATACTATAATAATGACCCTAGGGACCATAACACTACTAGTGTCTACTGACTCTACTCTAGTACCCGATTTGGACTAGTGAATGTGATGTATATGTATGTATTAACTTTTTTTCAATCTTGCTAGTGAAAACGAATAAATAGGGGGAGGTGTACAGGCATCTAAAAATGTGTCATGTTTTTATCTAGGCGTACTAGCGACCACCAGTGCCGGCGGGGCCAGCGGCGATTCTACCATTCCGGAGGGGGCAGGAGATGCGGCACCTGCAGGAGCTACAGGGGGTGAGCCAGCAGCAGTGGCGGGCGGTGGTAAGTTATATTCATTACTTATTGACATTGCACTAGCTGGAAGGGTGTTGACTTCACTCACTGTACTGTTGTTGAGACTTATTAGGTATGAAGTTGTAGTGAACATTATACAACGGTTGAAGAAGACACCCTTTACTTAGCATTAGCAATGCAGTAGCAATAGCATTACCAGCGTGACTTGATTAACCAATGGCCTCTTCTATCTGACTCCAACTCAGCTGTGAAAGTTTTATGGAGGAGACTAAAAGTCAGATCAGATGACCTTGATGGATGTGTTGAACAAAAAGGGAAAGAAGGGTGGAAGGAGGAAGGACGGGCGAGATTTAATATGATGACTGGCAGAGAAGGATACGTTGGAAGCATGGATAGGTGGCTGATAGGAATCAGATGCATGTGTTGTTGAAGGATGGGTGGAAGGTGAAAGAAGAATGGATGCCTGCCTGGGTGGGCGACACAGTATGGGTGGATACTGTGGATAGCAAGAATCATCAGCGGTGTTTGGGTGAAACTCAAAGCCAAGGCAAGCAAGGAAGGAGTGGACGCATGGGTTGTTGTTGGTGAAACAAAGTAAGGTTTGTGGAGAGATTAAGAAGAATGATAGACATTTACTTAGAATGGATGGATGCCTGTATGTATTCATCATAGACAGCATAGGTGGAGACTGTCACGGGATGCACAGTCTTAGTTTTAAGGGAATGTAAAAGAAACCGCGCCAGAGTAGCAAAGCCGATGTGGGGAGGGGCAGGGTGGGGGTAGTAAACAATGTATTACGTGGCCAAATACAGGTAACTTTACTGTAAACATAAAAATAAATAAAGCAAATTTCATTGTGCGCACTGCACCGCCAAATGCGATGCAGTGCGCGCAACGAAATTAGTTTTATTTATTTATATGTTTACTTACCTGTAATTGGCCGTAATCCATAGTTTACTACCCCCACCCTGCCCCTCCCCACGTCACCGCCCGGCAGCACTCCCCGAGTCCCACCACCGACCGCTACTGACCTTATGTCGTCGTCCCATATAAAAGCAATGATCATTGGATCAGATATATAATCTGCCTTTTTGTAGTAGCCAGGGCACTGTGAAAGTGAAATTGACCAATTGCCCTTCATGTAACAGAGAGAGTATGGCCAGTGCCACCCGTAATAGAAAAATACGAGCTTCCCCACCTGCAGACAGTAGTAAATCAAACTAACGTGAGTCTGCGTCATGACTCGTATGTTTGTCTTGGGTGCAAGCATAGATGACCGAGCTGGCATGCCGGCTACAACCAGGTTATGTAATTTCGCTAAACTAGAGATAAGAAGAAGACTGGTGTACTGTGTACTGGAGTCCATAGTGCTAGTATAATGCCTGAAACTCCCACAAATGTTAGAGGCCGAGGAAGTGGGAGGATAGATAGATTATTACCACAAATGTTATGTACTGTGCTTCTTGCTAGTGCTACTGTGCCATTATGTGTTGAATTAATTTTGTGTTACTGTTTTGCTAAGAGTACTGGTTACAACAATATTCTTTTTCTTTCTTGATATAGATAGTACTCCTTCCCAAGAAAAACCATCCCGGAAGGAGTTGGCAGCCAGGGCCCGGCGCCGGAAACTGGAGGCCATCTGTGAGGAGTACCGGCGGCTGGTGGCTCAGGCGGAGGAGGAGGAGGCGGCAGCAGCTGCAGCCTCGTCCGATGCCCCGGGCCCCAGCCAGGCCCCAACTCCAGTGGTACGGCGCCGCGGTCTGGCAGCCGCCCGCTGCCGCAATTCTCTAGCAGCCAGCACTGCTGTCCCCCACCCTGGATGCCACTGCAGGGCATTTCGCTGCAAGATGCTCCTCCGGATGTCACGGCTAGAGGAGCGTGTCAAAATACTGGTGGACAAACACCTAAAAGTCCGCCGAATATAAGAACTATAGGACCCTGTTGCATTGTCCCTTTTTTATTCCTTTTGTTGGTGGGTGGGAATTGGGCGTTGGGGTTTCTGGACATTCTTTGGACTTTTTTCGTTTTGGACATTGGTTGGGGTTAGGGAGAGGGGTGGGTCAGGTGTGGGATAGTTTATTTTTGTTAGGGTAATAAATTATATTTATACTTAAACATACAATGTTAATGTTTTGTGGGGGGTTACTGTTTTACGAATTAACGTCACATGGTTTCCTTGCTGCTGCAGGGCCGCAGCCAGTGTTTGATTTAAATAATCTGCCGATGATGTAACACAAACAGATAGATGCGGTACCCCTCACTGAGTTATTTGTCCTACTAGTACTGTCAGTCTCTCCTCCTAGTCCATTATACCTCCCACCAAACTTATCTTACCTGTGATTGATGATGATTACGTTCGGCACAGCGATGGCTGCATGGTTTCCCAAGAGAATGGAGAAGATGCCATGGTTGTGGTGGTAGTAGTAGAGTAGACACTGGCAGTAGCATTTGCAAAAAAAATAAAAAAGAGACAGTCACTTGCCTGAGAGCGACTGTGGGAGGAGTAGTAGAACGAAGTAAAATACAGTACAGAAGAAGACTGCCAAACAAACAATATTGCATTTGCAACTGCTAAAGTCAAATAAAACATAATGGTGGTGGGGACAGCCTAGTACAAGAAGTTACAAACTGTAGTTGTGTCGAGTGAGTCACTTAACTTAACACAATCGTAATTGGTAACCTTTACTGCTGTGTGGTAGGAGTTTGATGATGAATCCAATCAATGCCGGCAATTAATTATGATGTACTATTAGGTGACGGTCCCTTTGGAAAAAAAATTGGCTTGCACATAGACTGAGCATGGGTGGGCAAGCAGAAGAAGCTCCTCGCCCTGCCTTGAAATTGAATTAGTGTTGCTTTCACCACATCTGCCCCAGCAAGCGTGTGATCAATTGGTGTACATTTTATGTAGTCACATCACACCTCAATATAAATCACAGCCCGGGGGAAGAGGGTTAGGGTTTGATGAATGGATGGGAAGGGGGTTTGGGGAAAGGTTTGAGAAAGAAAAACAGTACGCATGGACAACAAAAGCAAAGCGCAATCTTGGCAGACGACCATGATCTTATCCAAAAAATCTATAAAGGGAGAAAAAGGAAATGCATGCATGATGATGAAGATAACTTGATGGTTAATGAGTAGTACTTACTAACTCCTACTAGACAATTAGACAGTACAGGGCAGCAGTATATTCTATGCAATTTGCCTTGCCTGTAATATGCCCTCAGAGACCCAAATTCCATGTTGTACTGGGCTTACTTTTAAAGATAGCAAAGAAAATTAAAAAATAGTTGTAGGGATCAATTAGCAAACAAACAACAACACACAACACACAGTCGTAATGATTGAAGAGAAAAAAGGATTCCAATTAATTAAAAGATGAATGATGAATGATACTAAAGTTACTGTATTATCCTGGTCAAATTGTGGAGTTGAATCTCGTCCTTCCTCTTGGTCCTATCTTCCATGGACGCTCCGCACATCAATCTTGGGTGCCACTGCCTGCCTGATGCGGATTGGTAAGGTAAGTGTGAGTTGTGTCTCCCAGTATAGCACAGGGTAAAGGCCGGCCTGTAACGTCTAGATGGAAAAACAAAAGGGGTATTGAAAAATCAATGAATAAAAAAAGCATCAATTACGGTGGACTCCAAGAAGAGAAGAGAGAACACTTTCAGACTGAGGCGGCTTGGATATATCGTGTATATTCTGTTTACAGCATTAAGCTACAACAACAACAGGACAGAACAGGCCCACCACAGCACCAGCCCGTGACCCAACCTCCATTTACCTTAATTTTTGACAGAGCCAGACAAAAGGCATATACAGCAACCTAGCATTTTCAAAATTAAGTGACAAAATCAATACGCCGCTGTCAGTCATATGACTACACTCGACTCCACCACTACATGGACATGTAGGTCTGCTGTGTTTACTTTCTTGTTGAATTGTTGTGTTTATGTTTACCTTATGCCACTTCATGAAACGCAGTTATTCCTTCAATCATCTCCGATCCAACTGACTGACTGCGTGCAAAGATAGTATGGTCATCATCATGGTGTGGTACGTGTTGTCCAACTCCAACTCAGTCTGTAGTGACTCCGATTAAGTCCATATTCCATATTAAAAAATTGCAACAGATATTGGCCTGCACCTGCAGTAGTAGGAGTACAATTTGGTTATTAAACAACAAGAAGGGAAACATTGACTGTCACTTGAGTCACTTTCACTTTGTAGATTAACTAGTAGAGTAGAGTTCGACTTCATGCACAACATCAACACAACAAACAACAGCAATCGCTCAGAGTCTGCAAGCATCCAATGCATTCCATCATTACCTGTCTTGCTCTTCTCTTTGGCTGTCAGATCATCAGATGCCTCCCTAGTTCTGACAGGTGTGTGTTTTTTTTGTAACGGGGCAGTGGCCTCATCATTACTCCAGTCCACATTCATTTTGAGTGTTAGTCGCTGTTTCGGTTTTCGTCTTATTCATCTGTGGCACTTTGTCACAGTTTAAGTTGCTTCACATGGTCAGCACAGTGATGATGGGCCGCGGCCTGGGTAGCGCTCATTGCTGGTCAATTGAGTTTGCACAAATGTCAGCAAGTTTCTTCGAAGAGTCTTGTCTTTCTCTGCCAAGTACCTTCTGTCCTGACAGTGAGGAGCTTTGGATGCCTGCCGAGGCTGTAGCCTTCGGACAGTGATGAGTTTACTTTTGGATGCCTGCCCAAGTTCTGACAGTGAAGAGTTGTGGATGCCTGCAGAGGCGGTAGCCTTCGGACACTGATGAGTTTTGGCTCGGAAACAAAACGGAGGATAGCTATAGTCACGTTTCACTTCTTATGGAGGGACTGTTAAAGGCAACATTTCTTGTACTCCAATGTCTGGCTTGATGGAAATGTACTAGGGCGAGACAGGAAGATGAAGCAGGACTCTGAAGAGTGGACAGTTAAATGCACAGACGTGCAACTCCAATAGGGAAATAAAAAGAGAAGACGGTGGTGATGGATTTGTTGTGATTTGATTTGAACCAGAAAGACAGATACACAGACAAATAAAGGAAGGAAGAAAGTAACAATTTGAAAGCCTAGTTGTCAGGGAAGAGGAGCTCGTCCTCAAACTCTGGTGGTTCGGACAGAAGTAGGTCCTGTAACCCACTACTTACGTCATCCAAGTCGCTCTCCTCTTCCTGCTGTGATTCACGTATTTTGTAATCCGGTGGTATAAAGTGCTGATTCATTTTGATCATGGTTAACCTCTCCACGCTTTTGGGCGAGAGACTGGTCCTTTTCAAAGTTACAATGGCACCAGCAGCACTGAAAACACGCTCAGAAGAGACACTTGCGACAGGGGAAGCCAGATACTTTATCACCAGCCTGCTGATCACTGTCCATTGGCTTCTTTTCCCATACCAATACACCAATGGGTTTCGATCCATGAAGACCTCTGTTGGGTCATCCAGATAGGCCTGGACCGTCCGCTCAATGTTCAGGGGTGCTCCGATGTGCTCGGCCTGTTTTGCCTTTGCATCAACACTGGACTTACCATACCCCTGCCGTAGAAAACAATCAGTTGCCGATTGTACTGTGGATGATCCTGTTCTTGCTGTTGTTGATGTTATTGTTGGTGTAGGTGACTGCTGGGAGGCAAACGCACTGCCCTCAGGCTCCGAAGTAGAACTTGACTCTGGATGCCCTGTAGTACTTGTTATGGCCTGGGGTGGGAGGCCTGTAATTAACAGCCGTTCGTTTTCGAAAATAGTGGCTTCCTTAGCTATCAAAGTTTTGTAGTTGGCAACATCCACTTCCGAAAAGGAATTACTGCCTTACTGTTCAGAAATGCTTTGTACCGTGGATCCAAAATTGTGGCACTAATGTAATGTTGTTGTGACACAATGTTATTTTGAATCCTTGTATTTGCAGATAAGCGAGCGGCTAAGGTCTCCGCCAAATGATATGCGTCTTGTTTGTCATCCACACCTGCGTACGTTTCAGACACCTCCTTCAGCTGTTGCTCTAGCATGTGCAACAATGGGATAGCTTGGCCCATAGTACAGTCCTCCCTGCTGACTTCACGTGTGAAGATCTTAAAAGGAAGTAGCATCTCAGTCAGGCATTTAATGAGGTCCCATTGACCCATCTCAACGGTCATGCCTCTCACAGTAGGTTCCCCTAATCTTTGCATGACATAAGCATTGAGTGGTATGTACAGTTCAAACAGACGATCAAGCATGTAATAAGTTGAGTTCCAACGTGTTGGCACCTTCTGGATGAGCGCTTTGACTGTCATTTTATGCTCACGTTGAATGACCCTCAGCTGCTTCCGGGCTTTAAAAGAATGGCTGAAATGTGTGCATATTCTTCTGCAGGTGGCCAGTAAGTTGCTGACTTTGGATTCATTTTTCAAAAGTCTTGAACAACAATGTTAATGCAGTGTGCCAAACATGGGACCCTGAAATAGCCACCATCGCCCATGGCCTTAACTACATTACTGCCATTGTCCGTGGCAACAAAACCAATCTTAAGCCCTCTTGGGCGCAGCCACTCAAAGACCTTGGTGTTAAACTCTTCCAAAATGTTTGCAGCAGTATGAGATTTCTCCATGGCAAACATGGCTACAGTTGCATGTTTGCGAGTGGCATGAAAAATCTCAGCAGCGTCAACACCAGCAGATATCTGTTCTCTAACCCCCGCAAAAGAGATCCAGTGTGCAGTGATGCACATGTAATCTGTGGCTTGGCAACTGGTCCACATGTCTGTTGTCAGGTGGATACTGTGAACAGCACACTGCTTCAAGGCTTTTCCAAGCAATTCCAGCACGTCGTGATGTAGTGCTGGAACAGCAACTCTGGCAAAATAGTAGCGGCTGGGAACATGCCATTTTGGGCAGATGGTTGACACAAATTCCAGAAAACCCACCCCTTCAACAAAAGAAAAAGGAGAAGGTCCAGTGCTAACATTTTAGCCAGCTTCGCATTGTACAAACGTGCTATTGGGTGGTTGCGTACGTACTGCCCCTCCCCCCCAAACATGCTGATAATGGTAGGCTGCATGGTTTTGCTTTCTCTTAGGCTCAACAACGCACTTTTTTTGATTGCGGTACTCCTTGGTGTCTCAGGCTGACTCTTACTCTTGTGCCACTGAGATGTTGCTGAAGATGTGGGCGACGTTAACACTGCACTGCTGGGGTCAGGGACACCTTGTGTACCACTACCAGAGAGAATGTCTCCCTGTCCTTCCTCTTCCACCGTGATCGGATCTTCTACTCCTTTATCCCCACCAACACCAATGGTTGCAGTTTTTATGCCGCGAAGGTGGTCCTCCCAGCTGATCAAGTGGTGTTTTTTCAGATGGGTCATTTGGCCTCCGGTACCATAGTTTGTACCAAGCTTACCACGACTAACAGAGGTATTACAAATGGAGCATATAGCAATGTTCTCCTCCTTTTCGCTAACCGTAAAGAAGTCCCAAACTGGGGAGCTTAACTTTTGCCTCCTGCTGGAGGTGCCACTTCCAATGCCGGATGAACTGGAGGGTGTGTGTTGAATTTGACTCTGTGCTGCTGTACCACTACCTACTTCTACTGAGGTGGTGGTTGTGCTGGATGTAGGTCGCTGCAGGGCCTTTGCTAATGCAAATATGGAAGCTGTAGGTCGTGTTGGTGTTACCTGTGGAGGTATGCGTGCTACATCCCTTGCAGCGATTTTGGATAGGGTAATAATGTTGGTTTCCATCTCCTCGGACTGGCTCATCATCATCATCATCCTGCTGTTCTACATCGACCTCCATAAGTGTAAAGCTTTCTGGAACCTTCCTTTTCCCTAGCTTGTTCTTGGGACGTGGCTCCCTCTCAGACTCAGTTTGTGGCTTCCAAGTGGCATCTAGATCATCAGAAGGGGGGCTTGGCGAAGAACTTGATGGACTACCCCTCCTTTTCCTTGCTGGAGATTTGGAAGACAATGGATCTTCTGAATGAGTGGCTTCTTCTTCTACCTCTGCATGAGGCTCAATTTCCTGAACTGCCCCTACTTCGGGAGGAACAACAACTACTATTGCGGGCGGTGGTTGCGGCTGTTGTTGTTGATCACTTATCTGCTGTGTTTCCTCCTGCGTTGATTGGGTACTACTTTGAGATAGCGATAAGTTTATCTCAGGCTCAGCATCACTGCTTTCCACCATTAGGCTGGCTACCTCTTCCACACTCATGTGCTTGGGCCTGGGTTGGTGGGTTGGGCCCACTGATGCGGAGGTGCTGCCCCCAGCTTGCCCCCCGGACACCGCTGCTGCAGGCGTAATTTCTTTTCCCCCAAAAAAGGTATTGGGCGGCACACCAGACTTAAGTGTCACTTCCTTCTTCTGTTCTTTCTTCTCAATAGCAACTTTCTTGGTACTGGAGGACCTGGTACCTGCTTTCTTTGGGCCCATCTTCTTCAGATGTCAGCAGCACTCAGTTGCAGAGATGTCTGGTCAGGTCACACGTCACGTTGTGTACAACAGCAGGATGTCTGTCTGGCAGTGCAACGGGCAATGATGACACACCTCCTCCTCAGTCTTTGTGCACCTAAAAGCAAAAAAGCCAGAATAACATCAGTCAAACGATAGCACAAATCAAACAAATATAATATAGAACTTAGTGTGTGGTTGCCTCAATTATTAAATTTTAGAAACTCAGTGAACAACAACAGTGTAGCCATTTGTGAGACTTTGACAACAAGGCCAGGGCTTTCCTGGCTATTGTGTAGTGTGTACACTCTGGAAGAATAAGAATAGTAAAGAACAAAAACTAAAATGTAGTGGAGCATGTTTGGCCTAAATTTGTGCATCACGTGGGATGTATGCAGCATCAGGGAGCTGCAGCTGCAATGGGGATGGATTTGGAAGCAGTAAGACAAGAGGAACAATGGAAAGACACGCAGGCCTATGTGGTAAAAACAGCACACTACTAACTACCACCACAAAATGGCCCCCAGCAACATGGTGACTCACAGGCACAAGGCACGGCAAACAATGAACTCAAGCAGGCCTATATATGGCCAGACAAAGGATGCCTGATAAAACACACACAGCTTTAATGCAAAAACTAAAATCCACATGGCTAAAAACAGTTTGGAAAGTTAGACAACCACTACAACAACACATAATTACACACGCAAAAAAGGCATTTATTTAACACACCCAAAAAGTGAAATAGACCCTCCAAAAAAAAACACATTTTGCAATTCAATTCAATGCCATCCATGGCCTAAATGATGTCAAAATTCCACAGACAACACAGAAACAGTTTTTATGCACCCATGATGACTACCTCTGGGCCTACTGGCAGACTAGGCCGCAAGCTTGGAGGCCTATGGCAAAAGCACAGTGGCTGGTCCCACAAAATGGCCGCCACCACATGGCCAGGCCACCCAACAACTTCCTTCCTCGTGAAAAAAATTGTAAAACAAAAGAAAAGTGACTCCTTGCTCACAAAACTACATCTAAATGACAACCTGAGGAGTTTTTTGTGCAAAATGAACTAAATCATCATTTTCGAGAAGGTTTTATGCTGCTCGAGAGATATTCTTCGCCAGATTGTAAATTCTGCGTGTTCGGCATCGCGATCGTCACAAAAAGTCGTAATCGGGCGCGCAAAAACGTATATTGAGCGCGCGAAGAAGATAAAAAGTGTAAGTCCGCGTTGTCGCGCAGTGCGGAGTTGCCCAAAGTCCGCGAGCTGAACGCCCAGGGTTACCTACTGGCTGAAAAGGCCTATTTATTTAACACACACCCAAAAACTGAAATACCACCCCAAAACCCACATTTTGCAATTCAATCCAATGCCATCCATGGCCTAAATGATGTTACAATTCAACAGACAACACAGAAACAGTTTTTATGCACCCATGAGGATGACTACCTCCGGGCCTACTGGCAGACTAGGCCGCAAGCTTGGAGGCCTATGGCAAAAGCACAGTGGCTGGTCCCACAAAATGGCCGCCACCACATGGCCAGGCCACCCACAACAACAAGAAAAGGAACACAAGACAGACAATGCAGGCCTATGGCAAAAGCACAATGCCTGGCTTTACAAAATGGCCGCCACCCACATGGCCAGGCCACCCACAATAACAAGAAAGTGAAGACAAAGGACAGGACCAGGAAGTTGGAGACTCTGGGCAACTTCCTTCCTCTTGGAAAAAAATTGTAAAACAAAAAAAAAGTGACTCTTTGCTCACCAAACTACATCTAAATGACAACCTGAGGAGTTTTTTGTGCAAAATGAACTAAATCATCATTTTCGAGAAGGTTTTATGCTGCTCGACAGATATTCTTCGCCAGATTGTAAATTCTGTGTGTTCGGCATCGCGATCGGGGCGCGCGAAAACGTATATTGAGCGCGCGAAGAAGATAAAAAGTGTAAGTCCGCGTTGTCGCGCAGTGCGGAGTTGCCCAAAGTCCGCGAGCTGAACGCCCAGGGTTACCTACTGGCTGAAAAGGCCTATTTATTTAACACACACCCAAAAACTGAAATACCACCCCAAAACCCACATTTTGCAATTCAATCCAATGCCATCCATGACCTAAATGATGTTACAATTCAACAGACAGCACAGAAACAGTTTTTATGCACCCATGAGGATGACTACCTCTGGGCCTTCTGGCAGACTAGGCCGCAAGCTTGGAGGCCTATGGCAAAAGCACAGTGGCTGGTCCCACAAAATGGCCGCCACCACATGGCCAGGCCACCCACAAGTTCACAACAAACATAAGCCAAGGGGAACAAAGAAAAGACATGCAGGAGTATATGGAAAAAGCAGCACACTACTAAACTACCACCACAAAATGGCCCCCAGCCACGTGGTCACTCACAGTCACAACAGGCCATGGAAAACAATGAACTCAAGCAGGCCTATAATAATATGACCAGACAAAGGAGGCCTGCTAAACAACACAGCTTTAATACAAAAATGCAAAAACGAAAATCCACAGGGCTACGAAAGGTTGGAAAGTTACACAACAAGCACACACACACACATCCAACAAAGGTATATATTACACCCAAAAAGTGAAATACACCCCAAAAACCACATTTACCAATTCAATCCAATGCCATCCATGCATGCCCTACATGATGTTTAAATTCAACAGACACCACAGAAACATGCACCCATGGGTACCTCTGGCTCTGGGCCTACTGGCTGAAATCCCAATCAAAGAAAAACAACTAAGCCCATACCGAAACTACAGGCCACAACAATAAATTTTAAAAACTATGGAAATCCCAAAAAAATGTAGGTACAAACAAGCCCCAATCAAACAAACAAGTACACCAATTCTCCAACTTACTTGTAAAATCTCAAATCCAAAAGTCCTCAAATCCAATCCAATGATATGATGCAGCAGACAGACACAAAAAGTGATCCTTCCAAATCCAAATGAAAGTGAACAGCACATGGACAAAGCACTGGGAGGAGCCTGCTGGACAGGAACAGGAAGTTTGAGAATCAGGGGCACTTCCTTCCTCTTGGAAAAAAAAGTAAAAAAAGAAAAAGGACTCCTTGCACAAAAAACTACAGCCAAATCACAATCTGAGGAGTTTTTGGGAGCAAAATCATCAGTTTCAAGAAGGTTTTATGATGCCCGAGAGATATTCTTCGCCAGATTGTAGTTTCTTCGTGTTCGGGATCGCGATCTTACCAACACTGCCGCCGGAAGTCAGATCGCGCGTCATAATGACGTGTTCGCGTTCGCACACTCTCGCGGGATCGTGCGGCCGGATTCCAAATCTCGTGGCGCCCGCGAACGGATAGGAAGTCGCGTCGGCGAACGCAGAATCACGGTAGGTCGTTACCGCGCGCGCGAGAACGTATATTGAGCGCGCGAAGAAGAAAAACAGCTACGCTACGCCGCAAATTGCGTAGTGCACGGTAACTTTGCGCTCTACGCGAATCGCGAAGTTACCGAAACTACGCACACTCCGCGAGCGTAGCGTAGTTCACCGCCCAGGGTTATTATATTATCCTTTCTGCTATTTATTAATTACTATGGTCTCTTTCACAGATGATGTATTTTCAATATTGTTTTAACCTGTAATATATACTTATTGCTATTTTGGTGTGTCCCATTGTTCCCCACCCTCCGTTATTATGGAATGTGCCTGTTTGGAATGTTTAGTCTGTGACACTTATTCTTATTCAGCTGAGGCGACTGGAGGTTGTGACTGGAATTAAAGTTATTCCTACAATCACTGCGTGTTAAGAATTCTTTGCAGAGTTGATTTTAACACTGACGACGATTTGTGTCACGAACTCCACCAGCTGTGCAGGGGGCAGCGTCACAATCTCACCCCTGTTGGATTGTCACACGTATGGAAGGCACTGCCTATTACTGTTCGGTGAAAACATAAGTCCTTGCATAAGGTGAAGTGTGTGGTGTTACATGGATAGAAATTAAGTCCTTGCACGAGGTGAAGATACAAATTTTAAGCTGTACTGTTTGGTGTCATTTTGCCGGGATGTCCATGCGATGTGAAGCATAAAATTATATCTAAATTCTTTATATTTGGATGTTACTAGCACATGCTTGTACTGTATTGGGCAATTGATCATCGCCTTATGTCTGCATTTGATGTGTGTTGCCCAGTGATAATGCACACACAGAATATCAAGGAAGTTTCTATGTGAGCTGTTTATCTCTACCTAAGATATTAAATTCTTCGAAGCGTGGTGGATGGTACTTCGTTTTCACATGTACGCTGTGGTGGTGTGATCGGACAAGGAAGGCTTACTGTTCAATCTGTGAGGAATCTCACTGTGACACTGTTCACTCTGCGAGGAATCTCACCATGACTGTTTCCTGATCTTGGCGTAAGAGCACATCGGCTAGGCGGGTCATTTATCGTTGCGGCATTGTGAAAGGCTGGCTGAATGACTATTGAGGCGGTCGCTAGCAGCAGTGTTAATTAACTATTTCTGATCCACATTGACTGTTATTTTCTGTCCATCTCGTCAACAAGTGCTTTTATTCGGTGAAATGTGTGGAATTAGATACTCTGGTCCGCATTAGCTGTTTTTCTGCCCATCGCGTCAACAAGTACCTTATTCAACTGTTTTTTTTAAATTGTTTCCTCAGTAATTATCATTAGTACAGTTTTAATTATTTACTTTAAAGTAATGCAAATTTAGAGGAGTATTTGCAGTTTATGAGTCATATATTGATTTTTGTGTGATTAGAGGTGCAAAAAGAGTTCATAATTAGCTATGGGTCAGCAAATATGTCACAGCCACCACCCTTCCTGGATGAAGAAGGGGAGCCATATTTAATCACAATTGGAGGAGAAACATTTTCCTCCGTAAGGAAACAACATATTCTGCTTCAAAATTTAGGGGTACAATGTAGAAGAGTGTATGAGACTTTAGCAGAACCCTCCTCTGAGAGCAAAGATTAAGGGGGGCATGATGTATTTTTAGTGACATTGCCTAAATTACAAAATCATTTTGGGAAAAGGACAAATCTTGTATTGGGAAGGCACAATGTTTTTTTTTTTATAGAATTCGAGGTAAAGAAGAAAAAGTGAGTAGTTATATAGCTTGTTTGAGAGGTTTACCAAATTTGTGCAAATTTGGTCCATTAAGTGATTCTCTTATAAGAGATCAATTGGTGAGATGCACCAACAATCCCTGGGTGCACGAGAAATTATTAGCTCATAATCCGGAGTTAAAGGAAGCTATTGAATTGGCAAAAAGTATTGAACATACAGCTGAATGTATTAAGGAAATGAAAACAAGCAGTCTATCAGAAACAGGACATATAGTAAAGAGTATAGAAGAAAATGATAAAGAGTTTAAGACACACCAGAAGAACTCAGGTGTCATCCAAAGGAAAATTAATGACGGGGTTAAAGAAAAAGAAAGAAGTAAATGTTATCGTTGTCATAATTTTAACCATTTAGCTAATAGTCCATTTTGTCCTGCAAGATCAGTTGTGTGTAGGAAGTGCAACAAGAGAGGACATTTTGCATGCACGTGCAAAAGTGGGGAGAAAGATACTAGACTAGTTCATGTGATTGAGGATGTTGAAAGCAGTAAAAACAGTGGAAATACTAGCAAGTTTATTTTTCAGGTTTCTTCTGCTTTGGATGCTACCAGTTTGGATTATCCTACATGTGAAATATTATTTAATGGAGAGTCGGAAACTGTGTTTGCTGATTTGTGTTCGCCTTACACTATTATCAATAGTAGGACTTTTGATGAAAAGTTAGCCAGTAAAGGGTACAAACTTACTAGTGTGGATGCCAATCCATGAGGATACAATCAAGATCCAATGCCGTTAATTGGTATGATTGACGTGTGTATTGCTTTTACAGGTCGTTCTACTCGAGGAAAAGTAAATGTTGCAGAGAGGAGATCCTACTTGCTGGGATGGAGACACCAGAAGGACTTGGGCATTAAGTAGATCCCAATAATAGTGAACAAGATATGTTAATTTGCCAAACGGAGTTGAAGGCTAGAGTTGTAAGGAATTTCCGGAGGTGTTTGCAGAAAATATTGGTCATCTAAAGGATTTCCAACCTAAGATTATTTTAAAAGAAATTGGTGTACCAGTGGTTCATAAGTTTCATCCTATACCCAATCTTATGCATGAGCCGTTGAAAGAAAAGATAAATAGATTAATTGATCAGGGCATTATAGCACCTATTGAGAGTTTGCTTTGGTTAGCTCCCATTGTGGTTGCCCAGAAGTCAGGAGGTGGGGGGATAAGGTTGTGGGTGGATTTAAGGGATCTAAACCGCAATATTTGGGTTGATCAGTTCCCCATGCCTAAGATAAATCATATGATTAGTATGATAGGTGATGCATGATATTTTAGCGTCATTGATTTATCTTCCGCATATCATCAAATTGAGCTTCACCCAGACTCGAAGTCCCTCTTGGCACTTTCAGGTTTAGCAAAATGCCTTTTGGATTGGCGTTTGTGGCTGCCGTATTTCAGAGGGTGATGCATCAGTTGCTTAAGGACACAAAAAATGTGATGTGCTTCCAAGATGATCTGTTAATCTATGGTGATTCTGTGCACAATCATAATTCCTCTCTCAAAATTGTGCTTGCCATTCTTAAGAATGTGGGTCTTACTGTCAAATTAGACAAGTGTAAATTTTGTGTTGATTCTTTAGATTATTTAGGTCCTCATGTATCTAAGGATGGAACAACACCTAAATTGGATTTTATTGCTGCAGTTAAAAATGCCCCTGCTCCCACTTCCAAAGATGAACTTAAATCCTTTTTGGGTCTGGTGGAATATATGTCCAAATTTGTAAATCATTTTGCGGCATACTCTACTCCATTAAGGCACATTAAAGAAAGGAACCCGTTTTGTATGTGAGGATACTTGTGAGAGTGCATTTAAAGATATTAAGCAGGCTATTGTGAAAGCGCCTACTCTGGGAAATTCTGATTCCACATGGAAAAACAATTTTATATACTGACGCTAGCAGCACAGGGTTAGGTGTATCTCTGGTTCAAATTGTGGAGGGCAGTGACAGAGTAGTAGCGTTCGCTTCAAGGGTGTTGAAGGACGCTGAGATTAATTACTCAACGATTGAAAGGGAAGCTCTTGGGTGTTTTTGGGCCATCACACATTTAAAAATGTTCTTGTGGGAGTTACCAGTTACGGTTAAAACAGACCACAAACCGCTAACATAAATTGTTTCCACCAAAGGAAGAGAACATTCCACTCCCCGTATTGCCAAGTGGATTTTAGGTCTAGAAAGATATCATTTTAAGATTGATTTCGGCCAAGGAAACAAACACTGGGTAGCGGATTGCCTCTCTTGGTTGCCGTGTATGGGGCATGGGGAGAAAAATTATATGTGTGATGAAGAACCTGTGTTGCTTGTAACTCAGCCAGGAATATCTAAAAAGGAATGGATTGATTGTTCCAGTAACGATCCTGTGATCATTGCGTTAAAGGAGAAAATTGTTCAGGGTTGGCCTCTTAAATCTAGTAGTCTTCCTGAGGTCTTGCAAGGATACTGGGAAGTAAGACATGAATTGTAGTTGCAAAATGACATGGTTATGAGAGGAGAAAAAATTATTCCCCCTGGCAAAATGTGGGAAAGGATTGTTGATTTGGTGCATGAAGGCCACCTAGGGCGCAGCGTTACTAAATCCAAAGTGCGTGCAGTGTAGTGCTTCCCTGGTATGGATGGACTGGCTGAGAGTAAAGTAAAAGCATGTGTTACATGTTCATTGAGTGATAAAAGCAAGTGTGTAAGGAAAGCTCCTCTGCCTCCAGTGAGTGTGCCATCAAAACCTTGGGATAAACTTGGTCTGGACATAATAGGTCCTCTCAAATGTTCCTCATGGTCTGGAAAATGTATGATTGTACTAGTGGTTTACTGTTCACTCTGGATAGTGGTAAAAGTGGTCAACCGTATCACTATTCAGGATATGATTAATTTCTTTCTGATATGTTTTGGGTAGAGGGTATTCCTGGCACCATCATTACAGATAATGGTGTTCAATTTGCTTCTGACAAAATGAAGGAGTTTTGGAAAAGTTGTCCATTGTTCACCTAAAAACAGCTTTGTATTGCCTGAAAGCCAATGGCCGCGTAGAGAGACTGAATTTGATGTTAAAAGAATGTATTCAAGCTGCACAAATATCTGGAATGCTTCTTGACGTTGCTATCAAGAAACTTATATGGTCTTATCATATGGCACCAAATTCAGTCACAGGAATTGCGCCTTTTACCATGCTCAAAGGTAGAGGGCCTGGTACTAAATTGTTCCCCAATTGGATGGGTGGTGGGGAACGAGGTGGGTTCATCATGATGAAGTAAGTGATCGTATAAAAAACCATCAGATGGACTACAAAGAAAGATATGATAGAAAGCATGGAGTGGATGCTGGAAGATGGAAAGTGTGGGACTGGGTGATGGTCAATTTACCAGTTAGTTTAGCCAATGGTAAAAACACTATTTTTTCTAACCCTATCAAGATAAGAAAAATCAGTACCAATGTGATGACGTTGCAGGATGGAAGAATATGGAGTATGGACAGAATTGCAAAGTGTAAGGAAGTTACTTGTGAAGAAAACTGTTGCATGGAGGTCAATTATTCAGGTGGTAATGAGCAAGTTTCTAGGACCCAAAATGTCCGTCACCGCTACCCTTCGGTGCGGCTCAAGGATTTTGTTTCCCATTAAAATTTTATGGGATGGAGATGTGTTGTATTTATATTATCCTTTCTGCTATTTATTAATTACTGTGGTCTCTTTCACACATGATGTATTTTCAATATTGTTTTAACCTGTAATATATTTATTGTTATTTTGGTTTGTCCCGTTTTTCCCCACCCTCAGTTATTATGGAATGTGCCTGTTTGGAATGTTTGGTCTGTGACAGTTATTCTTAGTCAGCTGAGGTGACTGGAGGTTGTGACTGGAATTAAAGTTATTCCTACGATCACTGCGTGTTAAGAATTCTTTGTGGAGTTGATTTTAACAGTTCTTTAGATGTTTCTTCTTTTCTTTGCATTTTTCTCCCTCATTCTTTTCTGCAACTAATACAGGATATATTCGTACTCCCTCTGCAATATCTCTTCTCCACATTTTTGATTGTGAATCCCACTTAGCCTCTTTGTACTTATTTAAAGTATTTTTATATCGTCCTTGATATTTCTCCTTTTCTTTCTGATGGGCTTGGAACTGCATAGGTCTTGGTGATGGCTTTATATCATTATCTGTCTCCTTACATTTCCAAGAATTCGTACATTAAAGGTACCATATTGAGGGAAAGCTAAAGGTCCATCTTTTTCAGTGTATTTCATCCAATTTTCTAACCATGTAAATGTATGATATCCTTTCTCTAACGACATGTACAATGCAGTTGTGCGTTCAGGTGCTACTCGTACTCCTTCTCTAGTGGGTACAGGCACATCTCCATGTATTAATGTTTTTAAATCCTTTAGGATTTTCATGTTTTCTATCAAATTATTCTAATGTCATTTACAATTATTCCACTCGTATTTTGAGAGAAATACACTTCCTTATTATCGTCCTAGCTTCCAATCACTGCACAGCTTTCCCCGACACCTTCAACCAATCCCAGCGTGGCTCTACACCAACCATCCTATCACAGCACAGCACTTTATGGCGTCAGACAATCTCCTTACAATCCAGCTTTTTTTTCAATTCCGATGTTAAGCAATCTACTAAACACAGATAAATTCTTGCCTTCTCCACTAAAAGAAATTATAGATCTCCATACAAATAAGAATTATTCATCCAACCTAAGCAAAATCTCGACCATCACGACTTCACCTGAAAAAATCCTTACGATTAATCTCTGTGCATTTGAGAGAAACGATTTTAAACTTTTCACACTCTCACAAAGTTCCCTTCTCTGGTGGTACTGCCAATGACG
Organism: Calotriton arnoldi; assembly: GCA_963921515.1. Taxonomy (NCBI): domain Eukaryota; kingdom Metazoa; phylum Chordata; class Amphibia; order Caudata; family Salamandridae; genus Calotriton; species Calotriton arnoldi. The sequence continues at coordinate 94,801 of CAWUFW010014500.1, read as the reverse complement.
TCTCACGTACAGCACCTTCGAAACAGCAGAAAAACTTACTCCGCATATGCCACACTGAGACCACCCTTAGGTGTATATCCCGGGATCTTAGGCCACTTCGGACCTGATAACAACATCAATACAACAACTCTATCCTACATTAAACACTAAAACACTCCTTTCATTAATTATCATTAGTAACACATGTAAACACAATATTTCACAACCCTATTAATACTCACACCACTTGTCTCGTCGTCTTGTCATCTTCAGAACTGGCATTTGGTCAAGGGATCATTGAACTTGGGATTTGGGCAAATTTGTGGTAACCTCATTACACATCCCCCTTATCTCCCAGTTTGTCAAACAGTAAACCATCTGACACGCTACCAGAAAAACCTTTATAGCGTAATCGTGTTGGGCCTCATAATTACTCTAGTTAATCCAGTGAATTTTATCTCAGAATAACCTCAGCTACCACATCAATCCTATTAGGTCCTCCAAAGGATCTTGTTCTGTGCTGAAAGGGAACAGAATACTCAGGAAATGAACAATTATCATATGAGGACCTGGAATAGGATAATTGTTAGTATTTAAAAAAAAAGTCAAAGTAAGCTCCCAAGTAATTTCTACCACCCAACTAGTTGATCATAGATCAGCTTAATTTAGGCCCAATAAATAATGAAGCAGAATCAGCAGAGTATTTGATCTCAATTGGTTGTTTGATCTAATTTCAAATGATTAGCATACAATCTAGTTTTAAATTGAACAGATTTAAAAGGCATTTAACAAGCTGTGAAAGCCAATTTTTAACCGAGGGAGATTTTGTCCTAAGAAAGTAAATATTATAGGAAAATCAGTTGTCTCTCAATACAAACCCTATCACTGAAAGTTCAGTAAATGTCCGAATGACCAGTTCCAGTTCATGGATAGGATTGTCTGTCCCTGTCCGTACTGCAGCGTCAATGCCACAGTGGTCTCTCAGAAACCTTCCAGGTGGAAAGATTCCACTATGCATGCATACCAGCCGGCAGCAAACATAGTATTTCATCACAGTTCGTATTGTATCTGGAAGTCCAAATCGTCAGTCTCTGTACAGCAAGACGGCTAGAGGGGAGATGGACAAGATAGGAAGCGCCCCTGATCAGAATTTAGGCAATTATACTCCATCGATATCTGGTTTACATCCCTTGCCATCACCAAATTTGAAGGCCATTCTGTCCCATTGGTCAGCTTCAGTAGGATGTGATGATGTAGTAGGTAAAAGTATACAAATCCGGAAGAATTAAGTATTTCATTCATTTTCATTTTCCTTAGGACCACTGTACTTTAGTCATATGATTGGTTGTGAGATTTCGGAAATAGGCGAGTTCATGTTCTCATCCTTTGTCAGTCTTCTCACAAGCATGTGCTCTAGGAAGTAACAATTTTGTTGCAAGTCTATTCAAGTAAGCTACAAACATGAAAAGAATCATTGAGTGTTGACTCACAAGTAGAAACTGTACGAAAGGTTCCCATAGGCTTCAGACTATTCAGTTCATAAGTTCATACTAGGAAAGAAAAGCAAGTTTTGAGTCCTTCTTGAAACACAGCTTGTGCGCTACGAATTTGGGCTAAAATATGAATCTTACATTATTCAAACAGTGCATTAGTTCTTCAATTAGACAGATTAATGATTTGTAAGTATAAGGTACCACTAAAAAAAATCTTTTAACACTTCATTATTATTTTGCATATATTTTGCAAGTCTCGTGCATGTTATAGGTTAATACATCATTCAGGATTTGAAAAGCACATTTAAAATAGACCTTTACATAGCACAAATGATAACATCTCTTGTACTGAGCTATTTCTCTCATCAATGGCAGTGCTCACATTAAACATTCTCGTGTGATTAACCGTTTTTCTAACACATAAACAGTTTTATTCTTATATAGAAATTTCTATGTTATCATTTGTTTACTACGTTCTATGCATAAAGAAAACATATATCATTATATTTGTTAAACTTTACATTAGCTTATTGGCGGTTAAGTGTCATCAGAAACCTATGTCTAACATTCTGCATGCTTTTACGATGCAGTATCTAAATCAAGCTTCGTTTGTGTGTTTTCTTTAAACTCGATAACCTAGCACACATTTGTCATTATCGTAAAATAATGTCACAAATCATTTTTACATGGTGAAATTGTAGAGATAGATGAAACATAACGTCTATGCTCTATCAAGGTCAAGCCCTCCCGTCGCCATGGTCATGTGTCTGCTTTGAAGTCCATTCAGTCATAATGTATTTCAAGGATTTCCCAAATGCGTGAAAAGTTATCAATTTTATATAACAACATTGTGTCCAGATGTTTTGTTATTTAATGGGAAAAGAGTAATATTGTTGTTAGCATTAAATGTTTTTGGGAATATACCATGCTCCAAATAACACAATAACGTCTCTCAATCTGTATGATATAGTTATCATCTCTGCAGTATAGTTGTCAACTTGCAATTGCCATTGGAACCTCATTGAATTCCCTTTTCGAATCACTTGTCACATGTATGGTTTCACCAAATTCAGCAAAGTGACACATGTGGCCTTGTGATTATGGTTTCTGAATGTCACAAGGTGTTTCAAAGATAAATGAAAAGTCAGTAGCTTTCATATTGCAAAAAAATCAAAAACAATTTAATAATGGAAAAAGAGTGTTCTTGCAGTCACCTACAAAGCCTCATTGAATTGCATTTTCAGATCGTATGTCAAAGGTATATTTTCAGACAACTCAATAGTGTGTCACTTGTCACCTGCTGGTTAAGGGCTCTGACTCTCAGCTAAAGGTTGTGGATATCACTTTTGCTGCCATCATGGTTATGTGTCTGCTTGGAATTCTGTTCAACCACAAGCAGTTCTAAGGATCTCTTTAATAGTGGAATAATAGGGAAAAATCAATAGCTCTATCATTGCATAAACGTAACCAAATTTTTTGGTAATGGGAGAAGAGTGAGCTTCCAGTCACTCATAATTCCTCACTAAATTATTCCATTTTCCAGAAGGACACCATTTGCCACGGATTGTGTGATTTTGTGTTTTGTACACAAAAAATCAGTGTATCAGCACTTTAGTAAAAATCTCCAGATTTTTACAAACATCTGCAAACATTCTTTTTTAAAATGAGGCACACCATCCTTTATTTGCTCGGCACTGCTACTGTGCCAATAAGGGATGGTGAGCAGCAGAGATGTTTATTGTATCACTTGCAATAATGTACAGGACTCTCTCCTTTACAAGCAGAATGCCCCAGCCCCCACATTTCAAGAGGAGACTAGGAAGTTACTGCCAGAGACTAGGATTGGCAGGTATGTGCAAAAACCAGTCCAGAATCATTTACCACCATGCAATGTACTGTGCCCCCTTCCCACACAGCAACCATCTTCCTGTGGTATCTATTGCACACTGTTGACCTCTCCCCCCCCCATTGCCCTAAGTCATCTTTGAGCCCTCCTCCCTCCATATCCAGTGTCTACCCTCCCCTGCTGACCTTTTTCTTCTGTGCTCCCCTCTCCACAGCTCCTCTGGATCCCCCACCTCCTGTGCCTCCTCTGCGTGTCTTCACTTGCCTCCCACCCCTGCTGCCTTATAACTTCCCTGTCCTCATTACTCTTCTGCCCTCCTGCCCTATGTCTCCTGTGCCCACCTCCTCATCCAGAGACTCGTGTGCCCACCCTCTGTTTCTCCAGTGCCCCGTCAACACCTGCTTCCAAGTGCATTGCTCTGCTTACTGCAAAAATCATGCAATTTTTGCTTTTTTACCACAAAATCGGCAATGCGTAGGCCACAAAATCTGCAATGCGTAGGCCACAAAATCCTTGAGCGCATGTTTTTTAGGTGGTATGTCATAACAATTTCATAGCAATGTGTTTTTTGGCCAACTCAATAGACAGTAACTCAACAGACAACCACATGACTGTCGGTCTGAAAGATTCACGTCCCACTGAAAGAGTCAATTTCACCCCCTACAGTGAGTATGAAATGGGCATGTATGCCTATCTCTATAGTTTGTGCATATCTGTGTGCCACATCTTTCCAAGTGCCTTTAAAATTCAACCGGTTGTCATTGATAATTTTAACATTTACTATTTACCACACGTCACCCAAAATCATTGTATACATTGCACAACTTTCTGTAAAGTTGTGTTTAATTTCAATCATATTTTGACAAAGGCTCTCAGTCAGTGGAATTCCATTTACCTATTATAAGTACGTTTTATTTTTTGCTTTTTCTGCACTGCAAATTTGACCTTCAGTAGAGATAAAGGTCTGTATTTTTACATCTGTCTCTTAGCACTTCTTTAAAATGGACACATATGATGATGCAAGAATTTAAATATCATAATACACGTCATATTTACTGATTGAAGACACAAAAAGCTGAAAGTGCTCTTTGCACACGTTAGACACAGTGATACATGAAACTGACACAAGTGTAGTAGAAGCACTGTGCTTTAAAACATGAGATGGAGAAAACACACATATAAAGTAATACTAATACATATAAATGAAGTTCTAATAAATTTCTTATATACATGTTGCTTATTAATGTTTACTGATGAAATTATGCTGCAGCCTTTTGTTTTTAATTCTTTCTGTCATAATGCACCATCTAGAAAATTAGGTGCAAAAATGTGTAGAGACCAGGTAAGAGCTTGAAACTTTGCATAATAATACTAGAGTTTCTATAGTTTATGAAAAGAAGAAAATTAATTTTGTGATGGGAATTTAAAAAATGATACATTTATATGAATTTTTAGAAAAATTGTATTAGTAGGGTATTTCTAACGTTAGCTATTTTTAAGTAATAATGTTTGGTGAAAATTCTATATATCCTCCATTTGAATTGGGTCAATTACATTATATTTGATGTTTTAAATTTATTTTATTTAAAATGTGTAACACCAACTTACAGGCTCTTTCAAAAATACTTTTAGCTAATGCTGACCTTTCCCCTGACTTAATACTATACCCCATTTACAACTAGTGAAATGTTTCTTTATTTGTCCTGTACATGTACCAATCTCGACATTCCGGAATGTTCCTTCTACGTTCACAGTGAAATATTACTGTGGGACCAGGGCTTCAGCTATTTGCTACAGATGATTACTCTGTATCTCCTTACACCAATGTTAGGCCTACGTGGACTTCCAAATCTCTTGTTTCTCATGACCAGCACGGGAAAGCATCTCACTGTTGCAAGTGTCTTAGGTGACATTATGTGAATCTGAACATACGATGGTCTTTCAATGGTGGTGTGATGCTACAATACTGAGACATTTTAGAGACTTTATAAAAGAACAAACCCCGAAGGAGGGGCAAAGCCATACTTTTTCTTTTTCCCTTGCGAGAGTATGCTATCCTGATTGATTTGTTAGAACTATCTTTTTGCTTGGACTGCTTTGATGAGGCTACAGTTGGTAGCTGATGGACTGAAACCTTCTTTGCCGAACCATTCCAAATTTCCTTTTCTTTTTAATTTTCCTTGTTCTATGCTAATGGACTCGCCCTTAAATGAACTTTAAATTTGAACCCTTCCCCCCTCTTTGCAGAATTTTAGCTGTTCGACTGCCAACTGTCCTTCTGCCTTAATGGTGGTGGGACTTTGTAAATCTGTAAACTGATTTAAAAAATCATCTGATAGAGCCTGCCTAAATGTTTGGCGCTTTTATACGAGCTTTGATATTCTTAGTTGAAATTCTCAAAGTACTGCTTACTGCAATTAATTTTGAATCTTTAATACAATAACCAAATTAATCTAATACCTATCTGAGTCTATTATTGAGTCATGTTGGGTCTTCCATTTAAATTGTGCTGTTTACTAAAGATTGAATGTGTTGTAGAGAAAAACAACAAGCTCTGTCATAACATCAGGTATTACTTCTCTTGTTTTGCTTTGCTGTTGCCGAGCTTCTGGTGTGCGTAATCCTAACACGACTTAACTTCTTCAGTAGGTTGTGTCTTCCTGTTGCTATGCTTTATTTCTATATTATGGTTTTAAGAGTGGTCTATCTAAATCTGGTCTCGAATTTGTGAGTTAGCTGTCAATTAATGATCTTCATTGGACAGCTAATGAGGGGTTTGGCCACCCTCATTTCCACCCCTTCATTCAGCAGAGAAAGATTCGTAAGAGGATCATTGCCTCTGTGGTAAAGGGAAATGCTGTAGTTTCTCTGATCGTAAAGGGCCCAGTATGGTTGGAGCAGTAAGGATAGTAAGGGGATAATAATAACATTTTACCTCACTTCCGCTGCAAAACCTTCAACCACATCAGTGGTGTAATCAAAATGATGGGAACCCCTTGCACAATATAGAGAGGGGCGCCTGACACTCACATATCTTACAGATACTTATAGGCCTGGGAAAAGAATGGGGGCCCCCTGCACTGCAGGAGCCTACTTTACGCCCCTGACCCACATGCATTCCTCTCAGGCCAAATGAGTGTACCGTAATGACAGAAGGCATATTGGTGTTGCATAGGTCCGTAAATCTGATTAAAAATGCACCTTTAAATTGAGCTCTTGATATGTGAATGGTATTGTCGAACATACAGTACTCCACACCCTTGACAAGGCCAATAAGCATTCCAATTGACACCAGTTTCCTGGTCACTCTTAAGGAGTTCAAGGTTGGAGACATACTACAACTACAATCATGAGGCATTTAAGGTGTTCACCCACCCGTAATTTACACAGATTGTCCGTAAATTAACTCTAATGTTCGTTGTCCTTGATGAAGGTTTCAATGGACTGCATTTGACTGTAATTTTATCATTTGTGCTAAAATACAAATGTAAATCAAACAGCTGTGATGCCTCAGTTTAACAGGGACAGAGTCTCCTGTGCTATGATCCTGAGGGAGGGGCAGACAGCCAAACAAGAATCAAGCCTTCTTGCTAGGGTGCCTGTTGCCTGTAATAAATGTAAAAGTGTGCAATTGGCTAATCTGCAAATGTAAAGGCTGCTTGGAAGTGGTTTTGGCTTTAATTGATGGAGTCACTTGAAGCTTCCTGATGACAAAGATTTATTCTTGTTAAGAGGCACTGTAAGGGTGTTGCTAGCAGAGGTGTAGAGGCATGCTTTTAATGGACAGTTATAAAACTTTTTGCACTAGGTACAATCTGCATATCACTAAAATCTACACTTTGAAAACACTTTTTGGCCTTTAACCAATTTTGTTTTCCCCATTTTATGGTAGACTTTTTTATACTGTGTGTAATGCACATCTAAAATAATGACCAGGGTCACAGGAATTATGCTGCAGGGGATGGCAAAATTATGTGGAATGGTTGACTAAGCTATGCGGCACAAAAGGCAAATTATGTAGCCTAATGCGGCACATTTTGTGATAGTATTACTTTATTATTATGTCATTTTTACACTTGTTAGCACTGTCTGGACATAGTTGGCACCTCATTAACAGCAGTTTAACTCTCGCATTTAGCAAAAGTAACAGACATTTGACCAATCACCCTTTGCAAAGGGTCTTCCATTGTGCTGTAACACGTGTTGCTATGTTTTTAAAAACTTTTGAACAGTTTGAGCTAGAAACAATTTTTTTAATTAAAATCTGCAGATTATGCAGCAGATAATGGATTATGTTGCAAATGTGGCAAATCCATAAATATGCGAAAAACTTTTAGTGGGCATGATGATGGCTTACACATTTGCAGTGCTTTCTGTGATGAGCATGGATCGCCTAGAACTAAAGATACACAAGTTACTATTCTGTGCTATACCAAGCAGGATTCAATTCTATGTGCCTCTGGTTGAACACACATACATCTGCAGTGAACACATTAACCAACAGACGTTTCGTAACATAAAATAGTGCATTTCCCACTTATAAACTTAACTTAAATTTATTTTTCATTTAGGATGTGTGTTATTTGGAATGCGGTTACCTTATGGTGAAAGATCAACAAAATAGTCACAGAACATTTTGTTCTTTTAAGTCACACCTTTGATTCGGCCTCCACACTCACTGACCCCATTTCCATTGCACTCAGGATCACAGTATCAATACTTTTTCCAACGCACTTCACCCACTGCATAGAATAGCTATGCAAAGTCTGAGAAATCCAGTGATAGTACCATTAGGTGTACTGCAGTCCCTCACCGTCACCATGTATCTTTTTTTTAGATATTGTGTCAAATTAATCTGTATCTAGTTAACATAGTGTATTGTTCATCTGACAGAACTGTACAAAAACACTGTCCTCTGGTGTTAAAGGGGAATGATAAAAAGAAATTAATTTAGTCAATGGTTTAATTTTCCATTAGTGTGACAAGGAAACCTGGCTTCAAATTCCAATTTACCAGAATGACTAAATTGTGGGATCTAAGTCAAATCAAGGTACTTAATCTTTCTAATTTACTTGATAGTGACATTTGAGAGCACTTTCAAGTATTTTTGCTCAAGATGGACCCTGTAGAAAAACCACACTTGCATATGCTTTAATGGCCTGTAATATTCCACCATCAATAAAAAATAATACTGGGCATGATAGTCACACCGTCATCTCCTACGCCAATGACAGCCAACTCATCCTCTCCCTGACAGACAAGTCAAACACCACCAGAACCAACTTCACCAATTGCATGACCATGGTAGCAGTTTGGATAAGAACCAACTGCCCGAAACTCAACTTGACAAGACGAAAGTACTGGTCTTTGGCAACAAGACCTCCCCATGGAGTTCTACCTGGTGGCTGTCGGAGCTAGAACCAACACCCAAAGACTGCACAAGAAATCTAGGGATCATCCTAGATGACAAGCTCAACATGCCGGCTCAAGTCAACGCAGTGTGCACCTCCTGCTCCCACATCCTATGCATGCTGCAAGAAATCTTCAAATGGTTGCCTCAGAATACCAGACAGACCAGCAGGTAAGCACTCATCACCAGCAGACTGGACTAGGGCAACACTCTCTACGCCAGAATCTCCAAACAACTCCTACATAGACTCCAGACCATACAGAATGCAGCTGCAAGACTCATCTTTTTTTTTTTTATTCTTTTTTATTAAATGTACGACTTGTGACATCATCTCAAAAACAGTTAGTTACATGTATACAAAAGGTTCCAGTTTGGGGGCGTGGCCGGGCAAGATGGCCGAGCGGACGTAATCCGTCTCGGCTCCTGGTCCGCGTGTAACCACGGAGCGATTTGTGGTGGTCTCCGGGGGTCCTACGAGCTGAGATGGACTCCTAGGAGCAGCGGAAGGTGTGGAGAGTAGCTGGACCCATCCTGACGGGCGGAGCTGACCTGGAACGTCTGGCATCGGAGTTTCTCAGTGAAGCGACTGGCGCGGCAAAATGGCGGCTGCCGAGTGAGTTCGAATGCTGAGGGAGCGTCGGAGGGGAAGCGCCTCAGAGTCCTGCTTCCCCTGAACACAGGGAGATCCAGCGGTGAGGAGGGCATGGCTGGCGGCGGCAGACTGGCGACCCCACACAGATCGGCAATGAGAGGCGCGTCCTCAGGCGCTCTCTTGTCTGACTTCAACATGGCGGCTGAGCAGCGCGAGCGCTGACGAGCAGACGTTTGGTGGAGCTTTCCCAGAGTTGCGGAGTGCCACTGACGGGTGGTGGGGATGCCTGGACTGCCTTCTGCGCTTTGGGAGGCGTGCTGACAGCGCTTACCGCCCCCCTCCCTCTAGAGGTGCTCGTTGGGGACTTGGTGTCATTGAGACGGTCGGGGCTGGAACGGCAGCCTGGCGCGAGCATGAGACTGACTGGCGATATCTGTTGGCCGCCTGGCCCCGGTGCCGGAGAGAGCGGGGTCCTGCCTGGTGACCGCTTTTGTGGACACGACTGGAACCTTCGGGGACTCCGCATTACGCAATCGGGCTGAGAGGCCTTACTGCCCGACCCATATGAGGTGGGTGTGTCCTGGGCGGCTGCGGGGAGATGAGAGAAGCGAGCCTTGCTGGAGACACCGGCCGAATTGCTGACTCAAGGCCTGCAACTGCCAGCATATGAAACCTGGAGATGATGGCCGCCATGCCCCGGCATGCCGGTGAGACCGGGTAAGGGATGAACTTGGTCGGGGACAGCAGTCCCAGATCGCGAGAATCCTGACCCCTGGGAGATACCTGAGGTGAGCGGTTGAAACTCTACTCCGGCCCCAACTGAGCGGCCTAGATCTGTTGTGGCTGCCACAGGTCACCGAGTTGGGTGTGGTGCGGGCCGCACCACGGAAAACCAGGGTGCCTTGCAGTGGCGGCGCGAGTGGACGGGAAGGGTATTAACCTGTCGACTGCCCTACGAGTGTTACCCACCTGCACCACATTGCGACGGGCCGACACCTATTCCACGCTAAGAGAACCCCGCAGGGAACGGCGGCGCAGCGACGAGAGGGGCCCAAGGATAGGACCGTATGCCTCCCAAGAAAGGGACGTCCAGAACGTCTACGAAGGTCTCGGACTTCTTTGTGGCTTCTGAAAAACGCGCGGTAGGGGGAGCCGAGGACGCAACTACCGCCATGGCGATCACGAAGGCCGACCTCTTGGCTATGTTTAAAGACTTCAAATCTGAGCTGCGGAAAGATTTAGGCCAGGACATTAAGTCCTCTATAGAGCAGCTGAGGACTGATCTGACGGAGAACTTAACCTCCCTTCAGCAAGACGTAGATTCCGTGGGCACCCGGGTGCTGAATTTGGAGGCCCACCAACAGGATCAGGACAAGCAAACGACGGAGCTCCGGGAGGATGTTCGGATGCTTCGAGATCAGCTTTTCCAATCCCAGCTCAAGACGGAAGACTTGGAGAATAGGGCTCGGAGGGAAAACATCCGCGTCCGAGACCTGGCAGAGGGCGCGGAGGGGCCGGACCTGGGAGCGTTTATGGAAGGGCTCTTCGCGGAGATCCTAGGCCCCCAATCCCTCAAAATTAAGCTGGACCGGGTGCATCGTTTGGGGCCCCCATTGCAGGGTGATAAGCGGAGGCTGCGTGATGTCCTGGCTAAGTTTCACTCATTCCGGGTGAAGTTGGCAGTACTCGCAGCTGCCAGAGTGAAAGATGTGGTCTCCTTTCAAACCCACACCTGTGCGATATATCAGGACCTTGCACCGGCCACACTAGCGCGGAGACAGATGTTCAGGCCTATCACCACCAAATTACGAAACGACAAGATCAGGTATCGGTGGACCTACCCGTTTGGGCTCAGCTTCGAACTTAATAATAAACAGCGCCACATCACCGACCTTCAAGTGGGCCTGGATCTTCTAGGTCTCCCCGCAGATGACACAGAATCGACGGTGGACAAATCTGCTGGCACGCGCAGGGTGGAGATGGGCGCATCCACATGGACCGCGGGTCCCCGCAGGGGCCGCAGATGATTCCCTGCTCACTGCTCCTGGTTTGATGACCACCGGACCCCGCGTTGGATTTCACTTGCCTTCCAATCGTTTCATGAACCGATGTTCACCGTAGTCGACGAAGATGACTGGTATCGTGATATCCTGGTTTGTCACATTCACATGTTCATCAGGCTTCTCTGTTTGGTTCCCCTGTATCACGACACCCCAGAGGGGGGTGGACTGGGTACGCCCTGCAACCATTGCGATGTGGGTGGGGGGAACGCTGAACTGCACACGAACATACTTGGGGGACTCTGCTTCACACAAGCGATCTCCGCTGACCCGGCACGATCAGGCATCGTGGGGAGGCTCCAGCTCCGGTTGGATGAGGGCCTGCTGGGCTGCACTGCTATTGACCCTAGGAGATAATCTCTTTGCTTTTCCTTTTTGATGTCGCTCCGGGTGGCTGCGGGCGGGGACCTCGGCCCCACCGCCTCCCCGAGTTCCTGGGGGGTTTGTATACCCCTTACGGGGCAATGTCATTGTTCATTGCTATCCAAGTATGGGTTGTATTTTGTTATGTTTGTTTCTATTATTGGGGATTGGTTGTGTGGGGAAGGGTGGGACATGGTGGTGGCTTTTTAACCTTTAGTGAGGGTGGGCTCTTGCAACAGCACAATGTTGTACTGCTTGAGGGGAGTGGAGGGATCAGGGGGGGCTCATATGCCTGTCGCAGCGCAGTCTCGATTGGCTGGGCAGTCGCCGAGAGTTGCTCTTTTCCTATGACGCCATGACAATCATTATTGGCACTTGGAATGTTAAGGGCCTTAACTCTCCTCAGAAGCGCCAGAAAGTTTGGAAATACCTAATCGATCACAATTTAGACATAGTGGCTCTGCAGGAGATGCACTTAACTAGATCAGAGGACACACGGCTCCGCCACAAACATTTCCCATTGATTTATAAATCCTCGGCATCCACGAAACAAAGGGGGTTGCGCTGTTATTCCGATCGACAACTAAATTTCAGCCCCTAGATATACAACACGACAAGGACGGCAGATGGGTTATGGTGAAGGGGCGACTTCAGGGACGATTAAGCACGTTTGTTGCGGTTTACGCCCCAACACGGGACAATCAACCTTCCTGCAGCATCTCCTGGGCAAGTTGGTGGATTTTGCGGAGGGTTCCTTAGTCCTCATGGGCGACTTGAATTTAACTTGGCAAAACGACCTAGATAGCACTCACCCACATCGGTCAGAGACGAGTTCCTTTTCCCATGATACGCGACAAAAAATCCACGATATGGGCCTCCTCGATGCATGGCGCACTCTATATTCCGCCTCACGTGACTACACATTCTACTCGCACGTGCACCGTACTTACTCCCGACTAGACTATGTACTTCTGAGCCAGTCGCTCCAAGGCGCCTTGCAAGACGCAAAAAATTTTCTGCTTTCGGTCTCAGACCACAGCCTTTTGGCAGTCTCGCTAGCTTGGGGGGTAGGTCGAGTGACCTTACCCAGATGGTATTTTCCGCCTGCTCTATCGCGGGATAAAGAGGCATGCACGAAGCTTAGGGAAAGTATCGCTGACTTTTTTTATATCAATCGGTCAGATGACACCTCCGAATATACTAATTGGGACGCCTTCAAAGCCATCTTTCGCGGACAATGTATATCTCTCAACTCAGAATTAAACTTAAAAAGGGGGCAGGAAAGAGTGAGGCTGGAAGCGGAATTAACATCCATCGAACAAGACCATAAAGCGAATCCCACACGGCAGATTCTGCGCAATCTGACGGCACTTAGGGGGAAACTTCGTTCTATATATTCCAACAGGGCGGAATTCACGCTGCTTAAACTGCGCCAACTTTCCTACTCCCAAGGCAATAAAATTGGCAAACAGCTGGCTAGACAGCTTAAAGACAAGAGGGAAAAGGAATATATAGGGGGGATACGTGGCGCACAGGACGATATCACCCACAAAGACGAGGATAAGGCGGCTATTTTCAGCGATTTTTACAAACGCCTTTATTCTGGGGATCCCTTGGATCCTGTCGCTCAGCGAGAATATCTCCGGGATCTTCAATTGCCGCAGGTCTCAATGGAGGATAATGAACGCCTGTCTGCTCCCATCACCATAGATGAGGTTACCTCGGCCATTAAGGCGCTTCAAGCCCCATAAAGCTCCGGGCCCGGACGGCCTCACTGCCCTCTTTTACAAGACATTTGCCCCAGACATCATCCCACATCTCACGCGACTTTTTAATAAAATGGCGGCGGAGGGGCTGACTGCCGGCTCTATGTCAGAAGCGGTGATCACGGTCATACCCAAGCCGGGGAAGGACCCTCAACTATGCTCTTCTTATCGGCCTATCGCGCTGCTCAATCTGGACGCCAAACTCTATTATTCGATCCTGGCTAGGCGGCTGAATGACATACTACCAGACCTTATACATCCGGATCAGTCCAGATTCATAAAGGGGCGTCAAACCCATGATAACACCCGCCATATTGTCCATTTGATTGAAAAAGCTCACAAACACCGGATCCCTGCAGTCTTGGTGGGGTTAGACGCGGAAAAGGCGTTCGACAGGGTGGACTGGCCCTTTCTCTTCCGCACCCTGGAGGCTTTTGGCTTTGCCCCTAATTTCCTTACTATGCTCCGAGCCAACTATCAGCAACCCCAATCCAGGGTGGTGGTGAATGGCATGGCCTCGGATTCCCTGTTTCATTCCAGGGGTACCAGACAGGGCTGCCCTCTCTCCCCACTACTTTTCGCTCTTAGTATTGAGCCACTAGCCATAGCGATTAGAGCTCACCCGGCAATTCAGGGGATTCCCTTCACTGGGGACCAACATAAAATTTCTCTCTTTGCGGACGATGTCTTGATGTCACTCGCAGACCCAGCTACATCTTTGCCACCCTTACAAGAGGAGTTAGCACGATTCGAGGCGGTGGCGGGGTTTAAGATAAACTTGGAAAAATCACAAATCCTTAACCTTACAGTACCTGGAGCGGAAGTAGATAGGCTTCGGCCTCTCACAACCCTCCAGTGGGCTAAGTCCTCTATCCAATATCTTGGGGTCCAAATCACATCCAAGGTGGAGAGTCTGTATACGGCTAACTTCCCACCCATGCTAACACGATTACAAACTGAGCTCACCAAATGGAAGCCTCTCTTTCTGTCCTGGCTAGGTCGCGTGCACGCTATAATAAGCATTGGCATAGCCAATAGGTCTCGCCTTTGGGACCTTATAAGTATTTAGCGATGCACCACATTTTTGCACATTACTGCAACGAGGGTGATTGTGTTCGTGCTTGCTAACTGCTGATAAAGCGTATTAATGACGACGGGAGTGATAACAGGTTTACAATTCCGTAAGTGCGCTAAGAATCACTTCTAACTCCGATCCCTCCGCTAATAAACTGGAGTAAACGCTTGGAATGGTTTCCTTGAAAGCACAATCCTAACACAACCAAAAACCACGGACCTTGAGTTCTGGGGTAACATGTTACTCACCACAAAGCGCTTCAACCCTCTTCAGTGGTAGTAAGCGCTATCTACATGCAAGTACACTACATAGAATGAGAACAACAATGCATAGTGAGGAGGAAGAGGATGTCATGAGGTCCTTCACCTGAGCAGCACCTTCATGAGTCCAAGCTTTGTACCCGGAGCTCGTTACACACTTTGATATACTTATGCTGATGTGTAAGAACCCAGAGTTTGCCTCGCTGCTGTGGTGAAGGCAAGAGCTCACTGAAGGTGTCGCGTGACACGGGGTCACACATGGCAGCTCTGAAGTATGTTTGTGACGGAATCAAAACAACTGTTTAAATAACGGAGAAAATAGTGTTGAATGCTGCTGTTAGTTTGAATGGTGAGGTTAAACCATTTTCGATGCACAATAAACATACATATTAAATATAAAATAAAAATTAGAAACTAAACCGTAAAAATCCATTCCCCCAAATTAAACCCGTCCCTTGATGTTTGTAAAGTCATTGGAGGATATTGTGGTAGAAGGGAGTTCATTTTACAGCATGTTCACTCACTCGGATCCGGAAGGGAGCCCCGCTATTCTCACCCAGGACCGGGTGCCCTCCTCACTTTCAAAAGCTTCCATTCCCCACGGCATGCTTCTGCGCCCGTATCCGAGCTGGGCTCCAGAGTTACTACAGAGGACCCCATAACATAACACCATAGCATGAAATAACACAGCATATGTCCTTGCTAGCATACTTTCACCTGGGAGGTTCTTGGCACTATGTACCAGATGTTTATTGTTACCCAACTATATGGTACTCCTTTCATCCATCTTAGGAGTGTGAAAAGCTGTATGGACTGCCAACATGTGATGGGGGAGGAGTCACACAGAATCACGCATTAGTGAACAAAACCACCAGACACAGCCATGTAATGGGGGACACCACATTCCAGCCCTGGGCTTCCAGTTTACAAGTAGTGCCTTTGAGGTGGATGCAAAGTGCAACAGGTGCTGCAGCATGCAACCAAGACTACAACACCCATAATGCACTAGGTCGTTAAATAAAAGCACAGGATTTGAACATAATGAACTCGATGACACCTGGTGAATTTATTTTCCAAACAGTGTGTGTAGAGCTTTGCCACAAATGATAACTTTTACAATGTTGCCAAGTGGTCGTGTGTTAGCATACTTTCTCCTAGACCAGTGTAACACTTGTTAAGACAATTCACATACATGCAGTTTCTTTCTTCATGCAACAGAGACGTGACACTGGTGCAATGCGATCTGTGCAGCGTCTCCCGTTTCTATTGCATGTTCAGAGTGCCCGGGCAAGCAGAGAGTACAGACACCCATGCCACAAGTGTAGTGTGAAATAAAGAGACCTTACCAGACTGCGCGCAGGTGAAGCGCCGCCGCGTCCGGGTCCCTCGTGTCCACGCATCCGGTCCCGCGCGTCCGGTCCCGCGAGTCCGCGCGTCCTGCGTCTCTGCTGAGAAGCGGAGAGCAAAATGTTTCAGAAACTTAAGGCACACAAACACACCAAGAGCACACAGCAAGCAAAGCCCGGGACGAGCTGCCACTCCCACCTTCCCAGACCTGCCTGTGAACGGGGTGATTCACAACATAAACTATCCGCAGGAATGCCTGGAGTACAAAGAGCTGCCATTTACTGCGCCCCGAGACAGGCGGGTGACAAAGACGCAGCGCTGTGAAGCAGCGCTGCTGCTGGCGGCGGCCAAACGGGCGGCCTGTTCGTCCCTGCATGCCCCCTTCATGCCCAATCCAGAGCCCTGTGGTTTATAATGGATGCATTCCAGGAGGAAAAAAGAGAGGAGCGGGGGCGAGCAAGCGCGGCAGCCTGCAGAGCTGACCAGACGCTCGTGCGTCATGGCCTTTTTCCCCGCACGGCCAGCATGTGTTTCCAATTATCGCGCCCGCGTCTGGGCACGATAATTGGAAACACATGTCTGCCGCGCGCGTAACCGCAGGTAAAAGGCCATGACGCACGAGCGTCTGGTCAGCTTTTCAAACTCCCTAACTATAAGTCTCGCAGAGCAGCGCTTGCGCGCAACTCGAGGCTCGACCTAAAAATGACACTTCTGCCCAAGCTTCTCTACCTATTCCAAGCTCTGCCTATAACAATGGAGAAAGATTTCTTTCAGCGCACCAAGACTATGCTTCTTAACTTTGTGTGGCAGGGACAAAGGGCTCGTTTCTCATTCTCGATTCTCCGACGCTCCAGGGCGGGGTGGGTCTTCCAGATGTCTCTTTGTATTACAAGGCTGCTCAACTACGGGTACTGATAGAATGGGTAAAGCGCGACTCCGATAAACATTGGCTTCACATGGACCGTAGTGTGACTGGACGCACTATATGGGACCTAATATGGCGACCCAAACGCGACAGACCCACAAACGCATACATTAGCACGCCTACACGCACCACGCTGCAGGTCTGGGACTCGGTGGCTAGTGATGAGCGGTGGACCTCCTTTCCCTCTCCATTCACGCCCATACATTTTAACCCGGCATTCCCGCCGGGGTTACAGGCGGGTCCGTTTGATGCATGGCGGGAGGGAGGATGTCTGGCACTGACGCATCTCTTTCATAACTATGACCCCCTTACATTTGATAACTGCAAAAGGGACTTCGGCCTGCAGAATATAGAACAGTTCCGTTACGCTCAGCTATTGCACTGGGCTCAGGTCCCACAGGTACGAGAGGCGGCTACTGGGCCTCTCCACGAAATTTGAAGCCTTTCTCACTAAAACCACAACTATGAGAGCGCGATTTCTTTTATCTATCAATTTTTGCTCACTACCACACGCTCCCCGCGCTACATGGCCATGTGGGAGGGGATCCTGCAGCGACACATTTCAGAGGATGAGTGGTCCCATCTGTGGTCGGACATTGGGAAGTTTAACCATTCCATAGCTCTCAGGGAGGCACATCTCAAGACCATGATGGATTGGTTCTCCACCCCTCCAGGCTTAAGCGGATTTTCCCTAATACGTCAGACCGCTGCTGGAGAGGATGTGGACTGTTGGGAGACTTCCGACATATTTGGTGGGACTGCCCGCACATCCGACCATTTTGGGAAGAAATCTTGGCTCATATTAAAGAAATGCTGGGCTATCCTGTCCCGACCACTGTGGAGGGAGTATTACTGGGCTTACGTGATCCTTCTCTGGAACACCAGACCCGGGCAGATAAGGCAATCATGTGGCTATGTGTGGGGGCTGCGAAGGTTACATTAGCGGCGGCGTGGAAGAAAAGGGAGGCTCCAGCAATTTCTTTGTGGCACTCCAGACTGTGGAACTTACTCAGCATGGAGCAAATGTCAGATGTCTCTAGGGACGCCTTTAAAAATGTTGAGTTCCGCTGGGGCCCGTTGGTCTCCTTTCTCTCCCGTGGCCTTCCGTCTGCAGTTTGCCCCGCCTCCATTAGAGCGCTACACCTCTTTCAGCTATAAAGCAAACCCTTATTGGACGATCCACTAAAGTAACAAGTAGGCGCCACCACCATGTTGGGGGGGAGGGAGGGGGATGGGGGGATGGGGTTTTGTTTTCTCTTCTTCTTGTTTGTCTGCTCCCCAGTTGGGGGCAGTTCCATATAAACAGCAAACATTATGTGCCAATGCCTTCTGACTAGAGGGGCTTTAGAGAGTGCCATCCTAAAGGAGGGTGGGATGAGTTTCTATCCCTGACGAGGCAAATGTACGGGTGGGGAGAGAGTGTCCATCACCTGGTCATATCAGACACTGTATCTTTCTTTTTGCTTTCTGTTCAGAGTGGGTGGAGGGCGATGTCTTCATATCTGATTGATAAGTATAACTTTTGATTGCACTGATCCCGTACTGTCAATAAGGTGGGAACAATGATGGCAATGTCATATGTTTTACTATGTTAAACTCACAATAAACATATCTTTGAAAAAAAAAGTTCCAGTTTTATGTCACGACTGAGTTCTATAGCCTCCATGCCCAACTCTCTCGTAATTGCGGTTGACAATTCCACCAACCTCTGGTACCGTGTTTCTTCAGCTGGCATCCGATAAAAGGTCTCCTGGTGCCGGCGCACAGATATTTCCACTAAATTTATTCCACCCTCCCCACACCTGCTCCCACTTTTTGGGACACCCTCTATTTACATACACTGCCTTTTCAGCACCATTGCCTAGTCCATGTCATTGCACCTGCAAGACTCATACTTGACCTCCCATGTCGCATCCACATCACACCACGCTTCAGGAAGCTTCACTGGCTCTCCATTCACTAGTGCAGCCAATTCAAACTTCTCACGCACACATACAAAGCCCTAAACAACACAGGACTGGAATACCTGATCAGCCGCATACACTTTCACCAACCCACTAGACACTTATGCTCTGCCTCACTCTCACTCGCACACACTCCTCACATCCCAAAATAAAAGCAACACTGGAAGTCGCTCATTCTCCTACATCGCACCCAAGACATAGATTGACTTCCCTCAACACATCAGAGCCTCCTCCTCACTTCTTGAGTTCCGCAAGAAGCTGAATACCTGGCTCTTCCTATAAGCACCTTGGGACCACACATTACCTTGCCCAAGCACCTGGATAAGCTCTAGGGTGATTATTGCCCTATTCAAATCAACATAACCTAACATGATGTAAGGGACACTAGACAATTAGTTCACTTTGTTCACTCATGGCTTTGCTGGAGGGAAGACTGATAAATGTTTTAAAGTTCATATTTTGAAACTTTCACTTCAAATAAATGTCAAAGCAATGTTATAATCTAATGTATTAAATTGAAACACTTCCATATGTTAAAGAAATACTTTCTACATTTTAAACTCTTTATCATGTTCTTATAATTTGCTTGTTGTGTAATTTACATCCCAAATATTTTGAACGCTCTACATGTTCTTTGGTACTTAGGGATGAGCCATACTACTGACTCAACTGCACAGCCATTTTAATGCATGGACAGAGTGGGCAATAGCCCAGGGCCCAACCTTACAAGGGGCCCACCCCATGTCCACCTTCAACAAACAAACACTATCAATGGACCATTACATCAGCAGAGTTTGCCAGGGAGGGTGGATGCTGCTTATTCAACCAATTGACCAAGCCTCTTCTGTTTCTGGCCTCTCTTTTTTATTTTTTCAGTTCTTAGCAATGACCCTTTGAATTAGTTGCTGCAGATCTCTCCTCTGAACTTGACTTCATCCGGCTCTTTAATTCTCTATCTGGTGGTCCGGGCTCCCGGTTATGAGATAAATGCAGAGTTCCTGACACACACTTTAATGCAGCAGTTGGGCCTTCTTGGTGCTGTGAGACTACAGGCACGTTGTGGATACCTCAAATCCTGACATTAGATGTGAAACAGTCGTCACCCACACCATCTGCTCTGCCTAATTATTTTTTCTGATTTGACAGTGAGGTGAGCCAGGTGTTTTTGTTTAACTTGTATAAACTAGCAGGAGATGAAAATGAAACTTATCTTAAAGTTTCCCAAACTGTTTGACATAATCAAAATTTTGCCTGTTGCTTTCTCGCCAAGAAAGATTGGGTAGATTTGGGTAGGGATGATGCCCTTGACACCATTCTCCACGGGCATCAATTTACTATTTAACAAGGACATAATGTGCCATCTGAATGTAGCATAGTTAGAGGCAATCTCATACAGAGCACATTGAATAGACAGTGCACTATAAAAATAGTGAATAAATGCATTGATGAAGTAGTGGAGTTCGGCCGCTCCTTGGATGTATCCGTGAAACTGACCTCTTGTCCTGAATTTTTGTCCTGAATTTGGACCCTTTGTCCTGAATTTTTACAGTGCTGATCTGAATTTGCCTCCATGACAGGTAGTCACCCTAGCATGCATAAAACTGTTAGCTGAACATAAGCATAATGAATTATAGACAGGAATGAGAGTACGTGCCATCATGCATGTGGGTACCTACAATTTTATGTTCTATTTTTATTTTTAAGCATGGTATGAAGCATAAACTGATGGGGGAAAGGGAAAAGAAAGAAAAGATAGAAAATGGGTTCCTCCTAAGAAAGTAATTGAAATAAAAAGAACAATAAGTAAAGGGCACAGGACACAGGGGGAACAAAATGTATGGGAAAAAAAAGGTAAGAGAAGAAAACAAAAATAAGGGGATTAAAAAAACAAGTGAAAAGGAAACTGGGAGATAGAGGAGGAACAATACACAGTTATAAATAAAAAATGATATAACTACAAAAAAGTGAACAAATTGAGGAAAATCATTTAGTAGAAATATATTTGAATTAGTGAAGCACATTAACACAAATATGTGGGTAAGAAGAACAAGACTTATAATGCTCTTTGAATTTGAAGATGGTTGTCACATTTCTTTTTCTAGCAGAATTGGATTTCCAGATATTGGTCATCTGGATCAATATCTGGCGCACTGCTCTGGAAAGAGCTCTACCCAGGGCAAAAATATATCATGGAGGGATGGTCAAGAATGAAGACAACGTAGAGAGTAGTGATCGAACTTGGTAGAGGGTGAAGAATGGTCCAATGCTGTGGACACCTCGGTATGTGTTAATTGCCTTAATGGTGATATGGCAAGCCATCTGCAGTGACAATAATCATTGAAGGACTGGTGAGATGTGAGTTCTGGTGTGCAGATTAAAGCATTGTTTTATAGCTGCATTCGAGGTGCTCTCTAGTTTGCAATAAAGGGGAAGAGAGTACCCAAGGTATAGGCATTGACTTGTATCCTTCAGGAGAAACATAAAATTTGACATAAGGATTACAGTATGTAAAATGGTTCTTTGATAATTTAATTAATGTGTGCCACAAAAGACAGATTAGAATCCATAATCCCTAATAAGCCTTACTTGTTTTGAAGGGTTTGTTGGGGGGGCACCTATTTTGTTAGCTGGAAGGAGGATGGGTGATCGTGCCTCCACTTCCCTTAAGCCAGTATCTCAGTTTTCAATGTGTATAGCTTGACATGGTTAGTTAGAATCCAATGGCACCTGCTTAAAAGCTTTTGCATTTATTGTTTTGATTTTCAAGCATTAGAATGATGTTCATGTAACTGGCATAAGTGTAGCAGTTGAGCCTGCAGGAGGAGAAGAGGTCTGATAGAGAGCTTTAAAAGGGAAAAGAGAAGAGGTGCTCAACCTTAATATCATTTCAAAAATATTGCAGGCCTTTAATCTAATTGCTAAATATTGTGATGTCCAGAATATCGTGGGATCTAATTTTACAGGTAAGAAAAGTAGGAATGTTGTTTACTCACTTTGTTAATAATGTCTAAGTATTTAATATTGTTTTATTTGATATTGTAGTATAAATTATTATTTAATTGTTAATTATTTGCTGTTATTTTAGTATAATGTATTTTTTGGCTTGGCAGTATATTGAAAGTGTTACTTTTTCAATTTTCCTTTATTAATTTATTTATTATATCTGGAAATTAATTAACAAATTCTAATTTGTACATCTTTGTGATGTGTTCAGTTTATATTTACTTTATTAATTATTTTTTTAGAGTATTGTTTTTGTGTGTTTATATATCACAAATTATAGACTTTTTATTATGTTTTTATTTATTGTTTTTAATTAAACTGTATTTGTGTTTATTATCTTTTAAATATTTTAAGAATAATTACTTATGTTTCTGTAGTGTCTTGTTTTTTATGAACATAGGGTTGGTAGAGTGCGTAAATATAGTCTTAATTTAAAAAGATAGTTATTAGAGAGCAAAAGGTGAAAATGTATTAATTTTTTTATTATGTTTTATTATTTTATATTGTGTTTATATATGACTTCATTTGGTTACAGTTTTTTATTCATTTATATTTTTAACTGAGTAGTGATTGTTGTAATGCTTAGGTTTATATTTACTGTAGTTATCATTTTATATTTAGTTTATATAATCAATTATTTTTATTGATTTTTATATTTTCTTCATTTTGTAATGCAAATTTTATATTGTAATATTTGCATTTTATATTTAGGTAGTAGAATTGTAGTTTTTAAAAAAATATTTTGGCAGTAGGATTTTAGGGAATTTTATTTTGTTCTAAGACTTAAGATTGGGAATGGTAAACGTGATTTTTCTAAAGTCCTATGTTTTTATCACAAATTGTCGGCATGGATTGGGAACAGTAAGTATCATCCTTTCAAAGTTCATCACTTTCCCAACTGTTGCTCATTTTGGAGTGGGTATAGCAAATCTGACTTTTCCAAAGCTCAACATTTTCCCTACTGCTGCTTAGGTTGGACTAGGAAGAGTAAATATGACCCTCCAAAGTCAACCCCTTCCCTCCTGTTGCTAAGGTTGGAGTGGAGAAGGTAACTCTACCTATTCCAAAGTCCAACACTTTACCTACTGTTGCTCAAGATGGAGTGGGTATAGGAAATCTGGCTCCTCCAAAGTCCAATACTCTCCCTGCTGTTGTTCAGCTTAGAATAGGAAAAGTACATCTGGCCCCTGCAAAAGCCCTACACTTCCCTACTGTTGCTTAGTTTGGAATTGTGATAATAATTTTTGGCCTTTCCTAAGAGCAACACTTTCTTTGCTCCTGTTCAGGTTAGAGTGGAAACATTAAGGGGCCGATTATGATGTCGGTCGGAAAGCCTCTGACCGCTAGTCGGAAGCTTTCCGACTGCAGTTGGAGGCTTTCCGACCGACGCCGTCAGTTTGCGGTCTGACCACCCAATTACGATGTCAGTGGTCAAAACCTAAACCGACCGGTTATTCCCCCTTGGTTCCAACCGCCTCTCTGAGCCTTTCGGCCGGTCAGAATGGCACCGTAAACCCCTATGGATGGCGTTTCCGCCGTCGGGATTACTATGTCGGTGTCTGACTGCCTTTCCGTGCCGGCCTTTCCGACATTGAAAGGTTGTCGTAAAGCGACTTTACCTCTGCGGCCTACGGTTGGTGGTCAATGGGTTACCTAGGGTGCAGGGTTTTACACACACCCCCATTTCTCTATCGGAGCCTTTATATGGCCGGTTAACGGCTGTAACACACGCTCTCATAGAGAAAAATGAGCATGCGACCGAACAGTGTTTGGTCGCATCATAATCAGGCGGTCGGAATCGCCGTAAGGAGGTCGGTCGGTCCCGAGACCAAGACGGTGTCGGTCGGAGACAACTCCAGCCGACATTGTAATCGGCCCTATAACCTCATTTTGTGGTTTTCTTTTTAATATAGTTATGAAGGCATAATTTTATATGCACTTTTAAATACTTATTAAATTGAAGTTAGAATTGTAAATGCTATTCCCTGTATCCAAGTCACAAATATTGTTATTAATGTTTGTTAATTTTTATTTCTAGCACAAGTGGCTGACTATTTTGTAATTAATGTATTTGAATGTTTTATTGTTTTGTATATGTTTTAGAAGTATAGGCTCTTTTGTAATTTCACTTTCAAGCATATATTTATTTGATTTTTAAGTTTTTATTTTACATATTTAACTATTTTTGTATTTTCTTGTTTGAAACATTTTAGTTTTGCTACTATATCTTATATTTTTTACTTTAATGATTTAATAATTATTTTGTAAAAGTTTAATTCAGATGCATGCAGTGTTTTTAAAATTCTAATTATTATTACTTTATTTAATAGTTATATTTTGATGTCATATTTTATTTATTTTATATTAATTTTGGTATATTTTTATTTTTTACATTTATTTTACTGTTACATAATTGTATATTATTTATAAGTTATTACACTCATCTTTATGTTTTCTTTACCATATTTATTTTTAAATGTTATATTTTTGAAAGATAATGTATATTTTTGAAGTTGTTAAAATGCAGTAGCGGCCGGTGCAGGTAAGAGCGGTGAGCGGTGGGGCGGGGTGGGTGGGAGTTGACAGATGACGACAAGGCAAAATAAGTATTTATTTAATTTTCCATCCTCCTCGTCTGTCGAGTCCCCACCACCCCGCCCCAGTGCCCCACCACTCTTACCTGCACGGGCCGCTCCTGTTAAAATGCTAGATACTTTTAAACATACACTTATCTATGTAATGTCAATATATTTGTTCACTATGTTTTTGTAGTCGATATTTTTGTACGTTACATAGTAATTATGTAAAGTCGATATTTTTGTCCAATATATTTTTGTTGCTACATTTTTGTATTGTTTTATTTTTGAAATCGATATTATGTATGTCATTGAAGTGATATCATGAGGCATCTGCTAGCGAGGAAAGAGACAATCCAATGCAAGACAGTACACCTATGGTTTTTGACGCAGATGTTAAGCAAACATTGGCAATATTTCTTTCACTTAAGAAGAGTCTGAAATAATATCCACAATCACCAGGAGATAGTTCAAGGTAGGAGCGAGATTAGTAGACACTCAGCCACTGAATGCTTTGGCCAACTGCCACATATAGAATGCCATGATCCAGTGTTCCAACATATCTAGGCCTGAGTGTTTCCACCGCACATTACCATTCCCACCCCAGAGCATTCCTCCCCACAATTCTAAGACACCACGCCTCTTCCCCTTTCCACAAAGCTTCCCATTACCAGCAAAGGCAGATGGTGAGACAACATAACAAGAGGCAAACTAGCACAAAAGAAGGAGCCTCTCGAAAGACCAAAACAAAATAATATAAGAAGCCATAGCAGCCAAAAAAGAATATAGAAGGAGGCCAATATTAGCATTAAGACAATCTAGAAGACACGATATTAATGGCATGCTTAAGACAAACAGTATTTGGAACTTTTGTAGCCTGTTCATACATTACTTGCAGACTTGCCATATTGGAATAATTTTTGCTCCATACCAGAGACTAAGACCCAAGGCACAATTGATGATCAGTCCTTCAATTCACCATTTAAGATGCTCACACACTCTAAGTTTGGCTTTACTTGTTAAATGATGGAACTACTTGTATTTCATATTTCATATTTGTTAGATTTTATTGTTTTGCATAAAATTACATTTGGGCTATTTACTCCCTGTTTATTAATATTGTGAATAGTTATTTTGAAATAGTAGTACATGGTAACTTATTTCTACTATTTTATTATTCTCTTTAAATTAATACCTGAACCTCATTAACTTTCCTTTTATGTTTTTTATGTTATTGGGGCTGTGCCCCCAAACCTATGGGCCTGCCTATGGGCCAGAGTGCTCCTATTTAAAACAGTCTAACATGAATACCCAACACCTCTATATTGTTTTCTCATGTCTTAACCTCATGAGTTGCACTGCTGATAAGGCTTTTAATGTGAAATACATTAATGACATTGTCCTGACTTTTAGAAGTTAAACACCACCTCCTATGCACCCGATCCTAGTGTTCAAGCACAGTTTCATTGTTCATTTCTCACAAGAGGATCAAAGGCATGATCAGTTATTATGTATTCTTCAAAAAGACAATTTGTAAATACAAGCTTCACTTCATATAGACAACTTGTAAATACAAGCTTCGCTACAACAACACTTATAGTATTGTAGTAGACCTCTTGTTCTGTTTATCTAGATGATGCCCATGACAGTGTACAGCTTTGTATAGCCCTCGGTGTGGAGCATAAATAGAGCATGAGGCAAGACTTGCTTGCTCAGCTACCCAGATATGCACCGTTCCCTTCTACTAACTGCACCTGACCTTTAAATCTCCTCGGTGCACTCCAGTGTAACAATATGTCCTTTTGATCTGCCTAAGCATTACCTCAGCAAAGGGTAGGAGGGGAAGTTGTTGGTCCAACCAAAGTTAAATTAACATGAGCTCTTGAATATGTTTACCTCAGTGCTGTAAGAGTACCTATGCAGTACACAAAAACTATCAAATAATAATCAAAGTTTTAAATTCCCTACCTTTATCACATTGTCAGTGCAGCTGGCACTTTAAATATTGGTATTAAGATGGAGCTATTCCTGCATATGAAAGGCTATTGAGCAAATGCAGCTATAAATATCACTGATGTTAAATTAAATGAATCTGCTAGGAATAACAATTACTGTACATCTATCATTACTAAATTAGCTTTGGGTGAACCGTATGTTAAAACAACAATTACTTAGAATTGTTCCTAGTGCAATGGTAAATAAATACTCAAATACTGTGGTTACTTAAAGTGCCAACTTGCATCTATATCTTGCTCCTTAACACTTTTATCTTATGGGAAATATATATGTACATGAAAATCATTGACAATGTTTCTTTTCGCCATAAATATATTATTTCATTTCTTTTATGTAAACAATTCAATGTACTGTGGAGGTTGTTTGTTCTGAGGCCTGGAGTTAAATGTAAATCTCAATGCTTCATGAAAACATTTAAATAAATGCTGTGATTTTGGTCTCTTCAGCTGTAATGTTGATGGCATATTAATGGCTTCTTGTTCAATTTCTGAATAAGCGCTTGAATAATTCGGCCTGATTCACAAACTGCATTTTGTACTCTGAAATGTACTACTACTTATTAGAAAATGCAATTCAGAAACCTATCTTTTCTATGAGAGGATGCTCACACATCTAAGTTTACTACTTAGGGCCTTATTACGATGTCAGGCGGACGTGACACCGTTGCGGAATCGGGACCGACCGGCCTCCGGTCGGCGGTCCCGATCGCAGTATTACAATGTGACCGCACATGGTGCGGTCGCATATTCTCATTTCCCTATGGGAGCTTGTGCTGCGGCCGTAAACCGCCTGTAGCACAAGCTCCAATAGAGAAATAGGAGAATGTGTTCAAACCTACACTGTGTGGCAGTCATCGCAAGGTGCCTGCCACTCGGTGCATGGATTAACAGGGGGCACGGCCACCAACTGGAGGCCATAGGGAGAAGGGGGCCCGGCTAGGGGCCCCCAAAGTCGCTTTCCAACAGGCTTTCCATGTCGGAAAGCCCGTCATGGAAAGCCTGTCGGAAACCAACATCGTAATCCCGACAGTGGAGACTCCGTCCATAGGGATTACGGTGGGGCCTCCTACTGGCTGATGGGCTCCTTGTGCCCGTCGGAAACCAACCGGAATGACCGGCTGGTTTTACTTTCGACCCCCTGCATTGTAATCAGGGGGTCGAAAGTAAAACCTACGATGTGACACGGAAAGCTGTCAATCTGCCGTCGGAGGCTTTCTGAGTCACGTCGTAATGAGGCCCTTAGTAGTAATTTTGGAGGGATCGGGGAGTCGCTGGATAAAGAGGTATAGTTACTTCTAAATGTGGGGTTCAGCGTAGATTAAGGAGGAATGATTTGGGGAAGTTTAGGGAGGGGTTTATAGAGGAACATGCACCCATCCACAAAAGTGTGAGTCCATTGCTAATCAAAAATAGAAATTCTAAAATTACTACAGCGGAAAAGGACCCAAAACAGTAGTAAATGTACACCATCTTAAAGCTGGAGTGAGCTAAACCACACATAGCCAACCATTGGTACTTCAAACTTCTCCCATAGAAAATAATGGCGGTGGGGACTTAAAATATAATCCTATAGGAAATAATGTTACAGTGAAATATTTAAACTAGTTAAAAATATAAATACATTTAATTTAATATATGCATAACTGTACTGAGAAACCAACGCACAATAATAATTATTCTCACGTTGTTTCTTTGTATATTTCTTTATTCTTTCTTTTGATGATTCATTTAATACAGCAATACAGCCAACACATGTTTCGCACACATTTGCGCTTCTTCAGGGCTGTTAGACACAAAAAGCAAATATCAATATTTACCATCTATAAAAATCATAACTAATTAAAACAAGATACCTAAATACACACTAAACAAGATTCATATAACCTAGAAATTGCACTCCTGTTTCACATCAAACTAGATGCAGAGAAACATTACTTGAACATATGTTGAGAAACAAAAATTTTCATTATTACGCCAAACGTACTACATTTAGATAAACATACATATAGATAGACAACATTTGTACATGTATCGAGAGACATAATGTGCACTATAATATGCCACATCTACTTCATTCTATTGTTATTTTTCTATTATTTTACACCCTCCTATTGTTGACCCTTGCATGTATAATTTGTATACAGATGGACAGTTCTCTCCCAAATTGCATAATCCACTTGGAATTCATTAGATACATGTTTTAATCATATGCTTGCATTTTTCATTCTCTAAACTATTAACCCAAGAGAAGCATTGCAAGACTGATCATTACCCTCATAAACTTTACACTTTCACATCCGTACGATCTATATAATTGTATACAAATCTTCCTATTAGGCTTGCTTGAAATTATTATAAGGTAAGAATTTACCTTTTGGGTCAATCTACTCTGTTCAGTCTTATCTCCTCAATCGTATTCAGTCTATTATGTATGCGTGGTTAACAATCACTAAAAATGAATAGACAGGAATGGACAATGTAACTGTAACTATGGTTCTATATGATAGATAGTATTTTCCTTATTGGCCTTAATGGCCCTATTCATATACTCTATTTTAAATTCTCACCTGTTGTGGATTATTTAAAGCGTCACTTCTTCAAACCTCATTTCAAAATGGCACAGATCGTAGTGATTAGATAGCTGAGAGATCCCCTTGATACGGGTCTGTAAATGAAATCGAATGTGATATATTGTCACTCTTTGATATGTGTAAATATATACATCTTTAGTTAGGTTTGTTTTTTGTTTACATCCTTATCAATTGCTGTTACTGCAAATGCTCAGGTTCTACATCAAGGGGGTGTCCACTAAACATGTTATATTAAAAAATAAATGGATTTTTATTCAGCCATGACTGCTTCCCGAGCAGTTATCTTCAGCACAATTTTTGATCACCAAAAGAAAGAATAAAGAAATATTCAAAGAAACAACGCGAGAATAAATATTATTGTGTGTTGGTTTCCTAGTACAGTTATGCATTTATTTGAATTACTATACTGGTGGGGACCAGTACCTGAGACTATAGCGCCGGGCAATATTCCTATTACCCAAAAACTGTTACATTTAATTTAATGTTTAAGACATATCCAAAATTAAAACCGATTTATCATTTTATTCCAAAATCCATTCATAACTTTTTTTAATTTAACAATTAATATATTTTTATTAAAATATAATCAAATTACTATCATTTTTAATACTAAATAAAAAATCTGGGTTTTTTACATCAGGTGCAATTTTTTATAACTTAAACTTTGGAAAAATAATTTCAATTCAGTTTAATAAACTTTATGACTTTTTAGTTAATTTAGTTTAACAAATGTTTTGAGTAATCTTTATACTATACCATAAAGAGATCTCTGTATATCTTGGTATCTCTCTCTCTGTATAAGAGTACATTTAGAACAAATATTTTATATTAATTTTAAAAATAGAGAGAAAAATGCTAAAGCACTATCGACTTAATTTTTTAATTGAATATTTAATGTAAAAATCCCACCTAAAGTAAAATGTTTATATTTATTTATTATGTAATATATATTGCAAAACATTATGTACAGAAGTCATGTAACATAATTATTTTAAATAAAGTTGCATTTATTTTTATGTTAAAAGGTTATTAAAATACTTTATCAAATTCAAAGAAATGTATTGTTCAGCCAATTAAAACCATTACAATCGAATACAGTTGATCAATTAAAGTATTAAAATCATCAGTGCTTACACTTTAGTACAAAACAATTTACTCCAACAATTCAATGTGCTGCTGTGAGCATCTTTTGTGCATAGCATCTAACTAACACCCCCTAAGTTTCTGCTCACTATTATGCAAGTATGCTTATTCTGTTCATGTACCAGGTTTTGCTTTTGTGCAAATTCAACTGCGATCAAGGAAATCATTAAAATCAGCAGTTTATAAACTTTAGTTCAAAGCAATTTACTCAATTAATTCAAAGTACTAGTATAAACATTTTGTACATATTGACCAACTAACACTGCCTTGATTACTGCTCAAAATTGTGCAAATATGCTTATTCTTTTCATGTAATTCTAATACTAGCAATTCCAGATATTTTAATAATCTACTGATTATTTTATAATCTAACCCATGCAAGCACACTGCCATAGCTTCATTAATCATCCTGAATTCTAGCCTATTAAACCATGATCATAAAACCCTAGTCCTGAAATTCAATAAATAGGGACAAAACCAAATTATGTGTGCCATGGATTCAAGAGGTATCCACACCCTCTGCAGCACTTGTAACTGGCTTGTTTTTTTCTTGGGGGTCTAAAGTTTTAAGTGGCACCAAAAGGAACCTCAATTTTATATATTTAGTTCTCAACCTTTGCTTTATATTCATAATGAGTGATGGTTGCTGAGTAAGCAACGAATATGATGGTTGTAAAAGCTGTGCTCTTGATAACTTTGCAAAATCCTCAATGTTTTTCGTGATTAAGATAATCCTCGCTGTGAAGTTCGCTTTTGTTTTAAATAGGCTGTACTCAATATTATTTTCCCTACATTCATTTAATTGTATCAGTATTTTATCATAAAATAATATTCATTTTTTTTATTAAGTTTACATTTTTAACATTGTTATGTCAGCTGTATTTTTATAGCACACTATGAACTGTGAGGGCATCCTGGTGCTTCGCAGGTGAGTGGGGCTAGCCCTGTAGGGACTTTCTCGAAGAGCCAATTATTCAGTTTCTTGCGGAGTTCAAGAAGAGAGGAGGAGGCTCTAATGTGGTATGGGAGGTTGTTCCATGCTTTAGTGGTGATGTACGAGAAGGCTCAACCCCCATATCTGCTTTGTGTATGCATGGGAGGTGTGCTAGAAAACGTTCAGCTGAGGGATGGTGCCTGGGTAGGTTAGTAGAAATGTATGCGGATTTTCAGATAGGCAGGGCCTGTGTTGTGCAGTGCTCTGTATGTGTGGGTGAGGAGCTGGAACAGTACACGTTTGTGCATGGGGAGACAGTGGAGGTCCCTTCGGTAATGTGCTTTGTGGGAGCGGC
The DNA here is from genome assembly GCA_963921515.1 of Calotriton arnoldi. Classification (NCBI taxonomy): domain Eukaryota; kingdom Metazoa; phylum Chordata; class Amphibia; order Caudata; family Salamandridae; genus Calotriton; species Calotriton arnoldi. Next base: position 63,104 of record CAWUFW010014500.1, on the reverse strand, counting down.
GTGGGACAAGTCTGGCTGCAGTGTTCTAGATGGTCTGTTGTCCTTTTGTGAGTTGCTTGTTGATTACTGCGTAGCGCGAGTTACCATAGTCCGGCCTGCTGGTGAGGAGGTCTTGGGTGATGGTATTTCTGGAGTTGTTTGGTAGCAACTTGTAGATTTTCTCAATATCCTTAAAATGTGGAAGCAGGATCTGGCAATGGAGTTGCCCTGGGTGAACATTTCCATCTTGTTGTTGATGATGATACCGAGGTTTTTTGCTTGTGGACTGGGGGTGGGGTCTAGATCTGTAGGGCACCAGGTGGAGTCCTGTGGTGAGGCATATCTTCTGACAATCACCACTTTGGACTTGTCCGTGTTCATCTTGAGGCAGTTGGACTTCATCTAGGTGCAGGTGTAGAACTTGTTCCTTTAACTTAGGGGTTGATTACGACTTTGGCGGTCCATCGGACCGCTGAACCCGTGGTGGTGGTCCACCTGCTGTATTACGATTACGGCAGTGGGACAGTCACAGACCCACCGCAACTGCTCGGGATCATGGATCCCACAGCTGTGGTGTGCCAGTGAGAGGCCCTAATATGCTGGCGGTGTCACTGCTTCACCGCCGAGCACATTAGGAGTTTCCTCACCGCCAAAGTTCTCATGACGGTGAGGCCGCCATGTAAACTGTGGTGGTAAGGAAACAAAAGGGGCCTTAAAAGGCCCCCTGTTTCCTTGGAGCCATGGGTGCCTGCAGGGCAGCACATTTTGTCCCCCCCTGTGTGCATTCACCCCCTTTCCTGCACGGCATGGACGGCACAGTCCATGCCATGCAGGAACGGCCTTTGGCACTCCCATTGCGATGCCTTTTTAATGGGCACCGCCATGGGACCGCCAAAGTACCACCAGCCAGACACGAGAAATCTCGTAGTTTGGCAGGTGGTGTCAGTACGGCTTTAGCAGTGTGGGAGCAGGGTGCTGGCATTGTGGCCTACACCCACACTGCCAAAGTCCTAATTAGGCCCTTAGTATTTTGTTCGAGAGGGACAGAATCACTTGCATGTCATCAGCGTAGGTGAGCATGTAGATTATGTGTAAGCCTGGGCGGAGTTCGCAGAGTTCCAGAAAAACTCTGCTGCGCGCCGCGGTTTTCCGCCAGTGGCAGAGTCTGTTAAGTCGTGCTGCTCGCAAAGACTTTTAGCACCAGGAGTTTGTCCCACGCTGCAAAATCAGCGTGAACTGCACTATGCGTCGGGCCAGAGGGCACTGCTGCTTTCTGCTGCTCGACTAGACATTCTACTCGAGCGGCAGCTTCCTCAATGAGAAGGGCTGATTTCTCAACGCGAGCAGTCGTGACCTGCCGCGACCGCCCGTGATGAGAAATCTCGCCAAGATGAGGTCTAGCGTGTTATTTTTCACACAAGCATTCGTCAACTTAACGTTGGCGAGCAGCTTGAGAAAAAAATCTCGACTCAGCGTCACTTCATGGAGATTTTCAGAACTCTGCACCAAGCGCGGAGTGTGCAAAACTCTGCGAACTCCGCCGGCGGAGCGTAATTCTTTGCCCACCCATAATTATGTATGCCTGGATGATGTCGGCCAGTGGGGTCATGTATATGTTGAAGACAGTCAGGATGAGCAATGACCACTGCGACACTCCACAGATTAAATCCTGGGCTTTCGACGAGTAGGGCTTCATGTGGATTATCTAGGTTCTTACAGTTATGAATGTGTAGATACTTTGGAGGATGGGTCTTTGAATGTCAGTCTTGTATAGTCGCTTTATCAAAATAGAGTGGGAGACTGTGTTGAAGGCCGCTGAGAGTTTGAGTAGGATGAGAGTTGCAGTATCTCCTCTGTCCAGGATAATCCAGATGTCGTCCGTTAGTGAAATGAGGGCTGTGCTTGTGATGTGGTTGGGTCTGAATCTCGTGTGTCGTTGAGGAACTTCTGATGGGCGAGGTGGTCGGTGAGGCTTCTGTTGATAACTTTTTCTAGGACCTTGGCTTGGTAGGGTAACAGGGAGATCGGTCAGTAGTTCACAAGCTTGGCTGGGTCTGCTGAGGGCTTCTTCAGGAGAGCCTTGACACCTAGGTGCTTCCAGACTTATGGGAAGGTGGCGGTGTCAATGGAAGTGTTAAGGATGGGGATGAATGTTTTGCTGATCAGGGTGGAGCCCTTATTGAAGGTGTGGTGGAGCCAGGTGTCTGCCGGGATTGGATGGACGTCCTGATTGCTGTGGTTTCTTCTATAGTGATGAGGTTCCTTGTGGTAAGTGTGTTTCCTTTGTTCAGTATTGGTATGCTAGTTATCTGGTTTCTAGGGTCTGGTTGTGCGTTGAAGATGTCATTTATGGCTGTGATTTTGCTGCTAATAACATCTGAAAGGTTGTTGCACAGTCCTTAAGTAGGGGTGATGTTGCTGGTGGTTGCTGCCGGTGCAGTGAAGTCCTTGATTAATCAAAAATGTATTTGCTGCAGTTGGAGCTGACATTGATGCATTCTGCTAGGGTCTTTCTCTTGGTTTCCAGGTTTTGCTGGTGGTAGTGCTTCAGGGCGGATTTAAAAGCGTTCCTGTCTGAGACTTCTTGGCTAGCTCTCCACCTCTGTTCTAGTTGTTTGAAGTACCACTTGGGCATTCTGACTTCTTCTGTGTACCAACTATCCTGGTATGGCTACGTTTACTATGATGTCTTTGAGTGAAGTGAAGATGGGTTCCAGGATGTGTCCAGCAGTGTGGTTGGGGCTGAAGACACGTAGGGTGAGTCTGAGGTTTACGAGGCTTTCGAAGAGTGCAACTTAGTTGGGGTTAGTCAGGTCTAGGTGGAAGTTGAGGTCAGGGCCGGACTGGCTACCGGGCATTTTTGGCTGGGGTGGCAGGGTGGGGTCCAGGTTCACTGCTGAGGGGCTGATTTTGTTGCTGGGGAGCTGCCGGCACTTCTAAATGAACAATGCAAAACAAATAGCTTAACAGCATACTTTTTAAAACATTTGTTTTGCATTGTTTATTAAGGAAAGCCCGGTAGCCAGTCCGGCCCTGGTTGAGGTCTCCTTGGGGGATGTGTGTGCTGTATTCGATGACTAGTGGTGGCACAAAGTCCATGATGCCGTTGGTGAAATTTGCACAGGGTCCAGGGTTTGACCAAGGGCGAAGTTGGCTGTGATTTGCAGTTTAAAGTTGAGGTGTTCCCTGTAGTTGGTTCCAGATAAATTAGTTAAATTAATTGTATATACCTGGTCCTTCCTGGTGCTTGATGTGATCCTAAGCAGTTCACTTGCCTGATCTGTGCTACATTTTATCTATCTTGTGAGACAGTTCTGGCTAAGTTCAGGCTGTCAGGTCAGTGTGAGCATAGAGCTTGTGCTGCCGCCTGAAGCTTCCATCTATGAGATAACTCATGTAGCCTTAGCAAGCAGACCTATACCACAGGCTATGAGATAATTCTGCTACCTTTTCCATGAGCTTGTTGGTTGTGTAAACTTGAGGGATAGCTCTGCTATCTGAAGCTTGGCCTTTCATTTTGTATTGACTGAGATAGAGTTTTATACCCAATTGCTAAAACCTTTAAGTTTCAGTTAATCTGGGGCATAACTCTGCTGCCTAAGGTGAACATCTGTTATCTGAATGATAGCTTTGCTGTCTAAAGCTGATGTCTGTAGGTTCTGTGTGACCTCAGGAATTGATGCACTATGTGAGGACTGAGCCTGTAAGTTGAAACTTGCAGGAAAGGTCTCCTGTGTGAGGCCTGACCATGTGCCCTTTCTTGGGGTATTGCACTTAGGCCTAAATCCAGAGCTTGTTTGTTTGTGTAACCTGGGTGTAGCTGGGCTCAGTGTTGCCTGAGCTTTTAAGTTCTATGCCACCACATCCCATCATTTGTTTCAATAGAGTGGGGGATGACAAGACAATCATTCCGTAAAAGCCTAAAAACTTGGCTGTTTAATCAGTAATTGTTCCCTTCCTTCTGGTCTTTTTTTTGTTGGCGCCGGGAAACCCTTTTTGGGTAGCTGTTGCGCCTTACAAATTAAAATTAACATAACATAACAATCACACCCGCCGACCATTGGGGATCTACGCTACTCTTGCTTTCATTTCAGAAATCCCTCTAAAAATTCTGATCTTGAAACTTGTCTAGTCTGTATGATACTTCACAGATCGAGATATGAACGTGTTTTACTTTATTAATATATCTTAAAAAGATAAACCACTTCCAAATCAAACGTGGATAAATTATGTGTGGCATTGATAGTAGAACAATCAGCTCTCGGTCCCCTGCATTGGTTTGTTTGTCTCTCTTTACTTTCTATGCTGTTCAATAGTTTTTTTACTCACCTTCCACCCACTTACACTCCCTAAAGTCAATTTTGGAATTCTGTTGGGTTTTTTAACCAAATTCGCACGCTTTTTATCCATTTACATTTTCAACAACGAAGTGTGAACACACCTTTGAATATTTTTTGGGCTCCACAATTCCTTACATGTCCTCTCTTCTCACCATGAATGCACCGTTAAATGTCATTCTCTTTCTTGCCTTCTAGGCTTCCGTTCTTTGTTGCTGCAATACCAGGTTCTCTGTTTTTGTTTTACTACTTTTCTCAGTTTCTCTGCTGGGAACATAACTGACGAATTCATAATTCTCCTCATAAATATTGCAGCAATAGTGGTAAGCCTACTTTACTTTCCCCAGCGAAATTAAACAAAATAATAATAATTAATACACCTATCCGTTACCTCTGATTAGTCTGCTTGGCCAGTACCGGGCCCAGAGTTTATGATCAACCAATGGACAATATTTTAATGGAATAAACAGTGACGGGTAGGGTTTGGGGGCGTGGGCTGGGTAGGTGTGGTTTGAAGCAGGTGGGTGCGAACTGGTGGTGTCACTAAGAAATACTGATAGTACACTTTTTTTTTTTATAAGCAGGTGACAATTTGAAGATTTTTTTAGGTAATTACCATTCCTATAAATGTGGATTGATTACATACACAACGTGTGGAAGTTACAAATAACTTAGTGAGCGTGAGAATGTATAACTGAAAAACGTTTTCCAATGTGTTGTTCCTAAATGGTTTTGTTTTTGACGAAGGTATGGCTAGAACACTGAACAGTCACAAAAGGTAAAGAGTAGAATTATCAATGACAGAGTATTAAATATTTGATTCCGGAGATTTTTTTTAATTATTATTATTTTGTTCCCGGCGGCAGTGCACATTTGCAAGGGAGCACCTATGGATGCAGCTAGAAAGTTATTGATTTTGTTGAATGGTTTTTTTTGTATTTTCTTTTATAAGCGCCTTCATTGGTTTAGGGTAGCCGTCCCAAGATTGATGAACTTACTAAGCCATACCATCTTTGGGAGACTTTTGCAAAATGCTAAAATCTTGATAACACTCTGCTTCCTGCCCTTCCCGTTCGTTTAAACAGTTATTAATTCGGTTATTAAACAGATTCCTCGTTCCGCAGTGCAGTGTGGGCACTGTGACGTGGAAAATGGTCCCTTGTAAATATCATCAGATGAAGAAAGGATGTAAGTTTCCTATTCGTGAAGCTTTCTGTGGTGCACAAAGCGAATGGATAAAATAGTGATCACGTTGATTAAACTACATATGGGACACGTTCTTTGTTTATCCATTGTCTATAGTACATCTGCACATACAGAAGCCATTTAGCGGCATGAATGCTGATTCGAGCAGGCCTGTGACTGCACTGATATGGAGATTGAATCCTGCCCGACGCTGCAGAAGGGCCTGGACCTGGGCGATGTCGGGGTCATTGTTAGGCCACGGTCGGGGGTAGGAGGGGCGGGTGCAGCGCCTCCCTCATCTGCCAGCTGCCGGGCTCAGGTGGCTTGTGAAGATCAATGCGATTCCTGTTTTCAATATTGACTTTACTACAGCTTTCACGGCGACACACATTCACCAGAAACCTTGATCGCTGTTATGCAGGAAGAAACGCTAGTAGGGAGCTCTTTGCTCGATGAAATCACTTCAACTTTGCTTCATTTTCACACATCACGCTGCCTTGACATTCTCAAAAACATGCATTTTCACCCACAGCGAATATTTGCCACGGGGACTCTAAACATGTGCGACACCCTCTGCAAGTCCGGGGTTTATTTTTGGCCAATGCCCCGTTGCATTCTGGGGATCGTGGTTTAAATGTCCCAGTTGTAAGTACGGGTTCAAAAATACCATCCGTCAGCGTGCTCTTGGCTGGAAGGCAGAACCGGAAAAGATGTCGCGTAAGACAGGGCGCCTTCCTCGTGATAGCTACGCTTCAGCAGGGGCGAGTGCATCTTTGTTTGCTTGGCGCAGCTCGGGCACCCGTAAGGGATGAAATGGCTACTGTGGGTTCATTCATATCTGGATTTTGCTGGCTTTGGGCGACCGGAAATAAATACAAGCTTCGCAGCTGTGCACCGCACAGACAGCACGTGTGAGCTCTCTGAATTACAGGGGAAACACTGTTCCCATGGTATATTCCTCCGCTCTGCTCTGCCCAAGAACATATGTTAGTTCAGTCACAGTTCATGCGCCTCTGAAGGTCTCCTCAAGACTGTATTTCGCAGTGTTTTTCCTCCTTGTCAACCCGTACCAGATGGCATATTTTGTTTGCGCGACTATCCACACCTACTTATCTTGCTAACACCTGTCATTTGGAAACTAAACGCACTTTCCTCGTACTGTCTATTTCCAGGAAAGGGCGCAGTACTGTTTATCTTGAGAATGTCTCTCAAAATGGATCAATTTTCGCCCACTGCGCAGATAACTATAGAATAAATTAAATACTCTACGTTGCAGACCCTGATTGAATAAAGGAAGACCCTCCCTCTTGGGGCCATTCAATCAGCCTGTCTTTATTTACAACCCGAAGGGCAAGGGCTTCGCACAGCTGGTGCTTCTGGACTCTGCACCCATTGTTAACCAGCCCCCCACCCACCCAGCCCCCTACCTGTACCATGGGCACTGTTGCGGCTTTGCTGGAGCCATTTAAGCGAAGCTACACACCGATGAAGGTGGCGCTTCCGTCCAATGGACAATGTCGTACCGTTTCTTAAATTACGCTCTGGGGGATGATTTGTGGACTGTGACATCCTGAGGCAGTGTGTTCTCTTCTTCCTGCTCTTGCTTCCGTTGGTCTTGTAGTTGGTGTTGTGACTCGGCATTGTCGACTCTTTTTGCAGTTGTAGGCATTTCCGCAGGTAGGCTTCCTTTTGGTGAGCCCCATCGTGTGACCTTTCATTCTATTTAGTTCAACTTAAGGGTGCCTTCTCCTTTTAATACGTTTAGGTTTATTGTCGGCCGGTCTGCATTTCAGCCATCCATGCAAATACCATGAAAAATCATAACGTAAATACTCTTCAATAAAATTGAAATTCATCATATGAAATTTGTTTACACAAAAATCCAGCCTAGTCTGGAATAGAAGCAGCAGGAGGAGTCCATTAGACAAGTGATGCAGGTGTATTTTCCAACTAATGCAAATATTTTAAAAATACACACACACAACGCAAAAGAGCTATCCTTATTTTGCCAAATCCAATGCCCATATCCTAGCCAGGCTGTGCCCATATTATATACCACTAAAGGCAGTTTATACAGTAGTCACACTTGCGAATTCATAGCATTGAGCTCTACACATTCTTACAGAGCAGTGGTCTCACCCGCTACTTTGCCATGGTGTGCAGGCCCAGTGCCCACCATGCCTGCACACAGCAGTTTTAAGGAGGGGGGCAAATGTACCCAAGAGTGGGAGTGGTTGTCTCTCACAGCATTGCTTTTCACGTGAATACCAACCTCTCTCATCCCTCACGTTGGGAAAAGCCATTGTGTTCTGCCACAGAGAAGTGCTATTTGGCTTTGCACCGGGATACCAGCCCTGTAATTAGAAGGGAGTCAGGTCCAAAGTCAGTACTTAATTTGTAAATAAAGAAGTGCCAGGGCCCCTGTGAGGAGACCACAGCAGCTTGCACCACCCATTGTGCTACTACTGAAAATTCGGACTTTTTATACATAAAAAAAATGAGTAATACCTGCCACTCAAGCTATTTTTCTAGCTTTGGGTGGCAGATATTCGTCATTTTAATGTAGATCGAATTATTAAAAAACAGTTGCTGTGTTCATCACAAAACTGGAAAACAGCGCCACCACGTGGCTGGCTGTGATAAGTCCCAGTGTTGACAATTAAGTAGCGCCGGAAACCACTGTCTCAAATTAAGCACTGTCCAAAGCCCTCACAAAGCAGAGGTGTCTGACTTGACCCCCAGCACCTCATCCTTGCTGTTCCAGACCATACCACCTCCTGGGTGATCTGTGTTCTGTACCTCTCTTAAGTAGGGCTCAGACCAAGACATGTTCTAGATTAAGAAGATGTGTCAGGTGAAGCAGGCATTCCCTGGTTTCGGTACAGAGACTGCACATTTAATTTTACAGACGGGTCTAGTACCCTCCTGGGCAATGCCAGTCTGTGAGGCTTTCTAAACAAGCAGCAGTAAGCGCAGATAGCTTACGATCTCACAAATACTGTAAGACAGTCTGACGAATCTCTCATTTTACTTCCTGTCAGAACTGTGTGTTACCATTATCTTCTCATCAAAAAAGTGCATACACTCTAACCCCCCGCCCGAAAAGCCAAGAAGATTTTGGAACCGAAAACCAGAGGTACATCCAAAATGCTTCAACATTGAAAGAATAGTCAGTAACTGAGTTCCCCATAGGGATATAAATCATGAAAAACTCTTTCAATGTGTGACTCAAGATGCTGTTTTCTCTGCGTTTTTTTTTATAAAGGGATTGCCACTTAATCCATACAGTTCACCCAAATCCAAAATCCACTGTACATCTGATGGCAGTTTCGTTTTAAGATCCACTGACAACAAAGCCACCTAATCTAGAAAGAAATAATTTGTCAAATTCGTGATAGGCTCATAATATGCCACCTCGTGTCCACTTGTGCAGAGAGTGGCAGTACAATAAGCTACATTCATGGGTACATATAGCCATGGGCTCTACACGCTCAAGGTATTACTTGCATCGATTAATTGGACAATATCATAAAACCTCGAGATCTTCACAAATACTGCCACTTTCTCTTTTGACCTAACACTAGTATTTATCTTGATCAATTCACAGTACCAAATTAATCCCAACTTTTTCCAGTAGCTATGTTTCACAGGATGTAGAAATGTCATGTTATATTCATGAACACATGAAAATATGGATGCTGAAGGTTCCTGTTTCAGCCTGCTGTGATCTATGATTTCACTGCCAGCATATAGTCAGGAACAGCTGCTGAATCACAACAGCGCCATGGCCGTGCACTCAGGGAGTCCCAGCAGCTGCTAGGCAGAAACCACTTTCTGGGGGAAAAGTTAGGCCTAAGTAAAGGTTAAACCTGACTCTAGCCAAGAACCGATCTAGGCTCCTGGCTGATCAGTCCAAGGTCATAGCATACTTCGTGTATAACCTACCCTTCATATGTTGGTACTCAGGCACATATGTATCTATATTAGCATTACTTTTTCTGTTTATGGATATCAAGTTTAGTTGTAGCTGGTCATTGCTTTTTCCTGCACATATTTTCTGTGATTTCAGTGCACTATCAATCAATCCAATGTTTTCTGGCACCATAACTGCGAAGGGATCAGAATCAAAATATACATCCTTCAACAGGGCTGATTCCTATTGGTTAGCCAAGGCTGAGTCCCTCTTCCATTTGGATCTGTAATGTTTTTAGGCACCCATTCATCTAACTGAGTATTAGGATCAGTGGCGGCTGGCGACTTTTGAAAGTGGTGGCGCTTGAACTTTGGCGATGAGTTTGACGTACGAAGCGTGTGAAACAAGTGAGCTACATTATCATAAGGGACGTTCACAGGTGTTCTCACCGTAGAAATTTGAAAAAATAGATGGGCAACTGGGGCATTTAAAAAAACAATTGATAACAATGATAAGGTTTATAAGGCAATTCTTAAAGTGTCCCATGGAAATATTAAAAAACTTGAAAGAGTGCGCCCAGGTCTTGTGGCACTAAATATTTTCATTATGCATATTGTCTCAATTAGGAAGGGGTTCTATTAATGTGATCTTTCACGCACTCGTATAAAACTTCACCTTGTTGCAATAGGAGACTTATGATTGCATGGAACTTAGTTTGATGCATATCAACATTCATGTCCAAATTCAAACACCAAATATCTTCATTTATCAGGGACATGACAAAAAGACACTGCCAAAGAGATGGATTTAGGTTTAATCGCGCACGTTGGCTGTGGATGGGTAGATCTAAAATCCATTTCAACGTATTTTGTCACAGATTTGCTCATTGTGTAAGACGGTGCAAATGGAGAGAAAATCTCTTTGGGATGTGCTGCATAAAGGGGTATTAGAAAAAGGAGTACAATTTGCAATAACATGTAAACGATTTGAATGAAGACAGTATGGTTGCCTTACCATTACATCAAATAAATGCTTACACCAGATTGTTGCATGAAACAACTGTTAGAAAATCCTGCGCTACAGTAATGATTTCAGTCCACTGCTTTCATTTCAAAATCTGTGCATTCTGGGAGCTGGAGACCGCCTATGCTTGAAATGAAACAGTTGGACAAGGGAACCTGTCCAGACTGCTTTTTATAAAAAGAAAGCCCGAACTGGGAAGGAGTGGTCTGGGGCCCTTGTGTGAATTATAAAACGCTTCAAAGACAGACTGCATTTTTTACCTGTGTGTGGTGACTCGCCGACCTTTCCTGTGTGGGAGCAGTAAAAATTAAAAGGTTTTTTTCTGGTTTTCATTTTGCTAGAGTGATAAAAACACCTGTTCAGAGAGACCTCATAAGCTGCAGTGTGTGTCTGTGTAACAATGAAACCACAAAGTAAAACAAAAAGTGTGCAGAAACGTAGATGCACAAATAGCCGTCTGTACATTCAGGCCGGCCTATGACGCTGGTATTGTGGGCACAGATGCATTGGGGGCAGATTAGAAGGTTTCAGGAGTAAGTGAGCTTGAAAAAAAATGTATACATACTTATGAGTAGACTGGGCATGTTTAGAACACTGATCCTAAATAGTGGTGCACTTTTAAATAGTGCTAGGGAGCACAAGTGCCCTGTTTAACAGTGCCCGACAGTGTGCTGTTAGGAGACAGCAGCTCCAGTAACCAGTGCTGAAGACACTTTGGGGCCGATTCCGATCTCTGCCGGTAGGGCTCCGAATCGGATTCGGCTTAACCGGATCCGATTCGGAGTCCTATTTCCCGACCGATTCGCACGAGCGTCCGGGCGAGCGAGTACGATGCGAAATCGCCGACCGACTCGTCCGGGAGTCCCGACCGCTCCGACCGACTCGTTCCCGGGTCTAACCGCACCGACCGACTCGCTCGGACACGACTCGCACCGCGCAATGGAGACGTTCCCCGGCCGGGTAAGTACGATGCGCGCCGCGAGCAGTCCGACCGAGCCGCGCACTCCGGCTCGAAAGAGCAGTCGGAGCCGTACTTTGGGGGTCCGTGTCGGACCCCCCTGTACGCGTAGCCGCACACAGGCGAGTCGCTTTGCCGCGTACACGCTGTAGGGGGCGCCCTTGTCCGCCTCGCACCCATTGACTTCAATGGGAGTCCGAACGAATCGAGTCCGATGGCATACGTGCGCATCGTACTCGTTCGGTCGGGCTGCACGGGTCCGATTCGGTCGGAAATCTCTCCGGGTCCGGCTCGGTTGGAGAGATTTCCGGCCCGAATCGGAATCGGCCCCTTTGTATGTTGTCATTTACAATCTTCACCTGCAAGATGAATGAATATTCTAGACGCGCTTCTATTCTTTCATCAATCTGTGGGCTTTTTGTCGGGACTTCATCTGTGCTGTGGTGAGGGATACAAAGCCCGTATCTCTGCCTCCTTGACCCGCTGGTGCCTGGCCCCTTGCCTCCAACCTACACCCTGGTGGGACTCGGAGTCCCAGGGTGCACCGCTGTAAATCACCACAGCTGCCGAGGGGGGAGGCGAGTCCATTGCGCTATAAAGCGCTGCCTCGACCCCCGCAGCACGGGACGCGCCTAGGCCGCGCCCGGGACAAGGGCAGGCCCGTCTGAGACCGTCCAAGACCGAACAAGGCCGGGCTGGGCCAGATCCTTGACATTGTCAGGCAGGTCATCGACGTACTCACTCAGCTGGAAGAAAGTGAGTTTTTCATCTTTCTTTCTGTTTCCCACTCTTGTGACCCCCTCCTTACATCGTGCTGCATACCATCTTGGACTGGCCCAATAGTACGTGAACTTTTTAAAAACTTTGTGTTATTCTAGCAGCATAGCCTATAAATTGAGATATTGGGAGCAGCCTAAATCTGGCGTGTTGATTGTGCATTGTGTAGCTGTCGTGCTTTTCATACTGCCCCATATGTTTGTTTTTCCCTTTAAAAACAAGGTGTATCATCCTGCAACCCCTTTTGCTTACTGGTAGCGAGTAGAGGGAAAACTTTACTTAGCTATAGGGAGGGATCTACAATTTTGAGAGGCGGGTTGGGTTTCAAGCCAGGGGTAAAAGGAAAGCTGAAACCACTAATAGGAGAGCTGGTGGGACACAGAACTCGCTTATGAAATACCTAACTGGGGCACTAGGAACCATTGAGAAACAAATCCATACTGTTGAAGTATCACTAAATCAGGACATGCGGGCGAGTGGGGAACTTGCGGGCCATACAAACCCTGAAGAGATAGAATCAAGTTCACCTATCCTGATTCAGGAATTTGTTGGAGATTTGAACCCGCAGTCAAATGGGTGCGTGCAGGACACGTCAGATAATATATATGTCCTAGAATGCGATCGGGAAAATCAGCCCCCATCCAAGTGCCCCAGGAACCCAGAGTTGCCAGTTGTGGCCCTGAACCCTGACGCGCCCCCCATTAACTCTAAGATAAAAGGGAGCAAGAGAAGAAATGCAAAATTTAAAATTAAACCCAAGAAAGCGGGAACGGGTTTATCAGGGCTCCTAATTCCTCCCTCAAACAAACTCAGCCCCAAGGTGGGCTTTGAACAAATTTGCCTCAGACTTGACGCCCTCCATAAAACCGTCATGGAACCCCTAGAAAATCTGCTGATTAGGGTAAGTGCCATTGAGGACCTGCTAAGAAACAGTCATATTGTCCCCTCGTGCAGATCCTCAAAATCGGTAGTAGACACTGAAAAGGTAGTTTCTCCTACCCAGGTGGCCACTATTCAAACTCCAGTTAATGCACCTGCAGCAGACAAAAGTAGAACTTCTGTTAATAACAGTGATGCATTGGCTCTAAAAGAGCCGAGAGTAATTCACCGATTCCTCCCATCTAGTACCACGATTAGGGAAACAGAGGAAGTGCAACTTAACTTGCCACCAGAGGCCACCCCATATACCATCATATTGGCGAACGCACCTCATCTTTCCCCTCAGGCAAACGAAACCTGGGAGTCATTGAGAAATAGGGCCCTCTGCTGGCTCGGTACCAAAACCGGCCTAACAGAGGCCCTATTTTCTGAATTTAAGATGGTAAGAAGAGTGGGATGGGTAGGGAACAGGAAAAAACTCTATTTGGCGATTGCATAGTCCTTGCTTTTAGAGCACCTAGACTAGTAAATGAGATCTTACGTAGATTGTGTAATGATCACGTTCCAAATAGTGGCATAACTGTACTACCTCTCGGTTATTTCTACCCTCCATTGAAACAAATGTACCCTGCCCCACAGTTGAGATTTACAAACATCAATACACAACAATATTTTTCTATTCCCACTCAGAACAGATTTGATATATTCTCATCTTTGGAAGATATAGATTGACTCCTCCCAAATCACAGCCACCTAGTCCAAATCGGGGATGTTGTCAAATATCAATCTAGAATGGATATAACTTCCACCAAGCCAAGAGAATCTAATTACAGTGACTCAAGTATCAATGAGGACTTGTATGTTGCCCCTCGTAAACGAAGTATAGGGGCTCAGGATGATGACCTGTCTTATGCCGTCTCTGTAGGAGTGACCCCTACGTCTTGCAACATCGAGAAGAGAATAGATTTAACCAACTTAACTACCCTTCCTCCAATTACTTTTAACAACTTTGCTGATTACTCTAATGTACCTACTGTCGAACCTGTTCATAACAAGAGTAAAACACATGTTAAAACCAGGACTAGCACAGCGAGAATTATATTTTGGAATGTAGCGGGACTAATTTCTAAAATCTCCAATCCCGCCTGTACGAATTTGTACACAGCTTCGACATAATATGTACACAAGAAACCTGGGTGGATACCCCACAGCACATTAATGGGTTTAAAACATTCTTTACCCTGGCATTACCTTCCAGTCATGGAAGAAAAAAGGGTGGCTTATGCACCTTTATTTCTTATAGGTTAAATGTAAAAAAGATAGACCACATGGAACTTAACACCTACTATCAGGTCCTAAAAATGACCATTTATGTTTCACACTGTACCATCCTAATAAACTTTTATAACAACATTCCCGCTTTGCAAACGGAGGCAGTCTTGAGGCGCCTACAGAAGCACCTGGATAAAATCCTTAAGACAACTTCCATAGATCTCTGTATAGTTTGGGGAGGGGGCTTTAACATAGGCCCCTGTACCCATGCCGAAGGTGGTAACTGCGGATTAATATCTGAAGATGAGACTGATATTTCTCATTTCTTGCATTCCCTTCTTGGGGAAGAATTAAACCAACTTAAATATACTATGGACTTGGGTTTCGCCAATGACCTATGCTCCCTACCCTTACCGTTTAAAAGTACAAGAGATACTAATTGGGATGATTATGCCCTGGGTGGAGATGGCGCTCTCTCTAAACGGTGTATATCTAGTTGAATAATTGCAGAATTAGGTGCCCAGGGAGGAGGTAATCATCCAACACCCCACAGTTCAGATCCACGGATCTGTACAGAAATAATATCAAGCCCTGGCACTCATATATACTGTACCATAAGTAAAAAACTTTATCGAAGGAACAAGCATATCAAAAATAGAGTGGTTTAATATTTTCTTGTAGAGACTCCAGCCAACACGTGTTTTGTCGCTCGGGACAAGACACCCGCGACTTCTTCAGGGCTGGAAAACATATATAAAACAGAGTATAAGCCCATGCATCCTGGCACAATTATTCCAATTGAAATATGTGAGTTCCACGTGATCCCAACTGTGTACCGCAAATCAATCCACATAGTATGTACATAGTTATAGGTGCACACAACATTATTCAGTGCAGATATTATAGCGTATGTCACAGCCCTAATACAGTCCACACCAGAGACCCAAATGATTGATACTGTCTGACGTGGTTCACCAACCAACATTATCCTCATAAAGATGAGGGGGTGGTGAAATGCGGAGAACCGGAGGTGGGAAAGAAAGAGAATTTAAAGGGTGCTACGTTTATGTGCATAAATTGAGAAGAAGAGTCTTCGAGTATTGGGTCAGGTCCCAGGCCTACCTTAGTATGCCTGGCCCAATATTTCAAGCCTAGAATATATATGAAAACATGTGTGAAATATGGATCCTATAATAGAAAGCCATATATCCACCCACAAAAAGGTGACCAGAAAAACATACCTTCTGACTGGTTATAATTCCGTCCCAGCCTAAATATGGCTGGGATAAACAATGTATCCACGAAAGGTTGTATCCTAGCAATATCTGTAAGATGAAAACCGCATATTAAGATTCAAAAAACGGAATAGTGCTTATCGCGCATAACACTAGTTATGGTAGCTATCCTAGGTGAACAATCGTATTAGTTGATGACAAGTGACGTTAATCTACCGGTGTGATCCCTGTAAAGGTCAAGACTGAATCCAGAAAGGCAACGGTAAGTCAAAATTGCTAATATTATTACAAACTACTCAATATCATTCTATATATAATGAGGGTTATCATATCAATCAGCGGGGGAGGCGCAGAATATAGCAAGGTAACGTCCATACGGGGCCCGGTGACGCGGTTAATATAAGGTAAGCGTGAGAACGCCATTTGAAGCCACCCGAGTAAACGAATCAGTGTGATTATGCATAGTAGTTGAATAGACCCACAACCGGCCAGTGCGTTAGAAATCTCTAACACTTACCCACAGTGCACGATTATATTAAGATTCGTGCTTAAATATCAGGCTGCGTACTCCATCAGCCAGTGGCACGCTGCAAGTAAAGATAAAATACCAGAAATCTATGGTATGAGCAGTGATATCTCGTTACTAAGAGGCGATTAAGTTCCTTGTTTGCTTACATACCTGTGTATTGCAGCGTCCACGCTTGAACAGACCCCGGCGCCTCAGTATGGCCGTAGTGAGTGAAGGCACCCGGAAGTATCACACTATAAAAGAGTCACGTGGCTTGTACGTGCATCACGTAAAATCATACGTCAAATGAAACCGCCATATTGAGTGAGTGGGGCTACCTGTGTTAAGACTGCTAATTATAACACTATGATATTACCATTGAGGAACTAGACCTCCAATCCTTTTTAGTGTCACACAATATTATCAAGGAACAATAACTACAACTAATATCTATAGTATCCATATAACGTAATGTAATCTTTGAATCCAAACATGTAAATAATGTAAATCCTGAGTGCATGTAAAGTGTCAACTTAAATTGTCTGTCTAAATACTATTAAAACCCAACTCGGAACAGTTTCAAGTCCGTAGGGTTCGATCCACGGCTACGAGTACTGCTGGATGTCAATATAACCTTCATGGCACCCAGGAATTGCTCCACATGACTGTTTGATCTATAGGATGAGAACATCACTTGTCTACGATCTGAATATTGGTAATGAGAATATGATAGGGGAAGTAGTCCCTAAGGGAAAAGAGAAGGTGTTGTGTGCACCTATAACTATGTACATACTATGTGGATTGATTTGCGGTACACAGTTGGAGCACATGGAACTCACATATTTCAATTGGAATAATTGTGCCCGGATGCATGGGCTTATACTCTGTTTTATATATGTTTTCCAGCCCTGAAGAAGTCGCGGGTGTCTTGTCCCGAGCGACGAAACACGTGTTGGCTGGAGTCTCTACAAGAAAATATTAAACCACTCTATTTTTGATATGCTTGTTCATTCGATAAAGTTTAAAAGTACATTTAATGGGCGCGGGTTGTCCTCGTTCATAGATTATGTATTAATCTCTAACAGACACGTAAATAGACTACATAATTTCGTAACTCATGCTGTTGCCTTCAGTGACCATTTTCCAATCAGTATCACCCTGGACCTACCGGCCAAGGTGTTATCAAGTGGACATATGACTATGAAACCTGTACAAGATATAGCCTTACAGAGAACTAATGGATATGCGATCAAATGGGCGGGTGTAGACCCAAAAATGCTAACAAAGGCGCTACTTAGTAGCTGTAAAATGGATTTTGCTCTCTGCCTCGATGAGACCGCCTTGGATCCGGCTGTGCTCAATTCATTTCGAAACATCACACAGGCCATACAACATAACTTACAATCAGAAATTAAAAAACCCCGTACCGGTAAAACAGGTTGGTTTGATACCAAATGTAGTAAAGCCCATGCCACATTAAAAACAGCTCTTCATAATATCCCGAGGGATCAGGAAGCTATAAAAAGGGCCAGGGCAGTGTATAAAACCACACTTTAAGCACGGAAGGAGGCCATAAGAGCAGAATTATGGCAGACACTTAAAAAGGCATCTGAGCTAAAAGATACAAAAGGTTTTTGGAAGGCCGTAAATGCCCCGTTTTTGGCCACTACAAACTCCCCCAGTATCGAAATTTCGATTGGGGAAGACCAATGGGTAACACATTTTTCTAGGTTATACTGTGATAATGTAGATACGCCTTATGGCGAAGACGCAAGTCAAGGCCACACGAGTTACCTTCCAATCGAAATTGATTTTAATGTGGACAAGGTGGTTCTGGCGATTAACGCTAGTGCGGGGGGGAAAGCCCCTGGACCTGACAGCATACCAGTGGATTTATATAAATCCTGTCCTTTGTTGTGGGGCCCATTAATAACTATGGTTCTAAAGGCATGTTTTACGCAGGCTTTTACGCCAACTTGGACTGAGTCTATACTAGTCCCAATTTTTAAAAAAGGTAATCGTAATGACCCGTCCTGCTACAGACCCATCTCAGTTTTGGATTCCCTCATGAAAGTGGCCGGGCGAGTCTTTTTAAATAGATTACAGACGTGGGCAGAGGGTGTAGGTGTTTTATCCGAATTACAATATGGATTTCGTCAAGGACTCGGCACCACAGAACAGGGCTTGAACTTAAGTCTCCTATGTGGAAAATACATCCAGTCTAAACGGGGGAGCCTTTTTATGTGTTTTGTTGACTTGAGCTCCGCCTTCGATTGTGTTAACCATCATAAACTATGGTGTATTTTAGAGTCCATGGGGGTGGAAATGCCGCTTCTTAACTTCTTAAAACAATCCTACCTAGATGCCCAGGCAAGTGTTCGGTATGGGTTTGCTGGCGAACGCACCCACTATTTCCCAGTCAGGAAGGGGGTAAGGCAGGGTTAGCGCCCCTCCTTTTTTGCCTCTATATAAATAATTTGGGTGCCACACTAACGAGGGAATGTCAGGACCTGCCCAGCATTGGAAGACGGCCAATTGGAGCATTGTTATATGCTGACGATGCTGTTCTCTTGTCCCGCACTCCCTTGGGCCTGCAAAAAGTTGTCTTGAGTTTTGTAACCTTTATGTCAAGGCTGGATCTTAAGGTAAATATTGTTAAGACCTATGTTATGAAATGTTGTAAACCCACTGTCAAGTGTCGAGACATATTTATAAACGATAAAAAACTCGACTCTGCTGACCACTTCTCTTATCTGGGAATTGTATTTGAAAGGAGGGGTTCATGGGTCAAAGCCATTAATACCAGAAAACTTTTGTTTGCAAAAGCCACAGGGGCCCTGATAAACTTGGCCAGGAAATTTGGAAAACGCCCGATCGCTGACTTGCTGACTGTATATAAGGTCAAAGGTATTTCCGTGGCTATATATGGAGCTGGTATCTGGGGCCAAGCAAATGTAGAGTCCCTACAGCAAGTCGAGAATAGGTTTTTAAAATATCTTTTAGCTGCCCCGAACAGAACAGCTACATATATTTGTCATGCCGAACTGGGACTACCTTATTTGTCTGACATAATTAAAATTCAGCCAGTTCTACTTTGGCACAAGGTATGGACAAGCACTTCGACCGGCCTAAATCGGGACCTGATAAATGATTGCCTGAACCTGCAACGGGCTCATCGCATCCCATGGCTCGAATTCGTTAAAAATGTTATGAACAATATAGGCCGCCCGAGTATTTTGTCAACCCCGATAGCTTGACTCGGGTCACCAGGAAGGAACTAAAGCTACTATGTCTAAACCACTTGGAGACGCTTAGACTGTCACCTAATATCATGAAACCATCAATCAGAGAAAATCAATTGCTCCTGACTCAAACGGGGATACAACCATATTTGTTATCTATCTCTGGGAATTATGATAGGATGCTGCTGACCCGCCTACGCTTAGGCAATTTTCACAACATGGTCACTTTCCCTAAGATGAATGACTGGTCACGCTCTTTATGTCCATGTCCTTGCGATGACATATCTGCTCAGACTACAATTCATACAATTTTTTTCTGTCAGTATTATTCTCTAATCAGGAAAAGATGGATTTTGCCCATTTTGAAATGTCAAGGTCTGAGACAATGTCGCCCTGCTTTTATCAAATTACAGCTGCTAGATGAGCAAATGTTTACTGACCATATAGTTAAATTTTTGAAAGGAGTGGTCCGTTTCAGAAAAACTATGCAAGACACCTCTACATCTTAATTTGCACACACATTTTTTATGTATGACACTTATGTGATATTAAGTTATTTTTAGCTTTTTAACTTGTAAACAATGTGTTTTTTTGGCTGTTAAATCTATTTGTATACATGTCCTGATGTACTCTCATTTTAATGTACTGTGCTTTTATGATTTAGCTATCTTTAAATCGAATAAAGCCTAAATTGAATTGAATTGAATATTCTAGATGTGGTTCATTGGACTCATTACTGTCAAGAAATGCATCACTTCAATGGTCGTGAGAATGAAGTTAACAACTTTTCTTAAGACAGGTAAGTTTCTTGACTGTTTCACATTTCTCCTTTAAATCCAGCGTCTCTTATCACTCCACGACCATCGTATACTGCCCTGGTCGATGGAGAACCAAATTCGTCCAGTGCTGAATTTTCAGTTTCCCAAAGTAAGACTGTTCTATCTTATACCACTGTATCCTGGACTCTATCCAAATGTAGCGCCTTGGGACCCCAGAGGAATGTGTGTGTAGTGACGCAAAACATCCAACGCATCGCCCCGTTGTTCAGAATACAGGATTCAATCTAAAATGACTGAGGTACAAGTGAGCAATAATGTATATATCAGTGGCAAAGCTAATAGAGGGGCCAGGGTTGCCACCTCCCCCTTCCCCTGCTCACTTTGTGGTTCCCGAAGCGCCCCTTGGCACCCCATGAGTTCTGGATACCAGCGTGCATTTTACATTTACAGTAGCAGCTCTCCAAGTTCCAACACAGAACACCTGCTAACTGTGATTTGCAAATTAAATAGTTGTATTTCAAGTGCAAAATGCATCTCAATTCACTGCTGACCTGCCTTGCAAAACTAGACAAAATGAAATCTAACAGCCAGGTTCTGTGCGACCTGCGTCTATGTGCTTAGAACATTTCACTTTTTCCTTTGTACACACACGTCGGTCTCGGTCTCAATTGAAAAGAGCCCCTTCATGGAAGGACGGGGAGGGAGGTGTTTGTGAAGCGAGTACTGTCATCTGGAAATAAAAAATAATCTTACCTTGACGATCTTTGAAATGTTATACACCCGAGGACCGACGCTATGAAAATACACCCGTCCCTCGCTGCCTGGCTGTAATGGAGCGCATGCAGGGCCAATCTAAGTGCCACACCCCCTCCCAGCCAATCCAAGCACTGCTCTCATGCTGTCTGTAATAGTAAACAGCATTAGAGCAGTGCCAGGAGTGGCTGGGACAGGCAAACCCAGCGCTCCATCCTAGCCCAATGGGACTGTGTCTCTGTTCCCCAGCTCTCTGACTGTGGAAGCCTGAACTGTGCATGTCAGGCTGGCTGCAGCAAAATATCGGCCAGTCTGACATGCACAGTTCAGACACACAGCCTCAGCTGTCACCTGTCAATCACGCCTACGCCGGTAGACACAGCTCGGTGGAAGCCGCGCCCCGATTAAGGACGCAATGAATGTGGTGCGGTATGGGTAAAATATTATTATTATTTTTTATTTTTTTTAAATAGAGAGTCATGAATGTAGTGGCACACATTGGGGCCAGGGGCCAACGCCCCTACGCTCCTATGTGGGAACCGCCCTGATGATAGGTTGGTTTGCATTCAGTGAAAACCGGTGTGCAAATTGCAGCCACTTTTTCCAAATGCATTTTTTGTACACGAGGCCCCGTATTTGTTCATTTCGTTGGTATTTCTTACTCTAAAATGTGTTTTTGCTTCGCTTGCAATACATTTAGGCCCAGAACTGCATGCCTAGCTGGGGCATGTGAAAGTCATGTCTTTATAAATAGGGTGCGCTGTGTCCTTTCGTTTGGTCATGAAGGGTGACAGCGGGGCAGATGGAACATAAATATATTTTGGAGCCATTCTCAGTTGTTTTGTTGCTCTAACTTTGCGTGCTTAAGAAACAAAGCGTGTGGAGAAGAGCTCGCGAGAAAGTGGTTTTTGTGCTGCGTTAATCCAATGACACAGCAGAGCCCTCTGCCCCTTCGGTTTTTGTGCCAGGCCTGTGAACATATTGCTACCCTGCAAGGTGCTTTTCAAAAAATGTTTTTGGCACAGGGAAGACCGACGCCAAAGGGTCACAGTGTTATCAGTGCTTTAAGCAGCAGTGGCAGCATAAAGAGATTGATTTTCTAGTGATGGTTTAATGCATTTCCATTTACATGTGAATGTTTGCTTACTGTCTGGCCACAGAAAACACAGGACCAGCTGGTGCAGCCCTTCCTCCTGGAGGCAGCACCTGAGAGCGGTCGCAAAACAAAGAGAGCTCTGTGCCTGGTCTCCCATCCCTAAAATTCAGCCCCGGCAGGAATATATTAAGCCAACCTCCATGAGTTCCGTTTTTATTTCTGTCGGTACTTGTGTATATCAATGGCTTCCTCTGCTTTTGAAATAGTTTATAACCCCACCATAGCCAAGTATTCCGTTCTAACTTTCCTTAGCATACTGCCCGAGTATTTAAGTGTCGCAGCGTGCTGGTCTCTTGGGGGCCAGGCCAAGACAAATATCAAAAACAGCTGTTGAAAGAGAGCCAGCCCTTGGCCAGCATTTCTGCTCCATCTCTGTGTGTTTTTATCAAAGTGAAGATGAGTGCCTGATCGGGCTTGCAGCACGGAGTTCCAAAAGGACAGAGAGGGCGGAGGTAGCCACGTCGTGAGTGTTTCGCTACCTGGGGCCATATTATCGAAAGGGCGCACTGTTCTTGTTTGCACTGTAGTGCACTTGTAACAGAGAGTGCCGTACACGCACAGGGACAGTGTGCCCTTTTAAAGATAATGTGCTGCTTCCAGGGCAGATGCAAACTCGCAGCTGCCCTGGGGGCAGTGGAAGGCAGAGCAGCTGTTTGAGGCAACCTCTCCATGTTTCACAGCGCAGGCAGCACCCAGCCTGTACTTTAAAGGTGAACACAGAAGCCGCTGCACGTGGGTGAAGTGAGTGACTGCATACACCTGCTGGGGGATGACTGGAGGCCCTTGGGACGCCTTATCCCTCCTTGTGGAGGTCGCCCTCAGGGGGTGCACTGACTGTGTCCCACCACTTTGTGGCGCACAATAAGCACTCCTTCTGATGAGCGCTTAGCCTCAGCACCTGAGTCCATTATAAGGCGTAGGCACTGAGGCAAAATGTTTCCCTCATTTGCATGGGGCCATGCATCATGCAAATAAGGGAACATCCCTTAAGGATAGCATCAGCACTACATGTGCACCGGTGCTATCTATATTACAGAAGGGGGCTGCTCCTTCTGTAATACCAAAGTGCCCCAATGGTGTAGACTGCAGGTCCACAAGCCTTTTGCATCCCCAGGGTACTTTATGCAATACGGACCTTGGTAGAGCCAATTAAAAATCTTTTACTGTCATGTTACTGAGTATTTGATTAGCACAGCATTCATCACTTACGTAGTCCTCTTGTGCTTTGTGCAGACCTCAATCTGCTATGGTGAATCATCCAGTTATGGTTTTCCAGTGAGGACCACATTGTTGTTGGTGGAGGGAGTTTGAAGAGTATACATTAGTGTTAGACCTGGCATCCTTGGCGTGGTTTCCCCAGACATTTTGCCTCCTGATCTCCTGTTTTGCTGACTTCATTTTTGCTGGTTTTAGGATTATGAGCACTTTACCACTGCTAACGAGTGCTAAAGTGTCTATGCTCTGCACTCTAAACATGGTACCATTGGCTTATCCACAATTGGCATATTTAATTTACTTGTAAGTCCCTAGTACAGTGCCCAGGGCCTGTACATTAAATGCTGCTAGTGGGCCTGCAGCACTGATTGTGCCACCCACTCTAGCTCTTTAAACAAGGATCAGGTCTGACATTGCAGGGCTTGTGTGGGCAATTTTAAACTGCCATTTTGACTTGGCAAGTTAAACTACTTGCCAGGCCCAAACCTTTCCTTTTATTGCTTGTATGTCACCCCTAAGGTAGGCCCTAGGCAGCCCCAAGGGTAGGGTGCAGTGTACTTAAAAGGTAGGACACATACTTGTGAGTTTTTCATGTACTGGTTGTGAAAAACTGATAAATTAGTTTTTCACTACTGCAAGGTCTTTCTCTCCCATAGGTTAACATGGGGATTTCCTTAAAACATCTAATCTTTTAAGTGTAGCTTCCCATTGGGAGCAGATAGAAAATTGGGGTTTGGTGTCTCTGGACGCGCAATTTAAAGGCACATCTTTTAGTAAAGTTGGTTTTTAAATTGCAGGTCTAAAAATGGCACTTTTAGACAGTTGGCATTTTGTTGCTTTAACCATTCTGTGCCTCTGCCTGTCGCTGAATACAAGTCTGTGTTAGGGTGACGGTTGGGCTTTGTGCATTCCATCTAGACAGTCACACAAAGAGAGCTGGAGTGTGGCATTTGCATCATGATGGGCAATCACCAGGCTGATGGGCCTTCCTGCGGTAGATTAGGAGGGAGGTGCTGACACCTGCGCCTGAATAGGGCTGTGCCTGTCCCCACACAAACAGCTGCATACTCCCCTGTAGTGAGTCTAGACCCAGGGAAGAAAGGGCAGGGACCGTATGAGGATCAAAGGCCTCTGTCTTGTGCCTCCCAACTTCAAAGACACATTTTGGTATAAGTACTGGCCCCCTTACACCCCCAAAACAAGTTCACTTTGGGGTCTTGAGGAGACTCTGCAACTTTGAGGAGCTACGCTACCAGGAGGGACAGCCCCTTTGCCACTGCTTTGCTGTGATGGCCTGCTACAAGCTGATTGCTGTGCTGCCAGGAGGGACTGCCACTTTGCACTGTGCTCTGCTGTGTTGGCGTGGTGCCTGCTGCGTCTGCAGTAAGTGAGGAAGGATCCTGCCCTCTACACTCAATCACCCCAAGAACTCCTAGGGTTTGCTGGCTTGCCGCTGGTTCTTTTAAGAGGTCTCGGGGAAATCAAAGACCTTGTGTGATAGTTGCTACACCCTGAGCCCTCTGAGTTGCTTGAACGTGCCTGTTGTCACTGGAGCGGCTGAAGGATCGAGCGCGATGCAATTATCTCACCAGCGCCACTGTGCCTCCCTGTGAGCCTGCCTGCATCGTGCCTTGGTTACCCCCAAGCTCCCGTTCCCCGAGGGTCAAGCAAGAGCACCTCTTCAGTGGGCCCAGAGCCTAGGAGCAGTGCTTTTACCACAGTGAGCGTCACGAGCCACAAGCGGCATGGGTGTTCTTTCGGTTGCCTAGCAACCGCCAACAGCTGAACGGGCCCTTCCCAGGTTCCCCAGGGGTTGAAGATTCAAAGGATCTCTACCTCGACTGAGCCCTCCCAGCCCCACTTGCACCTGTGCATTGTGCCTCACACCATTGCGGACACCGTGTTGAGGTCATCGACATTGCAGTATGGAGCTGCCAACCCTCCAGGGCTCCTGGGATCGTGCCGGAGCCCAGCTCCTCTTTCTGCACCGGAGGCCCAGTGTCCGAGGCCCGCCGACAGCCAGAGTGGAGATTCCGATCCCCATGTTCTGTGCCGCTAGTCCCTTGCAGCCTGTCTGTAACTCCCCCACCGCACTAAGAATTTTTGAGGGGGGAGTATTCTTTACTGCAATCTGGTCTCTATACTTCCGAGGCAGGGACAGACTTCCAGCGTGTTAGACAGAAGATTATCTGTAACTCCCTTAAAGGGAGCGCCTGCCTCTGGATGACTTGGGCCAGGGTCTGAGAGGAGGCCTTGGGCTGCTCTCTGTGGGGGAGAGAAACTTGCTTCCAGGAATGAGAGCCCCATCCAGGGCAGGGAGCAACATGTCATCCAAAGGCCTGTCCCTGGAGGAGCTGGAGGACAGGCGGGAGGAAAGAAAATTCAAATTGGAGTTGGCTAAATTGGAGAAGGATAAAGCCTTCAAGGAGAAAAGGCTTGCCATGGAGATAGAGGAGAGCCAAAAGCCATCGGCTACGGAAGAGAAAAAAATGATGTTGGCTCAGGAGTTGAGCCTGAGAGAGCTGGATCTCAAGGCCAGACAGACCGAGTCCAGCAGTGATGGTGGCAGCAATTATTCTATGTTTCTTGAGAGGAGGGTCCACATACCCAAAAGGCTGGTGTCTGATTTTGTGGTGGGAGAGGACATAGACAAATGCTTTGAGGCCTACGAAATTGCCCTTCAGATGCACAGGGTCCCTGATGCATATTGGGGGGGCTGCACTTTTGGGGCACTTTTAATTTTTCTTTTCCTTTATTTTGATTGATCTCAGAGAGGTGTTACACATATAATTACACCAAATGATTATTCACTATACAATGTCAATTACTTTCATTCACATCATAATTCATTTCCTAAAATAGAAAATCAGGTAATAGCAGTACTTGCATAAATACAAAATTCATTGTGAATCCATTCCTCGTACCTTTAAACTACCGCAAGCAGCCAGTTTGATATTGGGAGCCAAAGTTTCTTCCCCCATTTTTTAGCCTGATGACCCTTACATTTGTAGAGTGCTTTTTCCAATTTATAAATTGCAATTAAGCGGGCTAGCCACTCTTGGAACCGAGGGGGCTCAGAGTCTTTCCATCTAGTTGCAATTATTAGCCTAATAACCGTAACAGAAATAGATACGATACCGATCTGGCCTTGGTCCAGCCCAATACTATTGTCGTGGCCCATCATCATAAGAGAGGGAGTTAGTTCAACACTTCTTCCTAGTATCTTCTCCCAACATTTTTCCAATTCCCTTTTTAACGGGTCTAATTTGGAGCAGCCGTAGAACATATGTATCGCCTCTGCTGGTCCGAACCCGCACCTGGGGCACTTATCATCCTCCCTTTTTCCCCAAGTGAATAATTTGGCAGGGGTATAATATAAGTTAAAAATCGTCTTGAAATGTTGGGCCTTTAGGTTAGCTGATAGAAGTGTTCTTTTGGCCAACTCAACCGACATATCTATATCTATATCTTCATTCTCTAATCTACTGGCCTATTTCCTCTCTGTTCTCTCCATGTCATCGGGGGCTTCCTCCATCATAATGCCATATAACTGTTTTATTCTACAAACAGATCCCCCCAAGGTCTCAAATAATGGGATCTTTGCCATTGAGATCGCCTGTCTCCGTTTGCAAAAGAATCCCTTAATTTGTAGATATTTAAAATAATGCCTGTCAGGGATTCCATACTCTCTCTGCAAATCTGGAAAAAGATATAATTGACCACTTGCCTGGATATCTCCCACTATCCTCAAGCCAAGCTGTTCCCATTGTTTCCCAATTACATCATAGAAAGCCGAGTGAAAGAAGGACGATTGCCAAATAGGTGTATAGCTTGTAAATTTTTCAATACTCAAGTATCTTTTCATTTTTCCCCAAGTTTTCCAAGCATTCCTAATAATTTTGAATCGTACCTTCTTAAAATAACTAGGTTCAAGCTGGCGAAGTAACAGCGCTCTAGCCCCTTCCCCAAGTGCCAACTCATAGATTGTTGGAAGCTCCTCGGCTCCTGCGGTTCTCTCTCTACCATACTTTTCAAAGAAAAGTATATTCATAGATTGCAGTAGCGCTGCCCAGTGGTAAAAAGTGAGATTGGAAGCGGCCCACCAACCCTGTGTTTGTGGCAAAGTGAGAAGTTTCAGGGATCTCCTAATCTTACCATTTTGCCAAATAAAGTTGCTAAATATAGCATCTAGTGTTTTAATTAATGACCCTTCAATTTCCACTGGAAGTGCCCTAAATAAATATAATATCTTGGGAAGCATTACCATCTTAAGGACCCTGATCCTCCCTATGATGGTCAGATGTAATGAATTCATCCGTCTGAGATCCGCTGATATTTTATTGATCATAGGGTCAAAATTAATTTGTGTGATCCAATCTACATCTGGAGTAATACTGACTCCAAGGTAAGTGGCCATGGATACTTGCCTATTATCCTGAAAGATAATATTATCAGTGCATATTATTTGAGTCTTAGCTTTGTTCAGTAGGTACTCCGACTCCTGTCCATATGTGATAGCCATCGCTTCTATTTTCTTTACTGCCATATCTGGATTTGATGTTAATACCGCATTGTCGTCTGCGTAGGCTAACACTTTGGTTTCGAACCCCTGGGTTACAGCCGGAATAATGGCTTGAATCTCTATAATCTGTTGAATAAAAGGGTCAATGTATAAAGCAAATAAGATTGGGGAGCAGGGGCATCCCTGCCTTGTTCCCCTTCCTACTCTTATGGTATCGGATTCTTTGCCCATCAACTGAAGTTTTGCATATGGTGCCCTATACATTGCTTGGATTGCTGTAATGGCCCTTGTGCCGAATCCCTTAGGAGCCAGAACTCCCCATAAGTACTCCTCTGCCACCCGATCAAACTCCTTTTCCGCGTCCAGGAGGATCATAGCCAGACTTCCGTTAGTTTCCTTAGCAATATCAAACAGAGCCACGGCTCGCCTTATATGATCTGTTGTGTCTCTGCTGGGTATAAAGCCATGTTGCCAAGGGGAAACAAGACTGGTTATGACCCCCCTAATGCGGATTGCTAAGATTTTTGAGTACATTTTTGCATTCGTATTTATTAAAGAGATGGGTCTATATGAGGTAGGCGTGTCGGGTGGCTTATCTTTTTTTGGGAAGATAATAATATTAGTGCCCTCCAAGAGTCCGGCGGACACCCAGAGTATTGCTCCCCCAAAAATAGATCAAGCAATACGGGAGCCAGTTATGTTTGGAAAACTTTTGTAGAATTCCAACCGGATCTTATCCGGGCCCACTGCCTTTCTCGAGGCCAGCTGCTGTATTGCTATTTGCACTTCCTTCAATACCAGTTCGAATTCCAGCTTGTCACTCTCATCCCTACCCAGCCTCCTACCCTCTTGATATTGAGACCTCCCCTGCGAACTTTCCAGAGGGCCCTGTTCCTCCTCGGTGTAGAGATCTTGATAAAATTTGTGAAACACGATGACTATATCCGCAGGCTCTGTATATGTAATCCCCCGCTTGTTATTGAGGATATCTGACTCTTTACCACTTTTTGTCTCGTCTTTAGAGCAAGAAGTCTCCCTACTGTTTCCCCAAACTCATACCTCTCAGCCCTGTGAGTCTGATATTCTTCTGCTGCTTTCTGGGTAAAATATGTGCCTAGCTCCGCTTTGGTTACTGTGATATCTAGCTGCGTGGTAGCCACATCCCCCCGCAATATCTTAGCAAGATGTTCTCTTTCTAAGTCCCGGAGCTTCGCTCGCAGCAGCTTGCTCTACAACTCCTGTTGCTGTCTTTTATGCGAGACAAAGCTAACCATCTCCTCCCTCAGTCCTACCTTAAACGCATCCCATACCATAATGCGTGAAGCGCTATATCTATTCATATTAAAAAAATCTATTATCCACTTTTTAAAATGCCCAACAAAGTCCGGGTCTACCAACAGCTTCCGATCAAATGTCCATTGGTGCTGCTGTAATTGTATTTGCTGGGCCTTTATCTCTAAAATCATGGGATTATGATCTGACATTATTTTTGGCAATATTTCTATCCCTGCCCCATCCAAAATCTGATTTGATATGAAAAAATAATCCAACCGGGCATATTTCTTGTGGGGACATGAGAAATAAGTGTACCCGGGGTCCGAAGGAAACTTAAAGTCCCATACGTCCATTAATCCATGACTTCTCATAAGTGATGACAAAGCTCTGTATACTCTGGGCTTCAGTCCTTGATATCTGCTTGTCACAGAGTTTCCCACTCCTAGGTGAATATTAAAATCACCACACATAATCAGGGGGTGGGCCAGGATGCAAGCTCTAGTTCCAAGTCTTCTAATACCTTTGGCTCATCCTGATTTGAGCCGTAAACCGTACCTATCGTTATTCCCAGCTCCAATTCTACCAGGTCCCATCTTCCACCATTATCCACCAATCTCCGTTTAGCCGATCCTATTTTATTCTTGGCTAAGATGGCCACCCCTCTAATATTAGAGCTTTGAGAAGAGCATGTCAGTAGAGAGTACCCCTTTGCCGTGATTAGTCCCCTTTTATCCCATTGTATGTGCGTCTCTTGGAGACAGACAATATTAGTGGCGATAGATTTTATCATCTCCATGACCATAGACCTCTTGTTTCTATCTTCTAAGCCCCCTATGTTAACAGAGCAAATCGTAATCTTACCCATCTGGTCTTGATGAGTAATCCTTCTTGGTTATAACTCCGAGCCTTTTCACCCAGCCATGGTAAGGGCAGTTTGTTCCAATTTCGGTCATTATCCTTATTAGTTTACAACCCTGCTTAGATACCTTCCTAGCTTCCTCTCTGAGATTTGTACCCCCCTTTTTTCCCAGCTTCTCCCCCGTGTCCCCTCCCACAAGAAGCCCTTGTGTTCCCACTCCCTTACCCCCTCTTTCCCCTGCCCACCCTGCCTCCTCCCTTTGGGGCACTTTTCACAGGAGGGGAGGGATGCTCTATTGGCCCAAGAAAGTATACCCCTCCATGAAGTGGGCCCTAATCAGGAAGTTTGTTCTGACTCCAGAAAAGTACAGGCACAATTACAGAGATTGCCAGAAGGGTTCCCAACAGACCTGGGTGGATTGTGTGAATTCTTTTTGCAAGGCATTGGATGGTAGGGTGAAGGGTATTGAGGTGAAAGATTAGCAGGGGCTGAATACTTTGTTTGCAACAGAGCATTTATTCAGTCTTTGTTTTCCAGATCTGCGTCAACACTTTGTTGACAGCAAACTCACTAACTCCAGGGAGCTTGCTAAGGAGGCGAACCACTGGGTCAGCACCAGGGTCCACAGCAAGGTATTTGGGGGGAGCACCACAAGGGTGGGGAGGGTCCCCACCAGAAGAAGGAAGGGGGGATAAAATGGACAAGGAGTTCTCTAAAGGGCCCAAAAAGAGCTCTGAGGGTCAGGGTTCCCACCCCCCTACTGAGAAAAACAAATGGTTCCCTCCAATAAGCCTGCAGGGAAGGGTCCCGTGAAGTGCTATGAGTGCCAGCAGGAAGGGCACTACAAAGGGGATGTCAAGTGTCCCAAGCAGGCACAGCCCTCCACTAGTGGGCAGTTATTAGGGCTGGCTAGTGTACCGCTTTGGGATGAGATGTCCCTAGATAGTGCTGGGGAGAGTGTAAAGTTAACCCTAGTGTTCCTGGATGGTGGAACAGAAAATCCACATGCCAGACAATACAAGGAAGTGCAGTCAGTGGGTATCCAACAATGAGCAGAGGGTGGAGGCTCTGAGAGACACAGGAGCCAGCATGACTACCGCCAGGTGTCATATGGTGTTTTTAGAGCAGGTAGTTCCAAACACCTTCCACCAAGTTGTTTCTGCTGACAATCATGATAGTCACTACCCTGTGGCTATGGCTCACTTAGAGTGGGGGAGTCTCAGGCCTGATGAAGGTAGCTGTAAGTCTGTCCATGCCTGTGGATTGTCTGCTGGAAACGACCTGGAGCACACCGTCTCGAAGGAGGTGGAGCTCAGGTCACACTTGGAGATGATGGGGTTGCCCAAGTGGGTGTGCCTGGCAGCTCATGAGGGTGGTCAGAAGGACCTGGAGCCTGAAATATTGGCCCAGGTGCCTGCCAAAGAGAAGAAGGGCAAGGGGTGCGGGAAACCTGCTCCTGAAATTCCTAGGACAGGGAGGAGGCAGAACTTGAGGGGGACGCCCCAGTACCTACAGGGGAAGATGTGGTTGAACTGGGGAACCTACCTAAGCTGACCAATCGGCATCAGGAAGGAGGTCCCATCAGGGAAGAATTCAGCAAGGAGCAGAAGGAGTGCCCTTATCTTGCCTTAGGTGGCAGGCCGAGGCCCTGGCAGCTGGTGACACAACTGGGCAGCACCTTATTTACTGGGAGAATGGTCTCCTGTATAGTGAGCCTACGGCTCCTGAGCCTGTTGCAACACGTGTGTTGGTGGTACCCCAGCACTTCGCTTTTCATGCCTTGCGTTCTTTTTTCATTTAGTAATGTTCTTTTTAAATGATTCTGATCAAACTCAAGTATCCATAACATAAATGAGCCCAATGCATTTCGGGCAACACCCTTCGTCAGGGGCTTAATCTGAAACGATATGAGTAGATTGCAGGAAAGTCTTGACTCGCTTCTACATTACCGATGATTCCAAAGTTTTAGCCCGTTTAGAGGCGTGGAGTTACGTAGACCGTTTTCCGCGGTGCCATAGTTAGTGTCCTTGCCATCCCCAAAAGAATGGGTTGGTTGAAAGGTCAACCATACCCTTAAAGGCATGATCATGGGTCTACGAGAACCCATGGGGGATCACTGACAGAATATCGAGGAGCAGAATATCGAGATGCCAGAATATCGATGAAAAAATATAGAATGACAGAATATCGACTTCCTATCTACAAACAAGTAAGTACAAAAATATCGAATCCTAAATATCGTTGTCAATAATATAGTTTGCTAAAATATCGATTTTTTTAAATGTCTTAAAAGTAATATAAAATTAATTAAATAATCAATATAATTAAGTAAAACATACTTAAAAATAATAAAAAAAACGTTAAAATTAATAAATAATACATATAATGTAAAATAAAAATAAACATGCATTTTTATTTTTATTATATATAATAACTTAATAATATTAAAAATAATTACTATTTTTAATTATAAAATGTTAAAAACATAATTTAAAATATAATTACATATATATAAATAAACCTATATTATAAATATAAAAATAAATTATATATAATAAGTTAAAACATTAAAATAAATATTAAAAAAATATATATTTTACACTACATTAAATATAACATTACTGGAAACGTTGCATAGCGTGGGGGATAAAATAACTATTTCCACTCCAACAAGTGTTACAGTAGGGAAAGTGTTGGATAGCGGAAGGGTAAAAATTACTATTCCCACTCCAGTGAGTGCAACAGTAGGGAAAGTGTTGGATATCGGGTGGGAATAATGTACTATTCCCAGTCCACCAAGTGTAACAGTAGGGAAAGTGTTGGATAGCGGGTGGATAAAAATTACTATTCCCACTCCAGTGAGTGCAACAGTAGGGAAAGTGTTGGATAGCGGGAGGGTAAAAATTACTATTCCCACTCCAGTGAGTGCAACAGTAGGGAAAGTGTTGGATAGCGGGTGGGTAAAAATAACTATTCCCATTCCAGTGAGTGCAACAGTAGGGAAAGTGTTGGATAGCGGGAGGGTAAAAATTACTATTCCCACTCCAGTGAGTGCAACAGTAGGGAAAGTGTTGGATAGCGGGTGGGTAAAAATAACTATTCCCATTCCAGTGAGTGCAACAGTAGGGAAAGTGTTGGATAGCGGGTGGGTAAAAATTACTATTCCCACTCCAGTGAGTGCACCAGTAGGGAAAGTGTTGGATAGCGGGAGGGTAAAAATTACTATTCCCACTCCAGTGAGTGCAACAGTAGGGAAAGTGTTGGATAGCGGGAGGGTAAAATTACTATTCCCACTCCAGCGAATGCAACAGTAGGGAAAGTGTTGGATAGCGGGTGGGAATAATTTAATATTCCACTCCACCAAGTGTAACAGTAGGGAAACTGTTGGATAGCGTAGGGGAATAATTTAGTATACCCACTCCTGCAATATAATTAACATTAATTAACAAGTAATTATTTTTCAAAATTAATTTACCTCCCACCATTTTCCCCTATAAACGTCACCTACAATATTGTAAAATATAAATAAATTAACATAATTAATTAAAAATTAATTAATTAACTAATTACAATTAACAATAAAATTAACCATCAAATCTAAATTAATTCACAAAATTAACACTATAAAATAACTTTTAATAAATATAATATAAAAAATAATAAAAATTACATTAAAACTAAAGTACTTCCTACCCTACTCCCTATCAACCCTCACCCCACTCCTAAAAAAAGTACACAAATAACATATTTACAAATTAATTATTAATAATTAATATCTAATTAATTAATAATTAATTTAAAAAATAACACAATTAACATAATTACCAATTAATTATTAATTGTGATT
This sequence comes from Calotriton arnoldi, assembly GCA_963921515.1. Classification (NCBI taxonomy): domain Eukaryota; kingdom Metazoa; phylum Chordata; class Amphibia; order Caudata; family Salamandridae; genus Calotriton; species Calotriton arnoldi. The sequence goes on along the minus strand of CAWUFW010014500.1, from coordinate 29,390 downwards.
AATCAATTTATAATTAATTAATAATAAATTAATTAACTTAATTAACAATATAAATTATTAAATACTAAATTATTAATTAATAACATAATTAATTAAATTACTTCCCACCCTATTCCCCTATAAACCCACAAACCACTACTGAATTTAATTGTGCAAAAAATAATTAACATATAATTAATTATTTCTAAATAATTCTTAAAAAATATATTATAATTAAATTACTTCCCACCCTATTCCCCTATAAACCCACAACCCGCTACGGAATTAAATTACGCAAAAATTAATTTAATTAAAATTCATTACTTTTAAAAAATTCAAACATACATTACAAAAATAATACATACTTTTAACACATATACTAACACTTAATACACTATAATAAAATCGATATTTTTAACAACTATATTATGACTGTCGATATTACTAACTTCGATATTATGAAAAACCATATTTCTTACTTGCATTTCGATATTCTGCACCACTGTATTTTTGTAAGTCGATATTATGTCCATTCTATATTTTAAACTCGATATTTTGCCATATCGATATTTAAGATTCGATATTGTGACTGATTACCCCCATGAGACGTAAGTGGGATGTCCTTCTGCCATGCCTCTTATTCGCCTACATGGAGGTTCCACAGAAGGGGGTTGGCTTCATCCCTTTTGAACTTCTTTATGGACACACTGTGAGAGGACCTCTCAATTTTGGTTAAGGATGGCTGGAAGCACGCTCCCAAGAAGCAACCCCAGGATGTAGTAAGCACATGCTGGCCCTCCACAACCAAACAGCCCGCTTCAGGAAGCTCAGACAAGGGAACCTTGAGGCTAGCTAGTAGGACATGAAACGATGAATACCACTCTGATTACTGTAACTCCCTTAAAGGGAGTGCCCGCATCTTTTGAGTATTGTGTTTTGTGGATACTGGCACCCATAAATCACTGTGATGGCTCTAAAGAGAGCTCAATTTTAAAGTACTCTGTATTTGCTTACTTGAACTGGACCCGAGTGGTCCCAGCATTGCCGACTTGCGTTTCTTGCAGTTGGGGTGGAAATCTCTCATCACCTTCCCCATGGAGCTTACCCCAAATATTGGAATAGAAGCACACGAACGTCCCCACATGCATTAAGCACATACAAGTTTGGAAATCCTATTCTTGAACTGGAATTACCGTAAAGCCTCTAAAAGGAGCCCAGGTTTGAAATACTGCTTTTTTACCTGATTTATTTAAAGTTATGTATCTCTTGATTTACTGATTGGATTTTTGTCATTTTGGTCTTGTTTTACCCAGGTAAATAATCTTTATTTTTCTAACACTGTGTAGAGTCTTTTTGCAGTTGACTCACAATCGGTCTGTGAAATAGTTCACCAGGGTCCTTGAATCACTCTAAGCCACCAAGAGAGCGCTAGAACACAGATTGAGGAAAAGCCTAAACCAGAACAGAAATAGATACACCTGTCAACTACACATCTACAGAGAAACTATCAAGAAGCAAACTCTATTCCTCTAGACTCAACTTTGCATTTTACCCAGCAAAGGGGGTTTCTAGAATGATTACAATTTAATTTTAATTGTTTAATTATAATAGTTTGATTATAATTGTTCAGCTAGATATGTTCTGTTCTGTTATGACTGTCAAGTGCAGGGGAGTGGTAGCGGAAGTTGCAGACTGAGCTGGCATTTCACAAGTAGGACAAGATTGTTTAAGAAGGGGCTGGTGTTTGAGAAGGTTAGTGTCTACCAGATGTTGAGACAGGGTAGGATGTGAAGTATACTGGGGACTTGTGGTTGGCTGAAGAGTGGGGCAGAGGGAAATACTAAGTGGTAGGGCTAAGTGGAATGATAGTGTATAATGCAACAAACTATAAGTATGGTATTGCATTTAATTCTTGTAAAGCATGCGAAACCCTATGGCCCGATTTTGGTCAGAGCTATGCACCATGAATCTGGCGCACCTGCCCATTGCAAGTGTTTTTCATGCACACAGTTGTTTTGTGTAAACACAAAACTCACTTATGAAGCAGGAATGCCAGATTTGTTTGCTCTACATCCTGTCTATTACCAAAATGGCAACAAGGGTGTAGGTGTCCATAGGAAACACTGAGGAATCTGCAAGGGTACAGCTGATGGAACGGCCTGAAGTCAGGCGCACCACCCATTTTACCAATAGTACACTCAGTCATGTGAAGCAGTGCTGGAGCTGTAAGGACAGCACCATTATATGCCATTCCAAAACTTCTACAGTGCACAGCATGTGACTTTACCAAAACCACCCCCATTTTGCCTACTCCCAGTTAGGCCGGGCAGAATTATAATCCCAGTCGTGGACTTGGCGGAATTTGGTAACACCACTTTATGGGGCCCATTAGGATGGAGGGCGGATTGCCCCCGCCGAGCCGGCGGTAGTCACCGCTGGCCCGGCGGGGGCGATCCGCCCGCCATCCACACTACAAAGACCCCCGCCATATTATTATGGCTGGGGGGTCCGCGGCGGATGGAAAGACCGTCTGCCGCTTTTCCGCCGGTCGACTCGTCGACCAGCGGAAAACATGGTTAATATGGTGGCGGTGTCTGCAAGACACCGCCATCCATATTACGATGACAGCGGAGATCAGCCTTTTCATGGCGGCGTTGCCGCCATGGAAAGGCATTTGGTCTTTGCCTTTGGGGGCCCGTAGTGCTATCCAACACTTGCCCTACTGTTGCTATCACTGGAGTGGGAATAGTAATTTTTACCCCTCCGCTATCCAACACTTTCCCTACTATTGCACTCACTGGAGTTGGAATAGTAAATTTAATTATTCCGCTATCCAACACTTTCCCTACTGTTGCACTTATTGTATTGAGAAATGTAAGTTTACATTTTTTTTAGTAGTTTAATGTTTTAATTTATTATAGAATGGTTTATTTATTTTAAATTATTGATATATATATATTTATATATATATATATATATATATATATATATTTTACTTTTTATATAATTTTAAAGTTTAAAAATTAAATAAAGAAAATAGTTAATACATTATTTTTAAGTAAATAAATGTATATGTATTATTTTTATGTTAGTGTGTTTATATTTTTTTCAATTAAGTTTATTTCTTATATTTAGTTAAAATGTATACTAAATTTAATTTATTTTGTTAAAAATAATATTAATATTTACTATATTTACTATATATTATTTGATTTTATATATATTTTTAAATCGATATTTTTTACATCTATATTTTTTACCTCAATATTTTTGATTCAATATTTTTGTACTTACCTGTTAAGGTATTGGAGTCGATGTTTTTTTTCGATATTTAGAACATCGATATCAGTGAACCAAAATTATTCTGCTGTTCGTGTCTCGCATTGTTCATAGGAACAACGCTAGGCTCCACAACGCACGTTTGCAAGTGCAAGTGAAATTTGCCAGCCCCCCTGCATGATTTCGGGCTGCCACGGAGCCTTTCGCTGCCATTTTGTAATGCCGGCGGAGGCAAGCAGTCCATCAACGGGTCTAAGGGCACTTGCGAGCAGTGCGAGATTTGCTGCACCTTGGTGCGATTTCCGGCTGACACTGAGCCTTCCAGCACCATTTTGTAATGTCGGTGCTCGCGAGCAGTCAGGGCTGCTTCTGAAGTAGATTTTCTACTCGAGAAGCAGCTACATCAACTTGAAAATACCTTTTCGAGTGAAAATACTGCTCAAATGGTTGGTTCAGATAGTTTTTTAGTGTGGAAACCATTTTTTTTATTTTGCTTTTTTTTAACGGGAAGGAAGTGCCACACAGACTCCAACTTCCTCTTGCTGTCCAGAAGTGTCCTCCCTGCGCTTTGTCCATCTCCTGGTCATTTTTCAATTGGGTTTCCAGGTGAGAGGATTACTCTCTCTGTCTGCAAATCCTGCTGCATATATACAATTGGATTTATTTACTTTGCTTTTGTGACAGCACAACAAGTAAGTTACAAAAAGCTTTTGATAAGATTTTGTTTGATAGAGGGTTTATATTTGTAAATTTGCACAATTAATTTATTTTTCCATGTGGCCTAGTCTGCCCACGGACCACTCAGACAGTACTAGGCATTGGGTACATGAATCAACTGTTTCTGTGGTATATGCTGTTTTAACACATCTATGATTTAGGCCAAGGATGGCATTGGATTAAATGCAAAATGTGTTTTTTTGTATTTCACGTTTTTTGCTGAAAAAGTTTATTTTGGTGGGTAATAATATTTTGATGCCTTGGAAGGTTTTGTGTTGTTGGAAAATGTTTATAGCTGACTTAAGTTCCGTTTATGGCATTGCTGAATTAATGGTAGCGATTTCTTCTTTGTTTAACATGCCTCCTTTGTCTGGCCAGTGTGTGTATGGGTGTGTTTGCCATAGGCCGCCATTTTGTCTTTGTTCTCCATGCCATGTAGCGGGCAGCCATTTTGTGTAGTCAGTGTCCATAGGCCTGCATGTGTTCTTTGTTGTCCATGCGTTCTTGCTTGTTGTTTTAACTTGTGGCTGGCGGCTATTTTTGGTAGTAGTCAGTGTACTTTTGCCATAGGCCTGCATAAATTGTTGCCCACGCCTTCTTAATGTTGTTGTTTGAACATGTGGCCAGTAGCCATTTTGTGTAGCCAGCCAGTGTGCTTTTGCCATAGGCCTGGATGTGTTCTTTGTTGTCCATGCCTTCTTGTTTGTTGCTCTTTGAACATGTGGCCGGCTGCCATTTAGACTAGCCAGCCAGTGTGTTTTTGCCATAGGCCTTCATGTTTTCTTTGTTGTCCATTCCTTCTTGCTTATTGTTGTTTGAACATGTGGCCGGCGGACATTTTTTGTGCAGCCAGCTAGTGTGTTAAATCTTCTTCTTCCAGTTTTCAAAGTCATTTTCTAGGGACTTTGATCGAAAAGGGCTTTTCCCTGATATCAGTTTTATGTGCATGAGTATCATTGTAGTATGTATGTACAGTGCTTATATAATATTATATACATTGTTGTCATTTTCCCCTTCACCTTCTTGCCTCGTAGTTCCTAGTGAGACGCCAGCAATTGCTTATTATTTGATTTTTCCCTGCACCCCCTGCCTGCAATAGGCGCACACCAGCATTCACGTTTTTAAGAATTATTCAATTTTTCCCTGTACCCCCTGCCTGTCATAGGTCTTTTAGGCCATAAGTGCACACCAGCATTCACTTTTTTAAGGATTATTCCTTTCTTCCCTGCACCCCCTGCCTGTCATAGGTCTCTTAAGTCATAGGAACACACCAGCATTCATTTTTTAAGGATTATGTCATTTTCCCCGGCACTCCTTGCCTGCCATAGGTGCACAACAGCATTCATTTGTTTAAGGATTATTCCATTTACCCCTGCACCCTTTGCCTGCCATAGGTCTCTTAAACCATAGGCGCACACCAGCATTCATTTTTTAACAATTATTCCATTTTTTTCTCAACCCGCCTGCCTGCCACAGGTGTCTTACCTTAGAGGCACATAAAGCAAACTTTTAAATCTGTATGTTGTCATCCTAATTGAAAAGTTATGTTATGGTTTGGATTGAAATGGATACACTATTGTTGTTAATTATTTGGGATAAGCTTGCTAAATTATATTGTCTGTATGAATAATTTAAACAGCCAAAATTCCACGTTTCACTAAATGTTTTTCGTTTGTTTGATTTTAGGTGCACAAGAGACATCAGCCACAGTACTGCAAGACAGAAGGCCGGCACAAAGTGACACTACACTACCTGAGTCCTCCTCTGCTTCGGCTTGTGCAGCTAAGTGTCAAATGACAGAGCTTCAAGATGGCCCCAAAGAAAGGTGTTCCTGACAAGAAAGTGGCCAGTGAGGAGGAGAAGAAGAAGCAGATTGCCACCACTGGTGTGCCACCCTCCACCTTTTTCAGGAAACGTGGTGTGCCTGCCGCTTTGTTCTCCGGGCAGCAAGCTGGGAGCAGCACTCCCACATCAATGGCAACACCCCAACCTAAGCCCAAGGCCATGCTCTCAGCGAGGCAGCCACTGCAATCTTAGCGACAAGCAGTGAGTCTGAATTGGATTTGTCTCAGTCACAAAGTACCCAATTCTTGAAGGAAACTGAGCAAAGTAGACAACATGAGATGCAGCCAGCAACAGTTCCTCCTGAAGTTGGAGCAGTACAGGATGGTGAGCTTCCTGCTAAGCAAGATGTATCTCATGAACCATTGGCTTCACGATCTCCAGCAAGAAAAAGAAAGGGCACTCCACCATCTTCTCCAAGCCCCCTTCTGATGATCTGGACATGGATTGGACCCCAGCCAAGACTGAGACCCACTACGAGAGACAAGGGAAAAGGAGAGTTTATGAAAGCATTAGAATTTGACAGTGATGAGGACAAGCCAGTGATTGTCAGTACGGAAAACGGCTCAGAAGACATTGAGATTACCCCTCCTATTCAACCTGCTCAGAGGGATGCGACACTGGTTCCATCACTGCCAGCTTCCGTATACATAAGGCCCTCGCTGAGACCTGCATCCACCACTACCTCAGACAAAGTACGCACTGCAGAGAGGCAAACAGCACACCTACCTACCTCCAGTTATTCAGGCAATGGCTATAGCACACAAAAAAAGTTCTCCTCCCTAGTTTAAGACTTTGTAGTAATCTTGACTTATCTTGCCTCGAGACATTGTTCATCTCGAGGCATGCTATGGGATGCATGATTTCGAAAGCGAGCTGGATGGACGGTTTGAGACGGGGGCTGGAGCAAGGTGCTGGTGTTTCGGCAGCTCAGGGTGGTTTCTCTTGAGATTACGAATAAACCTACAATGTTATCTCAGCTATTGTAGTCATCTTTACTACATTAAGTGAGGCAACGAATTCAGTGAAGAAATCGCCCTTCAAAGTTAAAAGAACCCACGATTTGTGGAGATTCACAACTTACTGTTCGTGAGGCACATGATGGAGCAGTTTCTTTCGCATTCCACATATCTTCGTCGAGGCAGAAAGGACAGGAGTCGGCATGCTGTCCGTGTTTGATGCTACATCAGGGAGCTACTGTATCAGGCTGACTCGCAGCGTACGGGGGGTGTACACCGGAATCCCGTTATGGGCAGCAGTGGCGAGTACGTTTTAGTAATTAAATACAGGGAACAATGGTGCGATCGCCGGCAACTAAACTTCTGTTACGTTAGTACAGTGCGTGGCAGAGGCATCCGACCTGTGATGTGCGCAATCGCTATTTGAAGCCTGCGGCTAGTGTCTCAGCAGTACGCAGCAGCCCCGTGTCTATCAAGAGTCTGCGCAGTTGCGATATCGAGCTGCCTGCACATTTTGCCAGCGTTCTCCGTGTGCATGTTTATGAGTGCAGCTGTGGCAACTACCATCCTGCCATATTAAAACAGTGTGCCGTTTCAGTATCTGAGCCGTGGAAACCAGGATTGGAGACTTATTTCTGAAAAATACAGAATCAGGTGACAGTGTTGAATACCTCAGATGAGGAAGTGTTTCCCAGCTGTTCTTGCACATTGCTCATCTCGTGAAGCACTCATCGCAGTCAGTCTGGTTTCAGTTTTATGGCATTGTAATGGCTTTTCACGTTTACACCATGAGGATTGACTGTTTTGATCAGAAACAAAACTAGCACTCTTTTAATTCATTTTTTTAGCTTGGTCACATGCTTTTGTATCATCATTGTTGCAGTTATATTAATGCTCAGTTGAGTTTTTCTCTAAAAATATTCTAACCATTTTGTTTTTGTATAAGGAACATTTTTGTTTGTTTTTCCTTCATTTCTTTACAGGTAAATAGGGAACACGGTGATGTGCACACCATTCTTTTTGGATTAGATTTAGAAGGGCTATTGTAATATATTGAACCTATTGGTGGGTATATTGTAGTGTGCACTCGTAAGTTCTTCTTTCTACTAATCTTCAGTAACATTGGCTGTACGTTAAAACTACAACATTCAATCTGTGAGTCCACCACCTCCATTTCTGGACACTCCTGGAGATACACCAATACCTTGGAGACAATGGTTGGATGCATTTGAAATGTACTTAGGACCTATAGGTGCATCAAAATTTAGATCAGAACAAAAAAAATATTTATTGTTACACTTCATTGGATTTGAAGGGAGGTCCATTTTTAAACATCTGCCAGCCTTAGAAGTAGTGGAGGGTGAGGAGCTAGAATGCTAGATGATTTTCAAGAAACGGTGAAACGCCAAGCAAATAGATTTGATACAGCACCCAGTTTAGTGGTTTCCAGACATAAGTTCTTCAAAAGAGTTCAGAGTCTCAATTAAGATGTTGACTCATATATTTCGTCATTATGAAACCTGGTAGCTGAATGCCAATTTGAAAATTACAGTGATCAGCCTATTAGCGACCAGTTTATTAGTCACTGCATTGATAAGAGTATATGACAAAACTTATTAACTTTGGCCAACCCAACTTTGGTAGACACAAATAGGATTACTAAAAGAATTGAAGCATCTTTTAAATCAGCAAAGGAATTAGAGAACAAAGACAGTGAGTAGGTATTGCCAGTACGTGAGAAGGAAAAGGGTGTCAGAAAGCAGAAAAATCCACAGTCTGGTGCTTCAAATCAGTCCAGCTCATTTTTTAAACAAACTAACATCTGTTTCAGGTGTGGTAATCTGTCGCACAGCAGGAATGGAAGACCATATCCAGCAAGGAATGTAACATGTAGATTATGTAAGAAACTGGGCCATTTTGCAATAGTATGTCAGGCTCCAAAATGTGAAAAAGTTAAAGTTACAGTGATATCTGAAGAAAGGGGTAGTGATTCTGATGAGTTGGTGAATGAAATGCAAAATATGGTGTTAGTAGTGGCTGATGAAGATGATGTAAAGAAGGGGGGGTACCAGTGAATGTGTAGATCCATTTGTCGACATTCAGGTTGGGGACAGAATGTTAAAATTGTTAGTAAATTCTGGAGCAAGAATCACTATGATTACTCAGGAGTTGTTTCAGAGTACTTGGTCTAACAAATTTTATTGCCCTCTGACCGTTCTCCTGTATCCTACGAAGGGAGGAGGATAGAACTCGTAGGTTATTTTGAAGAGATATTATCTTTCAAAGGGAGGCGCATACATGGTAAGGTATATATTGCCGTGAAAGGATTGAACATCCTAGGCAGGTTCCACCAGGGGTTGTTTGGCATGGTTCTTGGGCCTGGAGCGAAAGAGCAAGTTTTAGTGATTAGAAACATTACTGATGGTGAAGAGATTATCAAAAGTAATTCCAAAGTATTTTCAGGAGAACTGAGTAAAATTATGGGGTTCAAGCTCAAGATAAAGATAAAGGATGGTGCGATTCCTATAAAACACAAGCTGAGAGGGGTACCATTCAGCATGAGGAATGATTCACAAAAATAAATAGAAAGTCTGGCTGAGCGAGGTATTATTGAACCTGTTGAGTCCTCGCGCTGGCTTTCTCCTTTAGTTGTTGCCAGAAAATAAAATGGAGAGCTTAGAGTATGTGTGGATCTTTGTGCACTTAATAAAGAGATTGTGATAGATTCCCATTCCCTACCTTAAATTAGTGAAGTGCTCGCGTCTATTGCTCAGGCCAAGTTTTTTAAGAAACTTGACTTGGCTTCTGCATTCCATCAAGTTGAACTAGAACCTGATTCTCTGCATTTTACTGCTTTTTGGTCCCCTTGGGGCAAATTTCAGTATTGTCATATGCCATTTGGTTTTGTGTTGGCTACATCAGTTTTTCAAAGGGTAATGTGTACGTTGTTGAAGGAAATTGAAAATATTGCTTTTTTCAAGACAATGTCTTGATTTATGCCAAAGACCGAAGTGCTCATGATGAAACTCTAAACAAAGTGCTAGATATCTTTCAGAAACATGGCATTGACCTCAAAAGTAATAAGTGTGAATTTTTAAAAGATACAGTGGAATACCTAGGTCATGTTATCTCGTGTTCAGGTATCAAACCAAAGCCTTGGTTGACTAATGCTATTCTGGAGGCACCACCTCCAACTTATAAGAAGGGAGTGAAATCCTTTTTAGATTTGAGTGAGTTTTATTTACGTTTCATTCATGAATTTGCTGCAAAAGTGAGACCCATATCTAACTTACTGAAGAAAAATGTTGACTTTGAATGGATTGATGAATGTGTGACAGCATTTGCAATTTCAATTTGAAGTGGTTCATATACCTGGTGGCAAAAATATTAGGGCTGAATATTTTTCACATTTCCCTAGTATTCTAATGGTCGGTGTCAAGGGGAACATATGGATGAAGGAAACACTGATGAAAATGATGATGAGAGTTGTTTTGTTGCTTCCTTTGAATTAGAACAAGTGTGTTCAGTTTCTGAATCTAATTGGAGGACAGCTACCAAGGATGATGAGTTGTTACAAAAAGTGGTGATGTACATAAAGGAGGGTTGGCCTAATGAAAAATAACTTCCGGAAAGTATCCAACAATTTAAGAAAGATTGCTGACACTGTCTTTGGAGGATGGGTTTATTCTACATCTGGATAAACTTGTACCAACAGCGAGTCTCAGATCACAAATATTAGAGAATGCTTATGAGGGGCACTTAGGAGCCACAATCATTAAACGTAGAATACGTTCAGCAATTTGGTGGCCGCAGATGGACAGAGAGGTTGATCTGTTGGTGAAAAATGGTGTCATTTGTTCAAGTAGTGATAAAACCCTTAAAATATCTAATCCTCCAATGTCGCCCACTGAGTGTCCTACTGGGCCTAGGATGAAGTTGGGGATTGACTTGGTGGGACCAGTTAATTCTTTACTCAGTCATTTGTGTTATGCCATGGCATTATGAACTATTATTCAAAGTGGCATGAGGTAAGATTTGTGGTGGTGCTGGATTCTAATGCTGTTTTAAATGTTCTCAAAGATATATTCTTGAGAGAGGGAGTTCCTGAAACTTAAGTATTGGACAATGGTGTCCAGTTTACCTCATCAGAATTTGAAGGATATTTAAAGAACAGTGGTATTGTACGCCTTAAAAGTTCTCTTATCACCACCAGACTAATGGTTTGGTAGAACGTTTTAACCGTGTCCTTACCGAGTGTGTGTGTGTTGGGCTATGCATAACAGATGTGTTGTAACTGCAGCTGTGCAAACCATGTTGTGGTTCTACACGACCACACCTCAAACATCTACCAATATTTTATTATGACACTAAGACTAGTGCCGTTTCCAAAATGTTAAAGTGGGGGATTACGTACGTATCAAAAAATATTCCTTTGTGAAAAAAGTTGATTCCAAATTTTCTGAACCAGTCATAGTTGACAGAGTATGTGGTAATGCTGTGAGGGTTGGTGGTTGTCAGTGATGGAATTTTAAAAAAAAATATTAAAATTCCACGAGAACAAGTTGAACAACTTATGTCAACAAGTAAAACTTGTGGACTTAAGGAAAAGGAGGAGAAAGATGTACAGTCTGTGCATAGAAGTTTGTGAGAAAGGAGGTTACCTGCCACATTTAGGTGATTTCCATTTTCATATATGTTATTACCATTCTCCGGGTTCACTTAAACTGTTGTAGGTGACATTGAATATTGTTCCCTATTCTTTTGTATATATTTCTCTTTGCCTTTTTTTCTTTAAAGGGGATAGTATATTAGGGGTTACTCCCCTTTTGCTGATTTCGCTTATTTATAGGTGCGTTTTCTTCTATTCTAATTTATATTGTAACAAAAATAGTTTATGTTTCTTATACTTTCACCTATGTTTATCTTTTTAACTTTATGTAGAATGACTCTTATGCAAATGTTCCATTTTGCTTATTGTTGAATTCCATTTTGTTTAGGGCACTTAAGCACTAGCTCTCTCTTGGTAAAATCTGTAATGCAATGTTAAAGCTTTGAAGAAAAAAACACATGTAGTAATCTTGGTTTACCTTCCCTCAAGACATTGTTCGTCTTGAGGCATGCTATGTGACGCTTGATTTCGAATTCAAACTGGATGGACGGTTTGAGACGGGGGCTAGAGCGATGTGCTGGTGTTTTGGCAGCTGAGGTTGGTTTCTCTTGAGATTACGAATAAACCTACAATTTTATCTCAGCTATTGTAGTCATCTTTACTACAGACTTCTTTATGATTAGCAAGCAATATGCTCAATTTGCCACACGAGTGTTCATCAAGGTAAGCCTGGTTTACACAATGATACTGGAGGCCAAACGTCCCATATGAAAAACATCACGCAATCCGGTGGGAGGAGCACCTCAAAAAAGTAGCTGGTGGTGGTGATGAGAAAGGGGAAGCAGATCCGATAGCGGTGATAGAAGGAGGTGATGAGGTAGAAGAGGAAGACAGCTTTACATGAAGCAGCCCTGTACCCTGCAGTGTCCACTCAGCAACCTTCAAATTGCACAAGACTCTGATACAGACACCACCGCATACAGTAATTACCCCAAGACACACATTGAGCCTACTACTTCCTGGTTCTCTCCGGAAGTCACCTGTGTCAGTGGCACCACAAAAGAAAAAATCCAAGCTAATATTACGGTCATGTTAGGCAGGAGGGTTCCTACGAATGCAACCACCCAATGGCACGTTTGTACAATGGGAAGCTGGCTAAAATGTAAGCGCTGGACCTCCTCCCTTTTTCTTTTGTAGACGGAGTGAATTTTTAGAACTTGTGGCAGCCAACTGCCCAAAATGAAAGGTTCTCAGCCGGACATATTGTGCCAGAGTTGCTGTTCAACTGCCCCATCATGATGTGCTGCAATTGGTTGGACAAGTTTTGCAGCAGAGTGCTGTTCACACTATCCACCTGATGACAGGCATATGGACCAGTTGTCAAGCAACTGATTACATGTGTATTAATTTTGTGGGGGTAAGGCAACAGGTAACTGCAGATCTCAGCACTTAGGAAAAGTTCAAGAGTGTTCGGCGGCATGCAACAGTAGCAATGTTCACCATGGAGAAATCCCATATAGCTGCTAACATCTTGGAAGACTTTAAGAGGAAGGTGCTTGAATGGGTTTGACCCAAAGGTCTCAGAATTGGATTTGTTGCCATGGACAATGGCAGTAATATAGTCAAGGCCATGGCAGATGGTGGATATTTTAGGGTCCTGTGTTTGGTGCATTACATCAACCTGATTGTGCAGGACTTTTTCAAAAAATAAGACATGGTCAGCAACATAGTAGAAGAATCTGTACTCATTTTAGTCATTCTTTTAAAGCTCAGAAGCAGTTGAGGATCATTTTGCGTGCTAATAGAACACCGTTTAAAGCCCTCATACAGGAGGTGGCAACACATCGGAACTCGACCTACTACATGTTGTAATGTCTTTTTGAGCATCACTGACTATGTCCTTCAAAGAGGAAGGGATGCCAAAGCATTGCATATTCGCCCTCTGCTACAATACTACATATGCAGTCCTATCTTTTTTCATGTAAATGCTTGTTTGAACTGTTTTATTTAATGAATTGCAAGTGCTCAGCTCATAGTACATAAAATTGTAAGACTGCACCATGTACGAATTGCCCCTACGATTTAACAAGCCAAACTAGGAAATTTGAATTGTATTAGCCAAATTACTAAAGTGCTATGGATTCCCCACTAAATCACATGGAAACCTGGAAGCCAAGCAGATAAAGAGACTAAATACGTTTTGCCAAGAGTGGCATTCACACACGAAGGTACACACATTTCCCTGGCCTAAGGAGGGAACATTTGACTCGAACATAATTGAGCAGGCTAAAACACATATGAAAACCAAATATGCAGGTCAAAAGAGAGACAAGAGAGAGTCATTATTAGAATTATGAGCCATCTTTGAAGAGGCCAAAAGTGATAGCCCTATAATGCTATTAGCAAATAAACCGTCAGCATCTCCCCCACCATATGCAGGGATGTAGGTGCTCACACCCACTCCCCTTGCATTAGGTTACTCAAACCCATTAGTGATGGAAGCCGATGAGCCCCCCGCTGACAGAAGGACAGTCAGATCTAAAGCCAGAGAGAAGCAAAACCAAGCATGCCCAGAAACCTCCAGCACAGCCCAAGTTCCTAGGGAAGGCCCTCAAAAGCTTGACTTCCCATCCATCACACACAACACCTGACACCTCAAGAACAGGTAGCATACACATTCCCACTGGGTCAGGTGAGCATAAGCATGTGTCAGGGAAGCTTGTGGCGATTTTCTGCAGTTATTCAGTGAGGTCTTGAGAGGAGGGGAATCCCAGTCCCCCGGGAACCGATGATGAGGGTGGGGCTATAGTATTTGCCCAGGAAGCTGAGGAGGAAACGGAGGGTGAGCTCGAAAGGGAAGGCAGATCAATAAAAGCAAAGCATAATTCAGAGCAAAAGAGACAGGCCAGACAGCGTGAGGACCAAGAGCACAGGACGTCATGCTCCCCACATGAGTGAAGCAGAGATAGGTATAGGGGGCAGTGCTGGGATGAAACGGAGGTTGATGAAAGGCTACTAGCAGGGCTCAGAGTCACACCATTCACTCATCAAAGGAGAGCAACAACGAGTACACGTGCTGCTCCACATGGGTGCATGGCAAAGATAGACAACAACAACAGATCCTGTGCACACGCAAATGAGTGGATAGACAATATACAGTGTAATAGTTATTACAGATGAAAACAAATGTTCTTTCTTGAAGTGTTGATTTTTAATGGTAAATGTAAGTCCGTTTTTATATAGCGCAGCTACTCACCCTTACGGGTCTCAAGGCGCTGGGGGCCGTCGTGAAAATTAAGTGAGCTATTGCCCAGAGTCACATGGTGCTGAGCTGAGCTGCCGCCGGAGATCGAACCGTGAACCCTGTGCTCCGAAGTCAGCTGCCCTGGCCGCTGCACCACACCTCTCCAGTGTGGTGTGTTACTTCACAGGCCAGCCAACACGTGTTTCGTCAATGGGGTGTAAAACCCTTGACTTCTTCAGGGCTGGAAGCAAACATTGAGAACGACATATGTCACAATTTGTTAACACAAAGTTAAAAGTCTGCAACTCTTCAAAGTTGGTATACATAAAGGTGCGCAGCGATTAAAGAATTACAGAATGAAGGGAAGCACCAAGTGAGGAAAGGAAGCAGATTCAAAAAGATCCACTATGAAGCTGATTGGCGTTTAGTTAGTGCATGGGAACACCCATTTTTATGTGAACCTAAGGCATATCAGCCACAGCGTGTCATAAAGTGAGCGCGAGGTGCTAGTGAGTCATTGTGTGTAGTGCATAAATTAATATTCACTGGGTTTAAGAGACATAGGTGCAAACTCTGGGGTGAAAGAGAGAAAAGCCAAATTCCATATGTGAACAGTGAAAGCAACAAATGCAGATAGTGACTGACAACCCAAAATACAAAGGGGTGTTATGTGATGGGAGAGCCAAAGTTCTTGTTGACAGAGTGCCAGTGCCTATGGTGTTAAGAGATTATCTACTCCAACTATACAAGGTAAATCCAAGCCTACCTGTACTAGAGTAAAGTAAATCTTTGGACCTGAAAACGAGAAATGCGCACTATGGTAAGGCAGTGCCAAATGTAATTGTAAGCCACATTGACACATTAAGTGTCTCAAAAGATACTACGTAGAGGTGCTGGTGTCTTATGCTCACCTTGCTACTGGTGATACTTCCGACCCAGCGGGTCCTAAATAAATTTTGCTCGGCGTTGAAAAGGATCCCCTTAGATTCTGTGTGTCTGTATGGAGATAATTTCCATGAATAAACCGATTAATAGTCCAAATCTATTCTACAATTTGACAGCGGCAACCGGTACAAATTAAAATATACATAAAACAGGTACCCAAATCCACGTCTTACCTCAAATATAAGGTAATGCAAATGAGTCCTCAAGACAAAATCTTATTCCTGGCAATATGAGCCGCATTTCTTATCCCTTAACGCAGTGCCTGTACGCCTCGTAAAGGCAAGACCAAATCAATTTGGCGCCAACCGCCGTAAACAAACAGCTGTAATCAAACCAGAAGTGTAAATATTAGCACACAATTAATGAACAACCTCGCGAAGTCCTAGACAAAGAACCAAGGATTCTAACTGATTCAAAGGAGCCGCGTCTTGCTCACCTCAGGCGAGTACGTCCTGTCTGTCTCTCTGTGATTCCGGGACAGCGTTACACCGGAAACAAGGTGAAGCGCGACCCGGAAGTGGATTTATACGGAGCCACCAGTGAAAGAAAACAACTAGACCGCGCCCCTTGCTAGGGACCTCTAGCGTGACTACGTAAAAAAGTAGCGTGGCATGCAGCTAGTGTCATTGTTGCGCCAGTATTAAGCGTGAAAATGCCTCAATATAGTTGGAAAGTTGTTGAATTGCCGAGAAAAGGGTATCTTTACAGCATATTGCGGAAAGTTAAGTTACGATTGATAATAAATGTTACAAGACAATATTAGGTCGAATACATGAGACAAAATTACATGAAATCAATGTGAACCGTTCGTAATGCCAAGCTTCCGACACTCTTTGCAAAGAGTTGATCAGTCAATACAGGATAAGACGAGGAATGTAAAAATTTACATGAAATCCAAATAATAACGAGGCAAAATAAAAGGTGATTTGCATATTGCACACACATATGAGTACGGTCGAGAAAGAGAAATTCTGAGTGATGTGACACTCGTAAACTCACAGCGAAGTGTTAGTGATCTGAAGTTGACACAGTAAATAAATAGTGTATATTCATACAGAACATGAGAATGCATGCCCATTAGGGCGCATCATTTGTTAAGTAAGATGTTATACTTATAATGCAGACATCATACCCATGAAACTGTGGTTAGAAGAAATTAACCCATTACAATATCGAGTATAACAAATGAGATCTCATCACGAATTAACTTAATTGATATAGCTTAACTTGAGGTCGTGAGAATTGGCACAGCATGAAACAAACATTCAGGAAAAGGGGCATGATATACAAGACGCATGGAGTTATTATCACGTTCTCAGTCACCCAGAAAATAGTGCATCTCACGATCGCTGTTGAGACCATGTTCGTAAGATTTCAAACGCATTATCCAGAGGGCCTCAGAACGTCTAAGGCGTAATTCCATATTCCCTCCCCTTGGACTGTGTTCAGTCAGGTAAATTCCATAGAAGTGGAAGTGTTTGTGTGGACCTTGGGAGGGACACCCCCAAACATGTAAAGCCATTGGATATCTGGGGTCCTGTTGTTTCAGAGCTCAGACATGTTTTCCTATTCTTTCCCTAAGGGTCCTGATTGTGCTGCCAACATATTTGCCCCCGCAGACACATTCTAGTACATATACAGCAAATGTTGTGTTGCAGTTTATATTATGTCTGATGTCATATGTTCTGTCAGGACCAGAAAAGACTGTCTTGCGGTTGGAAGCCCATCTACAAACTCCAAGCGACCCGCATTTGTAGAAACCCAGCGTGCGCGGTGTTAGCCACGTGTCTCTTTTTCGTAATCTTGGGTAACTAGGACTCAATCTTGTTCTAAGTGTTTTGCCCCTCCTGTAGGTAATTTGTGGTCTATTGCTGATGTGTTCTGTAAGAGAAGTGTCATTGGTGAGCAATTTCCAATGTTTGTATAAACTTTTAGACAATGCCCCACTGAAATCATTGAAATCTGTAACAAGTCTTACTGTCATTTTCTCTGTGTTGCGTACTTAGTCACGGATAGTTTCCTCCCTCTGGGTATGCCTGATTCTGGTTTCTGCTTTGGTAAGATTCAGGTGTGTGTAGCCCCTGTATCTAAACCTTAGTTTCATTGCTGAAAGACAGCTTTCAAATTCCTGATCACTACTACAGTTCCTCCTGGCTCTGGTGAACTCTCCAAAGGGAATTGCGCGAATCTGGTGGGGAGGATGCAAAATAGAGTTGCACGCAGTATCTTTATGAAAAAAACGAGTCTGTAAAGTGTTTTGGCTGATGTAAATTTCAATGTCCAAAAAAGTGATGCTCAAAGTACTCATTTGGTATGTGAAGTGCATGTCATATGTATTGGAATTCAAATAGGTGCAGAAGTCATTCAATTTATCTTGTGTTCCTGTCCAAATCAGAAGGCAGTCGTCGATGTAACGCCCCCAGAAGATGATTGAATCACTGTAATGACTGCCTTTTGCACCCCATATCCAATCCTCCTCCAAACGTCCCATGAAGAGGTTCGCAAAGCTGGGTGAAAATTTAGAACCCATAGCGACCCCTCTCTTTTGTCTATACCACTGTGTATCAAATAGGAATACATTGTTGTTAAGGATCAAGTTCATCATGGCCAGCAGCATATTTGTGTGTTGCCACTGTGATGCAGATCTTTTGTGGAGAAAGTGTGAAATCGCTTCAATGCCCAAATCTGGTTTGATGCTTGTGTAAAGCGACACCACATCCAAGGTCACAAGGGTCATGGTCTCTTCCCAAGTGAAGTCAGCTAGAATACTCAGTATGTGCTTGGTATCCCTAATATATGAAGGGAGATTCTGGACCAGAGGTCCAAGAAAGAGATCAACATATTCAGCTAATCGCTCAGTTGGACCCCCTATTCTTGATACGATAGGTCTACCTGGGGGGAGAGGTAAATGTTTGTGCACTTTAGGGAGCGTGTAGATGCACGGGTACTGTGGTCTAAAGACTTTCATGTATGTGTGTTCATCATCATTGATAAGTCCTGCATTCTTCCACTCAGCAAGTTTTTTGTTAATTTCAGTGGTTAACGGGCCAATGGGTTTGTTAGCGAGGCGTTCATAGCAGGTTTCATCCTGTAGTTGTGTGAGAATCTCCTGATTATAGTCCGCCCTGTTCATTACTACCACGTTGCCCCCTTTGTCTGCTTCCCTGATGATTATGTCATTATCGCTGGTCAATGTTTTAAGGGCTGCGCGTTCTCCAGATTGGAGATTGTCAATATGCCTTGTTTTATTTCTCCTCCTCATGTCACTGAATTTATCTATGTCCTCTAGGACCAGTCTGTGAAACATGTCTATTGTATTGTATTGTAATTGCATTTATATAGCGCTTACTACCCCTGACGAGGCGTCGAAGCGCTTTTTCGGCGAGTAGCACGCTACTCCGGGACCCATAGAGGATTAGTGTTGAATTAGTATAGTGAAACATGCAAGTACATTTTAAGTGGTGGATAGGTTAGTCAGTTATTTGGATTTGGAATGATAGCAGAAGGATAGAGGAGGAAAAAAGGTTTGTATTTATATAGCGCTTGTTACCCCTGATGGGGTGTAGAAGCACGCTACTCCGGAAGCCCATAAAGGATTAGTGGTGAATTAATATGGTGAAATATGAAAGTAGTTTCAGTGGTGGATATTAGTCAGTTATTTGGAGTGAGAAGGATAGCGGAGGGATAAAAGGGAAGAAAGGTTTGCATTCATATAGCACTTGCTACCCCTGATGGGTGTTGAAGTGCTTTTCTGGCGAGTAGCACGCCACTCCGGAACCCATTAAGGATTAGTGATGAAAATTAGTATAGTAAAATATGAAGTAATTTGAGTAGTGGATATGTTATTCAGTTATTTGGGTAGAGAAGAGTAGGTGGCGGGATAGAAGAGGGAAAGAGGTTTGTATTTATATAGCGCTTGCTACCCCTGATGGGGTTTTGAAGCGCAAGTAGCATGCTACTCTGGAACTCATAAGTATTAGTGTTGAATTAGTATGGTGAAACATGAAAGCAATTTTAGTGGTGGATATGTTAGTCAGTTATTTGGATTGAGAAGGGTTGGGGAGGGTAGAAAAGGGAAAAGGTTTGCATTTATATAGCGCTTGTAACGCAGATGGGGTGTTGAGACGCTTTATTGGCGAGTTGCACGCTACTCTGGAACCCATAAAGGATTAGTGGTGAATTAGTATAGTTGAATATGGAATTTGAGAATTGAACATGTTAGTCTGTTAATTTTGATTGAAAAGGATAGTGGAGGGATAAAAGAGTGAATGAATTGTTTTATTTTTTTTATTTTTTTTTAGGTCTTAGCAGTAGGAGGAGGCTTTTGGATGAGTAAAAGGGAGTTTTGGAGGGGAGGAGTCAGAGGGAAGAGTTTAGAAAGGTTTGTTTTAGGGGATCGGTATAGTAAAGAGGTGTCAGATGATGCAAGGAGGGTTAGAGTAGGAGAGAGTCTAGCAAGGGTTATTTTGGGGATCATAGTAGTGGTATGGGGTTTGGGATAAATGAGTGTGGATGTAGAGGATATATTGATAAATGTATAGGATGAGAGATAGGGTAGTGCATTGGAAAGAGTAGTAGAAAGAAGTTTGAGATGAGTCAGAAGGTTGGGCTAGAAGATATATTGAGAGAAGTATAGGCTGAGAAATAGGGTAGTGCCTTGGAAATGCTAAATTAGAAGAAAGTGATAAATATATAGATCCATAAGTACATTGAAAGTGTATAGATACATAAAGGAGGTAAGTATATGTAGATTAAAGATATTGATAGAGGCACAGGATGAGAAATAGGGTAGTGCATTGGATATGCTTTTTCAGGAGAAAAGTAACAGAGACACAGATCCAAGTACATGGAAGGTACATAGATGCACAATGGAAGTAAGTACATGTAGACCAAAGATGATTTTTATTTATTTATTTATTATTATTTTTATTTATTTTTTCTCTCAACAACATAATTATTCTACATGTTTATACAAAGCAATACACAAAGATAGGAACATGTCTATAGTGAAAACAGATGCTTATATACAGAGGGATATGCTGTAAATTTCTGTTTGCGTATGGTGCTTATGTGGGGAAGAGCCAATTCTTGAGTCGTTTTCTGAAGGTAAGGTGGTTGTCGGTGGATCTTATGTTGGGGGGTAAAGACTTCCATAGTTTGGCTGCTTGAACAGAGAAGGATGTGCCACCCATGGTTTTTTTCTTGTATCTTGGGATTTTGAGGCGAGATGCCCCTTTACAGCGGTGGTTCCTCTGTTGAATGTGTTTGGTGATTTTATTCCTGATGAAGAGTGGTCCCGTTCCATGTATTGCTTTGTGGGTGATACAAAGCAGCTTGAACGTGGATCTTCTGGCAACCGGTAACCAATGCAGGGCTTTCAAGGCAGGGGAGATGTGGTCTCGCGGTTTGATATGCAAGAGTAGTCTGGCAGCCGAGTTCTGAATCCGTTGTAGTCTTTTCATGGTTGTTAAAGGTGATCCGTGGTAGAGGCTATTGGCGTAATCGAGTTTGGACAGAACAAGGGAGATGGTAGCTTGGACCTTGTGCGGAAATCCCAAATGAGGGAAAATTCGTCGCAGCGTTTTTATAGTGACAAAGCTTGATCTTGCTAGTTTGTCCACTTGGGCATTCATCGACAGCTTGGATTCCATGGTCATTCCGAGGTTTCTTACTTCCTTTGATACTTTAGGTGGTGATCCCAGTTCATTAGGCCATGCGGCAAGCGGGTTGTAATGTTTCTAATCGCCACACGTGAGTATTTCCGTTTTTGAAGTATTCAATTTGAGATGGCTCCAAGTCATCCACTGATCCACGGCTCTGAGACAGCTGAAAAGTGGTGATTTTCCAATGTCTTTGGGGCATTCCAGTTGAAGGAGTATTTGCGTGTCATCTGCATAGTTATAGCACGTGAGGTGAAATTGATTGATCAGTACTGGTAATGACTTCATGTAAATGTTGAAAAGCATGGGCGAGATGATAGAACCTTGAGGGACCCCTGCTTTTGTGGAGTACGGTTTGGACGAGAAAGGTTGGGTATGGATGACATTAGTTCTGTTTCGAAGGTAGGATGCGATCCAGTCTAGGGCAGTTCCCTCTATGCCGGCTTCATAGAGTCTTTGTTTCAGAGTGTCATGGTCAACCGTGTCAAAGGCAGCCGAGAGGTCCAAGAGGAGTAGCGCAGCAACTCCGTTGCGGTCAACTGTATTTTTCAGGTCATCCCAGATGGCAAGGAGGGCAGATTCAGTGCCTCTTCCCGGACGGAATCCTGTTTGGAAGTCTGAAAGTATGTCATTCTCTTCAATGAATTGTGATATCTGGGCGAACGCTGCTCTTTCTATCAGTTTGCCCAGGAAAGGTCCATTTGTAATGGGTCTGTAGTTGTCAGGGTACAGCGGGTCCAAGTTTGTTTTCTTCAGTAAAGGGCGTATGTGTGATTTTTTGAGTTCTTCTGGAAATAATCCGGCAGTGAAGGAATCGTTGATGATTCTTCTTACTGGAGTGGCAGCAGAGGTTGTTAAGGTTGGTTTCACTGGCTTGATAACACAAAATGGTGGCTGGGGGTGCACTGTTTAACGTACAGGTCTTAGCACAGAGCAAAGAAGAAATTTGGAGGGAAAACTGAATAGTCACCAGGAATGAGAGGCACAAACTACAGAGTTTGGACTGCAAATCCCACAATTCAACACGTTAAATGGAAGCAATCATGGGCAGGAAAACCACAAGTTTAACACACAAAACAGGTGATAAAATATGCAATCAGAGGCAGGTTAAAACTACATTTTTAAACTGTAACAACCACAGGCAAAGACAGTAATCACAGAAAGGGAAAATCGTTTTTTTTAAATCTTTTGGGGGGGGGGGGGAAGAGACAGCACTAGTCTGCCTCCTTACCACTTCCTGGACTCTGCTCACTGTCTATGGCATTCTATGGTATTGCCACATGTTAGAGTCGGTGTCCATTTTGATTTCGTCTTTAGACCAGTGTTTATGGTGTAGTCCGTGTACACATCTAGTTCTTGTAGCAATGTGTCCATCTGGAGTGGGGTGTCCTCTGTGTCAGTCAGTGATAAAAGCAAATGGGTATCACGCACATCTTGAATACTCAGAACATCAGATAATGAGCCAGTTGGATTGTTCACATTTCTTTTATTTGGTGCCGGATTGGTATTGAAAAACTTTTTTAATTTCAAATTCCTTACAAACTTAAAGAGATCGATCTTCGTATTGCAAACATCACCCTCATCTTTGGGATTAAAACTCAAACCTTTTTCTAGAAGAGAGATCATATGCTGGCTGAGTGTCATGGATGAGAGATTAATGACTTCAACCCCTTTATCTGCATAGTTCATTAGTTCCTGTTGTCCCCTGATCTTAATTTCTTTTTGTAGTCTTCTTTTCCCTGATCTTTTTTTCATGGCAAAGATAGACCTACCCCCAGGGAGAAATAGCAAAAGAAGAAAAGCAAGAGCTTTGTGTACCCATTTTGCGACATGTTATCAGACTGGACAGAGGAGAGTGACCAGTATGACCGGTCTCGGACTAGGGAAGGATCGTTTGAGTCCAAAGACATGGCAGTAGCGTAGGATTGCATGAGACATGCAGAAGGAAATCCCAACTGGAACTTCCCCTACAAGCAGCAATGCCTCGCAAGGTGGGAAAAGAGGCAAGATAAGGATTGAGAGAGAGATAGAGAGAGAAAATACAGAGAGAAGCTGGGTCAGAACCAAGGTACCACTGCGAAATCCCTGCAAAACAGCTGGGAACGGGTGGTCTTGGGAAGAACGGCTATAGCCACATTGGCACAGAAGGTGGCGGCACCAATGGGGGTACTGCCACAGAGGTTCAGAAAGGTTGAAGTATGTAGCAGAAAGACACGAGAAAGAAGTACAGAAAAAGATGACCAGACATCACAGAACTCACAGGAGTGGGACATGGTTGCAGTTCCTCCTCAGCTCCCAGGAGTAGATAGGTTGCGGGCTCAATAATGGTTGAGACAATGTCCGGTTGAGGGGGAACACACACACATCCACACATGCCCCGTACTTTCAGTCAAGCGCCGATCTGAGGAAGAACCCACTGTAACAGTGCTAGTAAATAACACGCCTTACAGCTTTCTGATGGGCACGGGGACAACCAAGTCATGCCTAAGGGAAGAGATCATCCCTGTATCCAAAGACTCCATGGACACTCAGGGGTTTTTGAGTAAGGTGATGAGGGTCCTATTCACAAAGCTCCTAGAATTGGATGTAGGAGGCAGTCATGTGAAGGTACAACTGTTATATCATCCCTCGTCTCCAACAAACCTCCTGAGATGAGATTTAATGGCCAAACTGAACATGACCATTCACTTCTCTGACGATGAGACAATGATCTGCTCCACCCCTGGGGTTTCACCCCTACGACTCATGTCCCTAAAATAACCCCACAGCACAGACAAACCAATAAGGGCATCCCCCACAGACCTGATTGCCTTCACTAATGCAGTCCTCACGATTGTCGCTAATGCACCGGAATGGCTGGGACAGAAATTGCAACTGCCCAACTAATTCAAATTCTGCTGGGAGGGATACCCTGACTGGGAACCCCAAGAGGCAGTGCTATTCTGCTTAGAGTCAGTCAAAATACTGCCTGCCTATGGGGTCTTGCTGGCCACCACCAACCAAGCAAACGTGATGTAGGCGTGTATCAAACCCGGCCTCAGTGTACAGAAGGTAACAGATGACCAGCTGTTTGGCAAGTGCTGTGGAGCCTCAGAAATTATTTACGCAAACTAGATTGAGGTTAGGGTGGAGCTGCAAAATAGGGCCCAGGTGCCTATTGCGGTTCTGACAACCTTCCTGGGGCAGGACTTGTCAAAAGTACTGCCACAACTGTGGGCAAAGGGGCTGAATAACATGGGTCTAATTAATACCGCCAAACCTGTTAAGATAACTTGGGGGGAAGGGGCCACCCTACTCAGAGTGTGCCTATACCCTCTCTTTAGGAAAGCCAACGAGGGTACAGCACCCACAATTCAGGCACTGATTGAGCAAAGGGGTCCTCTTCGTGGGAGTATATCCCTGCAATACGCCAATTTTCCCAGTCAAAAAGAGTAAAGGGGACTGTGGCACCTGGTACAGGACCTATGCCCTCTCAATTACATTTTGGGGCCCAGAATTCCCCATAGTGCCAGACCCCTCCAACATTTTAACTAATATACCAGCGGACGCAAGCCATTATCCATAACAGACATCAACAACGCATTCTTTAGCATTTAGATTTCGAGAGGTTCAGCTGCTATTCAGGAGGTTACCACAAGGGTACTGTGAGTCCCCAAGTATCTTCAACTGAATACTGAGGAGGGATATCGCTAACTTCCAGTTGAGTAGCACCCTGATACAATACATGGATGACATTTTGATATGCAGCCCCTCTAAAGCAATATGTCACCAGAACACAGTAGCTCTCCTTATTGCACTTGCCAAGAAGGGTTAAAAAGTGGAGAAGGGGAAGGTGCAGTATGTGCAGCAGGAGGGTAACTATTCAGGCCAACTGATTTCAGGGGCTTTTGATGGGTCACCCCAGAACATGCAAACTCCATTAGAGCTATGCCACCACCACAAACCAGAAGGACCATCCAAAAGTTCTTGGGGCTTTGCAATTACATCATGCAGTGGGCCTTTGACTACAGCACGCTCATCGCCCCCCTACTCAAGGCCATGAAAAAGGTGAAAACCGGTAACAAGAAAATGACGTGTATGTCCGAGATGCCTTTGCCTTCTGTAAACTTAGAGCAGAGATAATGTGCTCCCCTGTGCTAGGGACACCCGACTATAATAAGGAATTCTTCTTATTTATCCACAGCGATGGGTGAGTCATGTCTGCAGTCTTGAAGTAGAAGTATCCCTTGGGGCACAAACCCCTTGTGTACTACAGCGAGCACTTAGACTCAGTCATGCAGGGTCACTTCTCATGCGAGCAAGCTCTGGCAGCAGCAGCAGCTTTTGCCGTGGATAAAAGCACCCCCCGGGCGGCACTGCTGACACTGTATTCAGAGCATTCAGTGTTTGCAGTCATACTAAAGAGCAAGAGTACACTGACTATGCAACGGGTTTCGGGTTACAACGAAGGCTCTCCAGGCTGCCATTAAAAGTAGTGCAATGTCACTGTGTAAACCTGGCCACCTTCATAGCCCATGAAGTTCAAGAGGGGAAGGAGATCCATCATTGTGCAATGTACACCCCTGATGGGGTCAGCCAGGCAGAAGAGGATCCCATCTCAGACAGTGAGGCATTGTTCATTGACGGGTCCTCCATGATAGACCAGAAGACAGAGGTAAGACACACAGGGCAGCAGTAGTGACAGCTTGTAGCCACACGCCGTTGGAATCACTACATGTCACTGTGCAGCTAACTCTCCTCTCACACCTCTCAGCACAGGCAGCAGAGTTAATAGCGTTAATTGAAACCCTCACCCAAAGCACGGGGAAGACAGTAACATTTTATTCAGACTTGGCCTATGTCACTACCGCTGTGCATTTGAGCATAGGGAGGTGTAAAAGGCAAGGCTTCCTGAAATCAGACTGTTTACTCGTCACGCACAAAGACCTCCTCGAGTTACTAATTGGCGCATTGACCCTGTCTAAATGTGTGGCTGTATTGAAATGCGCCATGCATACGAGGGGTAAGGACTTTGTATCCAGGGAAATGCACTAGCCGACAGATTGCAAACATGGCAGCTTATAGAGTGGTTGGGGAGACACACATACTTCCCTTACAGCAGGCAGCAGAGACGGAACCCACACTGGATGAACCATACACAGAAACGGCAAAATGATATCTGAGAGAGTTGCATGATATGCCGTTACGACACGAGAAAGAACTATGGGAAGCCAGGGGCTGTACACAGACCGCGCACAACCTCATATATCAGAACACACCCACAGGAAACACCAGTCATGCCTCAGAGCTTAGTCATTATAGCACTGCCCCAATTGCACCTTCCATCACACACTGCAAAAGAAAATATGTTGGTGGAACTTCAAACAGACTGGTTTATCCCCAACATTACGGATGTGGTAACGATGTACCTAAACGAGTGCACCATTTGCCAATTGTATTCACCCAAACCTACACAAGGTCATAGCACCTTGCATCCCTAAACCAACAGACCTGTTAAGGCATTGCACATCAACTTCATCAACATGATTGATCGATGTGCTAATTACTCATCTACCGTCCCCCTGGCCCGGCTGGTGCCTTTCTTAAATCTTGTGGGGACGCGGTGGTTGAGCGAGCACTGCGTTTTTCCCATTACTTGGTTCTGGGAGATGTGAATCTTCATCTTGAACAATGTGAGGCCGGAGACTCTGCTGATTTCCTTGACTCCCTTCAATCGGCTCAACTCTTTCAATGGGTTACTGATCCTACCCACCAAGGGGGCCATATCTTAGACCCCATTTGTTCCAATTTTCCCATTCAGGTGGTCAAGCCGGTGCCTGTCTCTTGGTCGGACCATTTTCTTACCTGTTTTTCCTGGGAAGTCTCCCAGCCCGCTCGGCAGGCTTGCCGCCATCACCCTCCTACTTTTAGTAAAATTGACCCTATCCAGTTCATTAGTACTTTGGCTGTATCTCGGCCTTCTTTTCAGCAAGACTTGGAGGGGAATGTGTCTAAGTTCACTGACTGGATCTCCGACTCGGTGTCCGCTCTATCTGCACCGTGTCGGCCTAAACTGGCAAGAGACTCCCCCTCCAAACCTTGGTTTTCCTCAGAGCTGAAAGCCCTGAAGCATGAATGTAAAAAATTGGAGCGAATATGGCGCTTTAGTGGTTATTGTCCTGTGGCGAAACATTCACTTAGAACAAAACAAAAAAGCTATTATGCCACCATAGCGGTCGCTAAAAGCAATTATTTTACTTCACGTATCGACCAGGCCAACAATAACTCAAAGGAAATTTTCTCTATTGTTGAAAGCTTTAGGTCTCCCAGTGCTCAGGCTCGCGTTGCGCCAGCCTCGGAATCCTGGTGTAATACTCTTGCAAAATTTTTCTTGGACAAAATCTGTATGATACAAGCTACTTTCTCCTCCGGTTCCACGGTACTTACGGCCTTTCCGTTTGGCCAGTCTGCAGCTGGCCCTGCTAATATGCTGTCAACCTTTGAGCCTATAGATCTGTCCTGCTCCCTCAAAATTCTTAAGGCTTTGAAGTCAGGCTCTCCAACTGACCCCTGTGCTGCGAGACTTTTGGCCGCTGCGGCTGATACCATCAACCCCGAAGTTAACTCAATTGTTAACATGTCTTTGCGGGAGGCTTTAGTCCCGGCGTCCTGGAAGCAGGCACAGATTCTCCCTCTCCTTAAGAAGCCGTCCCTTGACCCGTTGATCCCTGGAAATTACCGTCCAATCTCGCTTTTGCCTAGCTTGGCTAAGGTCTGTGAGAAGGTGGTCACTAATCAGCTTACCAAGTTCATCGAGGCATCGGGTTTGTTACACCCGGCTCAATCTGGTTTTCGGGCTTCGTATAGCACGGAATCAGTATTGTTAGAGGTGTCAGAGGCGATTCGGGAGTGTCTGGATGCCGGCGGGAGAGCCGCACTGGTTATGCTGGATCTCTCGGCGGCATTCGACACAGTGCCTCACTCCTTGCTTCTGGACCGCCTCCTGGAGATTGGCATATCCGGGTCTGTCTGGGGCTGGATTAGGTCTTTTTTGGAAGGCCGCACCCAGCAGGTCTGGCTTCCACCAGGTGCCTCCGTGCCCCAGCGGGTGGTCACAGGTGTCCCGCAGGGGTCATCCCTTAGTCCCCTTCTTTTTAACATCTATGTTACTCCGCTTGTTTCTTTAGCGGAGACATTAGGGGCTAAGGTGTTGGCCTACGCGGATGACACTCAGCTCCTGTTTTCTTGGGGAAGGGACGATGACTCAGTCCTCTCTGCTCAGCACTGTCTGGCTTCCGTTTTTCATTGGCTTGCTCAGGCACAGCTGAAGTGTAATGAAGAGAAGTCGGAGGTTCTCTTGTATGGCACATTTCCTGCCAATTTCAGAGAGAGACTATGGCCCCTGGCTTCCCCTGCCTAGTGCAGGGGAAACGCTGCTAAAAATCTGGGGGTCTGGTTCAATGAGAACCTGACCTTTTCATCCCAGGTTAAGAAGTTGGCTGGGACCTGTTTTGGCACCCTGAAAGCTTTGAGGAAGTTTCTCCCTCTCCTTCCAAGACCCGCCAAAGAAACTGTTGTTCGTGCCTTGATTTTGTCCCGCCTGGACTATGCCAACGCATTTTATGTGGGCATCCCTGGCTACCTCTTGAATAAAATGCAGGTAGTTCAAAACTCTGCTGCCAGACTACTGCTGGGTTTGTCTGGCAGGTGTAGTGTGCGCGCTCATTTGCGCTCTTTGCACTGGCTCCCTGTTGAGTCTCGAATAAAATTTAAAACTTTGACCATTGCCCACAGAGCTCTCTATGGCCTGGGTCCTACTTATCTACAGAAGAGATTCGCTTTTTATAACCCAGTAAGACAGTTGCGTTCCTCCTCTCAACTTTTAATGCAGACCCCTAGGTTCAACCGCCAAAGGCTTGGAGGGAGCTCCTTTGTGCGGAAAGCTGCCTTAGCATGGAATGCTCTGCCCCTAGAGCTGCGTGGCATCCAGGACCCGGCGATCTTTAGGAAAAAGCTAAAAACTCTTCTCTTCTAGCTGATGCTCTGGCCTTTGTTTCTTTTCTCAAGTACGCGCCGGGACACTCTGCTGAGTATCTGTGCGCGCTATAAATATATATAACATAACATAACATAACAGGTATTTGATTGTAGTCGTTTGTCTGTACTGTAGATGGATC